>JARKID010000126.1:0-317952 GCA_029449255.1 Mycena polygramma
ATATTCAGAAGTAGTTCCCGAGCCCGCAATAATCAATCGGCAATGCTTTATGAACTTCATCAAGCTTTCAGCGGTCGTTCCATCAAAGGTAGGACAATTCCTAGACTCCCATGGCGCGGGAAGTTTAAAAGCTGGACCAAGTCTAACCGGCCTGACACAATGGTCGGGGTGGTTCGCTCGGTTCCTGGAGCAGACAACAAAGGTGCTGCGTTTCCACCAAGGGGATTTACTGGTGGAGTTGAGTTTTGTGCTTGCGCCTGGGCGGCAGGACTTGGGTCTAAGACTGGTATAGTCTGTACAAGTTCCGGATTTTCATTCTGAGAGGTCTGGGTAGATCCTAAAGGATTACTTCCAAGATTGCTTCCACTGCTGACACTCGAACCGAGCCCACTTGTGCCCACTTGTGCGGCTAAAGGCGAACTGACCTCCCCAGAATTGGCTTGTGTACTCATAATAGCTTTGTATGCCTGAGATCGTTGTGTGGTTTTGAGAGCGGCTGTACTGCGTGCTCTCTGAACAATAGAAGGTCTTTCTTGTGCGGAAGTTAAAACGGGAACGGTATTGGTTGCTCGTTGTGCGGTCCTTGTCTTTCTACCGGTGGGAGCATCAGACTTTTGACATTTTGATTGTCGCGTTGTTAGGCGTTGTACAACGCCACAACGGCCCGCAAAAACGTCACAATGTCGCCTAAAAACGCGACAACGCGACAACAGCGGAACGTGGGAGTCAAAACCCACAACGCCGACCAAATCCGAATGCTGCGGGCACTCGACCGTTCCTCAGAATCGGAAATTATCTTCATGGCGGCCATTCCCCCACCCCAGCATCCCATTCACCACACCCCAGAAAATTTTGAACTTCAAGGTCGAGCTCACCGTCGCCGACAATGTTTGATCAACAACGCGAAAACGCGTGAAAACGCCGGAACACGGCAATCAAAATGTCAAATTGCTGATCAGGTTTCTCCCAGTATGTTGAACTAGATGTTCCGGCTCCTGCTAGCTCTGACTGTGACTGTGGGTTCTCGGTCGAGCTGTCTTCAGTTCCTGCGTCGTTCGACTGCAGGTTGACTGGTAGAATATTCGAGAGTAATCTCGAATCTTCACTTGGTATTCCTAGAACTGGTGGGTTCCAAAGACTTTGTTCGAACCAATTCTTGAATCTCTTTCAAGCAAAGTTTTTAATCTATATACCCCTCGCGGTAGGTGCCAGATGAACGGCGCTCACTCGAGGCGCGGGCAAAAGCTATAAAGTGCGTTCTTGGACAATGAAATGATCACACTGAACCAAAACCAACACAAAACAACCAAAACCACCACTCTTATATCCTCTAGTGCAAGCTCTGTGAAGTTCGGGGGTGTCGGATCAAGTATTAGATCCTATAGACCGAAACGATGTATGGTAGGGTCAACAAGAAACGTTCTCAGTCGGTCAATTGGTTCTTTGAGAACTAGGCTCTCAAATGGAATATTGGGTCTGATAGTGTTCAAGTTACAGCCTGTTAAGGTCTGAGGTTTGTTGGGTGTTCAATAGAACTGGTAAGTTTCGCAATAGCCCGTTTCCGACTATGCACGTTCTGCAACGCCGAACTTGGGGCTTTTAACTCAAAAGATCACAACTGGTTTTATCAATCAAAATTGTTCGTTCAAGCCTTTCTAGTACTAGTGCGGACAAGCAACAAGTCACTATACAGAGCACCACTACCCAGACCCTGCGATGTGATGTGCACTACAGCCCCGGAATAATCTGCTGTCCAAATCTACGAGTTCTGACCCTTTATATACTGTGCTGGGATTATGTTTACGATACTACTATTATGTCTTCGGATGCTCTTCCGGTCCCCATGACTCTTCCTGCTCCACAACCTATTCCGCCATTGGTGCCCTGGCACGTCGAGATGTCTTGTTGGGCAGTTTTAACCCGATCGTATTGAAATTGGTTGTCTTCGGGTGATATCACTGAAACCCTCCTGTCTTGTACAGGATCTTCTTCGTCTAGTGGGTGGCCCTAACTCAGGGCAGGCCTTATAGCCTCGTCTGCACCTCTTGGTAGCTCGTCCACTCTCTCTAACAGGTCTGGTATTGGAAAAGAACCAAGTTGAACCATCTTGATTCGATCGGGAATGGTCCGAGATCAAATCGTGATCCCGGATCCAATACGTTCCCGTCTCGTCGCATCAAGTCAGCTCCTATCCGCTTGTCTCAGCCGGAAGAAGAAACTCCGAGTCCCGGCCATCATTCCTACACGTGCCGCGACGCGTCTTGAGCCATCAAGTCGCAACAACAAACATCCCATACTGAAGGTGAGTCCAGACCGTCTCGAGTTTTAACTATTGTGCGTGTTTTCACTTCCTCTTGATCCAAGTCTAGCAATGGCTCATCCAGGGCGCAACCTTAGGTACCATCTTGTGTAGTCAGACGCACTTCTAGAGGGAACCGTAATCCGCACTTTCCAGTAACTTCATAACGTTCTCTTTTGTAGTGGTCTTAAGCTATATGACTGGTAGCTTTCCCGTTCAAGGCTCACGGTAGCTCTTAATTGGGGTGTGAGCGTGTGGTAGTACTAGTGAAAAACGCAAAAACTGCGCCTTTCATATGTGGTCATTTACACGGCTTATCACCGGTACCAAGCTTGAACCACATGGACGACCAGGTAGCAGAGGAGGGTACCAGCAATAGGCCAGAATATCTCAGACATCATCGTTCGCATCACGGACAATTCGCTGGCAAAGTCAGAGGATATGACAGTGCGAAGCAAGTGCGAAGCAAGTGCGAAGCAAGTGCGAAGCAAGTGCGAAGCAAGTGCGAAGCAAGTGCGAAGCAAGTGCGAAGCAAGTGCGAAGCAAGTGCGAAGCAAGTGCGAAGCAAGTGCGAAGCAAGTGCGAAGCAAGTGCGAAGCAAGTGCGAAGCAGTGCGAAGCAAGTGCGAAGCAAGTGCGAAGCAAGTGCGAAGCAAGTGCGAAGCAAGTGCGAAGCAAGTGCGAAGCAAGTGCGAAGCAAGTGCGAAGCAAGTGCGAAGCAAGTGCGAAGCAAGTGCGAAGCAAGTGCGAAGCAAGTGCGAAGCAAGTGCGAAGCAAGTGCGAAGCAAGTGCGAAGCAAGTGCGAAGCAAGTGCGAAGCACACCGTGAAGCATGATCGTGTTTGCAGGATCAGCCGTTGACTTCTGCCGGAGGGTCATATGTGCAAGATATGGCATAGCTGGAGCGCTAACACAACATATAAGTACGGCGACTCGAAAGCCAGCCAATATCCAGCCACCGCATCGCTCGTAGACCAGTCCATTTGTCAGATGATTCGCCAATGCACAGGACGGTATTCGGGCGGCGGGAAGTATAACCCAAACCTTGCATGCGAAGAGCGAATGGCGGCGAATCCCGGATTTGGCTCCAGATCGTCGTCCTCCAGGGAGTCGCTGGTCAGTGAATGCTAATCCACCAAGCAAGCAAGCTCCATGTTTACCAGGTTTCGGATGGTAAACATGCGGTAAGGGTCTGTTCCCGCGGATTTTTAGACGTCCCAGAAGATATGGATTACGCTGTCGGGTGGATGCAGCATTCGTGCGCCGTCGCGCAGTTTTGGGAAAGAGAGGCGCGTGGAGGCGCCACAGCACGGTAGGCAGTGGCCATGGTAAGCAGCAGTGACAAGAGGCGGTTTGATCCGTAACACGTGTGTATTCAACTGTAAATGGTAATTGCTCAAGCAAGTTAGGGGTTATGCGGTTTGAGCACCCAGCCTATCCGGGATGTCCGCTGGGAGACGTGGGATGGCAGCTAACGATAAAAAGCTGGCGGGCTGTATGTATGCAATGTGATTGCGAGATTTGCGACGAGTACATTCTCCGCATTGCTGCTTGCGGTATTTGCCGATGATGCGTCTGGCTCGGGAACATAAATGGTGGTACACCGAAGCTTGGACCGCCTTCGCATTTCCAAACCGTGCGTGGACGTGTTTATGGTCTCCAGATCAAAAACATAGTATGCAATTCAAATGCAATTGGGACAGGTACATTTCCACAGATAAGTACGTGTTACGAATTGTGCATCTCAGCCGGAGCACATATAGCAGGATTGCATATACGAATATTTTCCGCCAATGAACTTCGCACCGCAGCCGTGGCAATTGAACGGCTGACTCCCCGAATTCACAATGTACCCATGTTTGCCGGTCATAACATCAACGAGGAACTCCTTGCTGTGGCTCTTGAGTCCGGTCTCCGCTACGTCGAGGAAGGTGAAGGCACGGCCGCAGCTCCCGCAGGTTTCGCCACCGTTGGGGAAGCCTACAGCGGTTTCGCCGATTGCGTCGGTCGACAAGCCGAAGAGGTCGGCGAGTTTCTGGGTGTCCTCGGCGGGGGTCGCGATGCGCGTGGTGCTCTGAAAGCCCTCGGCCACCTTGGCCTCGAACTGCTCCTTGGTGACAACTTTGTTCGCGTCAATGCTAGCAGAATGCGTGTTAGAAGACAGGTGCAGGATTGGCTAAGGGGCTCACGTAGTGTGTAGACTGTGAGCTGTTAGACTGCTGGATGTCTGAGGTTGGAGGCGAGGTTTCCTCGCCTTTTATAAGTATTCTGGTGGCAGGTATGCTACCTTGTTTGTAGTATCCAACGACACTGACATGTCGAATGGCGCTCATACTTGACACATCGAAGGAATAATGCAGCACCCACGGGAAATCAGAGAAGTGAATTGAGTCCGAAGTTTTTGCGCGCCGAATATGTACAGAATGTGGGATGTGGACCATGGCAGGTCGAATGGCAGTTGACCCACGTCCTCTGCGGCAAGTTCTCCCCGGACTTTTCTCCGAATGCCAGCTGAAGGTGAATACTTTTACATACATAAAATGACATTCAATTTCGGCATGTTCAACAAGTTTGTCGACCCCCAAGTCCGGAAGAGCGACAAATAACTCACGAGTTCGAAACAGGACTCCGATCCAAGGATACCCGATGAGCGGTACTTATTTCAACCCATGGATTGCGATGGGGATGCTACAGCGCCCGCCGGGAAACTGTATTCTTTTGGACAGAGTTGACGGAGGTTGTGGGAGCCTCGTTCAGCGTTCGTCGGCGAGGGTGGGCATTGGTTCGGTCACTTCGGTGCCGTCAACGGCGCCCGCTGACGCGTGACTGTTGAATCGAATGTACTGAAATTCCAACACCAAAGATCCGCAAGTCTTTGTAAAAAGTCGCTCGTGAGTCCTACCGGCAAGAGCAATCCCACGACACTGACGCGCCAAACGGCGCCCAGAATTTGCGGCTCCTGCGAACCCCTGATACACCAGTATCAATTTTCAACTTTCCCATCCAGGGAAAGCCGCACCAGAGAGGATTGAATTGAGTCTAACGTATCTAAGGGCGGGAGACGTACGGAATGATAGATATGGAGCACTCAGCAAGGTCGATTGCTACCTACACATCCTGTATTGGCTTCTCGAACCGGCGCTTCCTTTACGCCGGAGGGGACGTCGGGCACAACTGATAAGGTGGGGAAATGTGGGGAGACCAACCTTGGAACGGCGCAGATCAACATCAAGCACATTTTTGCCATCCAAATAGTATGGAACTTGAACAGAGCGGCATCCGAGGAATTGGAATTTGAACATCGGCGCCCATTGTCATTTGTGCCGCCAGCAAATGTACCGCCATGGTCGGCGGCATGACAGCTGGAATATCATCTGACGTGCTCGCCGCTGTCCCCTTTTTGGAGAGTTGTCCACGGAGCTTTGAGGAGGCAGCACCAATCTTTCACATACGGACAATATACGGAGGACATTTGCTGCCGAATTGAATGACAAAACAACAATAGTAGCCGTATCTCAGCTCGGAGATGCCTCGTGTGATGATAGCGCACGCTCCGGCAGTCCGGCTTCTCGATTTTGCTTATAGATATGACCGAAACGAATATTGCAGCACAACGGGAAGGATCTATAACTAGTACACGGTGAGACTTTATCGACGCTTTGGGAACCTCAGGAACACAATACAAAAGCTGCAACACCTTGGCGAAAGAGGGGAAAATTGGAAGTACATGGAGTCGCGCGGTGGTACACGGCGATGCACGAAGCACAACTATGACGGTCGTTTCTGGACAAAAGTCGAGTGGAGACGAGTGGCTACGCGTGAACACGCGTGGGCGTCGTACCCACGCGTGATGGTGAGTGGCCACGCATTCCTCATTCATCCGACATGAGTATGGTCTTGCGTGGTCTGCGTGGGGTATTGCATTGCATGTGCATCACCAAAAACCTACCACTCGTGGCCATCGGTGGAACATGGTCGACAAATTCGGGTTCCTTTGTCTTCTAGCATCCCAATCGGGTCTGGCACATGAATTTTTTGCCCAATCCTTGCCCAATCCATCTGTTCAATCTTAGTGCGCCAGGCCAACTCGGCGGGGTTTAGTTCAGTCCTGCTCTTTCATAGGTCGGCAGCGGCACTCACTTGTTTTCCAACCATCTCGCTCCGTATTTGAAGGCCAGACATTGAAGATGTGACAGTAATTTGCAAAGAGTCCGTCAGGAAAAAAAACATCCCCGGGGAAGATGGATTCAAACAAAGCTTGTGCTTACCTCGCGGCGCGCCCGCATCGAGCTCCAAGTTGCTCGCCATCCTTGTGTAACGGGCGGGCGCTTAGATTTCGCAGCACCGTCATGGGTTACTGCCTCGTATGGTACCGAGATACCTGGAAAGACTGCAGTCGAAAAAGGTTCATCCGGGTTTGAACCTCCGCCGTAACTTTTGGGGTTCAAGAAAAGAGAGCAGCATACCTGATTTCCGAGGCACCTTCTCTTCCCTAAGATGCAGGGTAGTCCCGGTGGTTATCCAAGGGCACCAGAGCAAGCTGTGCAGCTAGCGGGGTTCGGTGTGGGCTCAAGAGAAGAACACATAGGGGCAGCCATTTGAAGCCGAGTTTCTAGCTCAATTTTGAGACCAAAATTTACTGTATAACTGGGCGCGCATACCGAGGAGTTTTCAGCGAGTGGACATGCGTGGGCACGAATGGAGCTTCCACGAGTGGCCACGCACCCTCAACACATCCTCAACGCGTGAAAATTCGAGGAGTGTTATGGAGCGTAAGTTCAACGCGTGGCACTACGCGTCGTGGACGAAGTGAAAACGCGCTGTCACGGTCCTCCACGCGTGGACACGCATTGTCACGACCCTAAACTCGTGCCCATCCGTGGCCACTCGGCTTTTGTCCAGCACAGCCTGGTATACACAACCTCGGACCCGTCGTTGGAATTTTGGGGATCGTTGTGCACAAATCAATTCATTTGAAACACAAGGAAAAATTAACAACCGAATCCAGGGCCGACAGTTTCCTTTTCTCAAAACTCCAATGTCACCGGCCCAGATGACGCTGCGACTTGCACAGTCCCGCGGGCCCGCCCCTCATCCGACCACCCAACGCGCCCCGTCTTCCGCAACCTTCCCTTCTCCTCCCAGTCAATTCGTCGGTGCCTCCCTTTCCCTGCAGGGTCCTTCGCCTCTGGATCTGCTAAGGATACGTCCGCGCTGGTCTCGGTGGTGAACGCGGTGAACGCGCCCTCGTACGTTGTGGGGAGCGCGACAGAGGCTTGCCCTTGGGAGTTAGAGGTGTTGAGCGCGATGACGGCATCGACTGGCGCAGCAAGAACGGTGATGTCCACGGGTGAATACACGGTGTTTGCAGACATATTGAAGGCGCCGCCAGACTCAGAGGTGGAAAGAAGCGTGATTTTGCTCGTGATGGCGCTGGGTGGTATGCGAATTCAGCATGCGAGACAATAATATAAGGAGAAATGAAGGATACCCATTGGAAGTCAGCATGCGCAGCGTAGCGGGTGCGTCGTCTTTGTTTTTCGCGTCGCTGGAGAGGGTAACGTCGGCGGTGATCGGGCTGTTAGTAGTCTCAAGTGTCAGCGAATTGAAGGCGATGTATGCTCCGTCGATTGAGCCCGTCGAAGTCACCACGGACGCATCGTTCGCGACGAGAGACTGTATGATATGAAATTGAGCCTGATGCCGAGCAGCGCAGTAATATAACACGAAGCCTACCCCGATTTGAATCGGCGCGGAGGATGTGAAAATGCTCGCGTTGTTGGCCGAGAGAGCCTGCACAATGATTCAGGAAGTGCAAGCGCAAACGGTGAGGACTCGAGTACCTTTCCATGGATGGAGGCCACTTGGCTCGCCAGGACTAGCTGTTCAAAGTCGACGTTGCTCAGGTCATCGAATGTCTGCGATATATTCGGGAGATCCGTCGAAAATTGGCTGAGCACCAGCGGCGAGCCGTCCTCTGTGGCGGGGAAGGTAGCGGTGACCTCGAAGCACAGCTTCGGGTACTCCTCAAGACGGTGAAGACTATTGCCCTGCCAGTTGGTCTGCGCTTGAATTTGAGTATGTGCTGAGAGAAGTGCACCCAATACGTACAAAGAATCCGACACCGATCTGGTCGTCCACGCGAGTGAGGAGGCAGGTTTCGGATGCATTAAGGTACTCCGGCTGCCGGTAGCGCGCAGTGACATTCACCGTGATGCTGTCCCCGGCGTCTGTTGACTGAAGGTAGTGGACGTTCCCCGTGGCAAAGACACTGTGCCCATCAGGCACGCTGCGCGCGAGAAGGAACACCCCAGCCGCAGACAAAGGGAGCTCGAAGTTGGCGGAGGCGGAGTAAGGAAAATCCTCCGCGATGGCGACGTCGCCGTTGTTGGTCCAAGTGGCGCACCATTCCACTGAGACATCCGGTGGAATGGGCCAGGCCTGACACCCACGGTAAGTGAAGGATTCTGCGAGCGGGCAGAGGCTTACAGGTTCCTCTTTATTGTACAAGGCAACGGAGACGTCGGCGCACAAGTAGCGTGCACCGATCCAGAGAAGGAGCACAGTAAAAGCCAACCCTCTGAACAGGAGCCGCTTCTTGCTGTGCTTTGGCCTGGTCGTTTCCGCGCTTTGAGATGCGGCAGGGGCGGGGAGATCCTCAAAATGATTAAACGGTATGGTCTTCTTGTCCATGATGAGAAGTAAGTGTGCGCGACTGAATGGACTCTCACAGGTCTTTTATGTTTGACTGAGACAGCCATAACGCTTGCCTTTTTGCAAGTCACGGCTCATAACCGACAACACTGCGAAAAGACAAATATTCAATGGTGGGGCTGACGTCCTGCACGATTTAGGGCGGCGTCCTAGAACACGAGAAGAAGTGTAATTCAGTAAGAACAAAAGGCCCATCCGTTCCCCGATGACATTGGGTATGAAGGTGGGCGTGGCAGTTGGAACGAAAGACGGAGACGGTGTGTAATAACTGTGGTCCAGCGTGATGGGTGGCCATTTAGCTGTCACCTGCGCCATCCATTGCGGGAGTGTCCGGGTTCCTAGACAGATTGCGACACCAGATTCGCAAAGAACGCAGACAAGTGGTTTGTGACGCCCATTCGGATACATAGTAGCCCCACAGAGTTGTATTGTCGCGGAAGAGTGTTTTCCAGAAGGTACGACAACTGTGTCGGGACGGTGAGAAAATCCATCGGCCGTTAGTATAGCGCACGTTTGTGAGTACGGATCCCGCTGCCGCATCGGAGACCAATCAGGCGAATTTGAAGGGCGGGAAGAGACGACGTGGCCGTGTGTGCAGGCCAGAGGTTAAGTCAACAGGGCCATTGTCTTGTGACGTGGCCGGTGTTCGGGATCCACGAGCCGAGATCCGCTCCCACGCCTCTTTCCCTTCAACTCACCCGTCTTGCTTGACCTTGGCTTATCTGGTGGCCACCGATTCGCTAAGTTCTAACCTCCATCTTGCCTCCATCCAAATAACTTCAGGATCACTTCATCAGTCATGATCGTTCGTGGTTTTCTTTCGTCAGAGAGTCAACCGTACTTGTGTTCGAGGACGAATTCGGAGTGAAATGCGCAAGTGAAAAGTGAAGGTTTGTGCCCCACACAGAGTCCTGCGGGGGGGCTGTGCACGTTCCTGGCACCGGAGACGACAGAAGGGTATGGTCCCTCGGTTTGACCTGAGTTATGTATTTCTGTAGCTATTCAACCAGGTTGCCCGAACCGGTGCTTCCTTTGCGCCGGAGCAAAGTCAGACATCGGGGACGACTGATAAGGTGGGGAAATGTGGGGAGACCAACCTTGAAACGGCCCAGATCAAGATCAAGTGCATTCTTGCTGTCCAAAGTTAGGTCGATTGTACTATGATATGGAGCTTGCACAGAGCCGCCCTGCAGTCTTGTGCTGTCATCCTGGGAACCGGAAGAGGTTATGAATATGAACATTGCCGCCCATTGTCATTTGCGCTGCCAGAAAACTTGCAGCCATGGTCAGCGGCATGATAACCAGTGGAATGTCATCGGATTATTCTGTACCTCTCCGGCGCGCAGAGACTGTGGACTCAATTTACTTCTCTAATTTCCCGCGGGTGCTGCATGCCTTGGATGTGTCAAGTGTGAGCGCCATTCGACATGTCAGCGTCGTTGGATGATACTACAAACAAGGTAGCATACCTGCCACCAGAATACTTATAAAAGGCGAGGAAACCTCGCCTCCAACCTCAGACATCCACCAGTCTAACAGCTCAGATTCTACACACCAATGGCTATGTGAGCCTCTTAACCAATCCAGCACCTGTCTTCTAATGCGCATTCTGCTAGCATTGACGCGACCAAACTTGTCACCAAGGAGCAGTTCGAGGCCAAGGTGGCCGAGGGCTTTCAGAGCACCACGCGCATCGCGACCCCCGCCGAGGACACCCAGAAACTCGCCGACCTCTTCGGCTTGTCGACCGACGAGATCGGCGAAACCGCTGTAGGCTTCCCCAACGGTGGCGAGACCTGCGGGAGCTGCGGACGTGCCTTCACCTTCCTCGACGTAGCGGAGACCGGACTCAAGGCCGCCCACAGCAAGGAGTTCCTCGTTGATGTTATGACCGGCAAACATGGGTACATTGTGAATTCGGGGAGTCAGCCGTTCAATTGCCACGGCTGCGGTGCGAAGTTCATTGGCGGACAGTATTCTTACATGGCCAGCAGTTATATGTGCTCCGGCCACTGAGATGCACAATTCGTAACACGTACTTATCTGCGGAAATGTACCTGTCCCAATTGCCTTTGAATTGTATACTATGTTAACTTGGGGTGTAGGGCCGTGGTGGTACCCGGCAGAAACTCGCACTTATGTCCCTGTTTGTAGTACTCCGACCGGGCACCGTAATTTCTGTCTCGATTAGGACATGTTGGATGGCGCGCTTCACCTTGCAGCATATATTTCTGACGGGTGAGCAGAACTACTGCTACTGAATGTATACGGTCAATGACTCGGACGGCTGTTGAGCCCCCAAAAACCAACATGAATAGGACACTACAATCAGCATCCTGTTCTCAACTCGGCGCGGCGCCGGCACACATTCATCATTGTCTAAATCCAACATTGTCGAAGTTGCGGCCTGCATACCAACAAGGATACATGTTCTGAAACTCAACTCTATGCACACCGACTCGAGTCAGGTAAACCAAATTCCGCCGTTCCCTGGATGATTAATGGGTTATAGCTACAGAACGAGGGTTTGCAGAGAAAGGAGACATAGACTCGTCTGGGGCAATGAAAAATATATGCAGTTAGTGCTGGTATATCTATCCAAAGTCACGATCCACTCATGCTGGACACAGTGATCCTAGAGACCCAGACCAAAGTTCTATTAGTTGATTCAATAGTGATACCCGCCCCAGGGAGGAAAGAGTAAGATGACAATCTGAGGAAGTGCTTGCTGGCATACTTTGGCGCGTAAATCCATGCTTTTTGAGGCAAGACCGTGAAGACGCTTTGAACAACTGTCGGAATAATGACCAAGTTGGTTCTTGTGAACACAAAAGTAATACTAACAGCCGCATTAAAAACATATAAGATACGTTGATTTCGCGGAGGGCTAGAGGCAACCAGTAGTACATGAAAATTGAGACGGAAAGATCAGGGCGAGCCTCAGGGGCCAGGAATCGAACGCTCGCGCACTCAACATGCACTCGCTACCATGACAATGTTTGCGCTGGAGCCTGCGCGTACACCTCCCCGCTCTGGCCACCGTCTCGCACTGTGGAATGACCACCACCGAAGCTTAGTGATCGCGGCGAGATGAGATACATACAGAAAATACGAGAAGGACAGTCTAATCACGGCGGGACGTCGAGATTAAGATGAGGATAATAGAGTCGGTGGCCGGGTTCGAACACTGCCGAGGAGCAATCACGATTACAAAGCGGGAACCACAGCCACTAAATGGCTAACAAAAAATGTAATGAAAGTACACAAAAGACTTCAACACAGCCACTAAAAAGGTCAGAACGAAATCGGCGGACTGACTTTCGCGGTGGTCTCAAAATCCTCATATGGAAAGTTCTGAAATGGACGATTACTTATTACATAAGTACTCGTACATAAGTACTCGTAACCTGGAGAGCTGAAATACTTCTACACGCGGTTGGGAGGTACGAAGTCAGTCCAAGCTTCAGAGTACCACCATTCATTTTCCCCACTCACCTTTTAAGTACCGTGGTCTCTGTGCGGTAAGTAGAATTCTGATCATGACGGAATAATAGCCCATCCACACGCCAAGGTCAGTTAAATGGAGATTAGACGAATCCAATACACAACTGGGAACACGACTACCGGAACACTAAGGTCAGCTATGACGGTGTTTATCGGACAAAAATACGATAAAGGAGAATTTCATCCATTTTCACTGATCGCGCCAATGAAATTGGATGCAGATGGATGCATATGGATGCATATGGATGTAAGTTGATGCTTTTCAGTGCAATTGGGTGCAGGACCTGTTTTTTTTGCATTGCATTGCATTACATCAGTGATTTGCATTGCATTGCATCGTTCTCACTTGGTCTACTAACAACTGCACATACATAGCACTGCATTGATTTGCATTGATCGGTGGAACACACTTCTTTGATGCAAAGGCGGCGATCAATGCAATGCACTTCTTTTGGGCCATAATCCCTATTTCCTTATTCAGTCTTTGTGGTGTTCCTGCATAGGAGATCAGGTGAGTCGCCGTCTTTTCTTGACTTGTTCCTTTCTTGACTCATTCTTTACGCCATGTCCATCCCCCTCCCAGCTCGCGCCGGCTGCTTCCTGTGCTCTTGTCGAGGCACCTACTTCATCATGCAGTGTTGCAAAAGAAGGGGTTAATAAGGGTGCGCGCGGATTTTAAGGCCTTAGGATCAAGATAAGGGTTAATGAGGGTACCCATTATCAGGGTATAATAAGGGTTATTTTCTAAACGAGACGACAGGCCGTAGATACCCTGAAATCTACCCAGCATAGTCATCCCCAGATCCTTCAAGCTCTCCATCATCGGGTTCTTCACCACTGTGCTCAGCAGCGAGCAACTCCATATAGAGGCCCTCCTCCGAGACAGCCGCACGCGGGGGCCGAGGGATGGGATTTTTCAGTTCCATGAGTCCATGCACTGCGCGTGACAGCGGAGACGCACCCTTCTCGAACCAGGCTTCGTTTTTCATCAGGGATAAGTTCCCCAAGACATCAAGATTAATCGGAGCATTGGCCGGTCGGAACGTGTCGATGCACCGCCAGTGAGTTGCACGGTGGTGTGAGCCATTGGGGCAGTCATCACTTCGATGGAAAGGGCCCCATCTGTCCGCCAGAGGTGGAGCCATTGTCTGTGATGAGTGGTGTCGGGCGAGAGGCGGGCGGCGGTCTGAGTCAGATACGTCCCGCCGGGTCGGCCGACTCGGCTTTATCAGCCTCCCCGTTGGTAAGGGGTTATAATGCCCTTAAGATGGTCTCGGGCCATATTAAGGCCTTACCTTAATATTTAAATAAGGGCTTATTATCAATAACCCTTAACATTATTTTGCAACACTGACTTCATGGTGTCTGCGCATGAAGGTCGCCGTGAGGTATGTCAATTCTGGCCGCCTCCGTAACGGGTCTCATTTCCTCGTTAGCCTCAAGCCCACACGGACTTGTGCATTTGCGAGCATAAATATGACAATCATATTTTTCTCTACGTTCCGGATCCTGCCAACCCCAGCCCAGCAAACATCAAAGGCCCCAATCATGCACAACAATGCGGATGGTTTATACCGGTACACATTCACCGCTCTGGCGAGAGGCCACACAGAAACGGGAGAGCGTTCAAGATGGGGAATGCCGACCAGATCAGAGCCGCATTCTGCAGGCTGCACGGCTTTCTCGACAACTCAGTGCAGCGCAAAAAGTGCATATGGTGTTTGACGCTCATGACAGAGAACAGCCTTTGTAGGATCACGAGGGTGTAGGGATCGGCACCGTACCGTATACGGCTACGGCCGTACAAGTTACGGTGATTTACGGTACGGTTTCCCCCCGTCCCCGTACCGTAAAGTGCGATCCAGGAGGGCTTACGGTACGGGGGTCCATATTTGTAAGACCCCAGTTTGAACAGGTGCTGTGCACCTGTATATGCCTTTGTTATATTACCTCTGTTTAGTACCATTTGTACAGTCAGTATATATAGGACGTGCGTCCGAAGTGATGGGGCATCTTTTACCCCACCACTTCGTAGGCACGCCCAACTCTATCAATATAGATCCTGGACAAGTTTACTTTGGTGATACCTAAGACAACCCTTATCTACACCTTACAATATTGTACGGTATTTTACGGTCTTTACGGCCGTACACCATCGATGAAGGCGTGTTGAATACCCAGTCTTGCTTGTTGCTCACTCACACCGTCCCGTAGCAGCTTAAATTCATATGGAACTCATCGCTCAACTCCGCTGTACTCACCTTCATTCCACAACGCCAGACAAGCTCGTTCAGTACCTGAACACCGACTGCGTGCCGACTCCAGAAATTCAGACGCAGGACCATCGAGTGCCGAAGACATCCAGTCACACCTGTGGACGAACCGAATGCCCCCAAAAATGCCTTGAGGTGATATTTGGACGCTGTCAATGTTAATTGGGAGGGGTTGATTATTGCCAGGATTTACGGCCGTACACTCGCCGTATGCGGCCGTATGTTTACGGCTGTACGGGCTGCTCTGACGGTCAACGGCCGTAACCGTACAGCAGGCCATTCCGGTCCATACGGTACGGGTACGGGAGGCCGTATACACCGTACCATACGCCGTATTTACGGCTACGGTGCCGATCCCTACGAGGGTGGCGGGGGACAAGGACGACGAGTTCAAGGTTTGAGTACTTGTGGTGTGAGTGTACTAGTAGGATACATCTTGGAATGAATCTCTTATGAACATGAGCAGTATATTTTGGCTGGAGGGTAAGAATTGACGGGGAGGAGGTTTCCCGATGAGGGGTTACGAAGAACTGGACCGGGGATGAGGTTGCTCGAGGAGGAGGTTACGAAGAACTGAATGGGTGGGAAGGAAAGGGGGGGAAATATATCAGTAACCTGATATGGACTGGTTTCGCGCCAAATTTGAATCAGATCAATGCGTTTGAATGCAGTTGCGGAAGACTGCACCAGGTTGCATTGATCAGCATCAAAGTGTCTGGTGAAATTGGATGCATTGCAAAGGAATGCATCGGTTTTCATTCTGTCTTGATGCACCTCGGCCATTGGTGAAATGCAATGCAGATGACTGGGCTTTGCGTGTATTGAACTTGCATCAAATTTCACTACGTGATGCATCGAATTTCACTTGAAATCATCCATTTGCATCCATTCACATCCATCTGCATCCATCTGCATCCACTTTCACCGACATTTGAATGAAATTGGATGAAAGTTAATGTGCATCGTATTTTTGTCCAATAAACACCGTCATAGTCAGCGGACAATCAAACCAAGCAGACAGTTGGGAGTTTGCGCGGGTAAGCCTTCTGACAACTGGTACATGAACTCGCCTGTGATGATTTACCACAAACTGAACCGGTTGCCGTCGCAGCTGAGCGTACGGTATCGTTTAACGGACGGACACATAGAGTCAACTCACCTGGGCACGGATTTAATCTAATCCTCCGATGCCTCTAGGTAGCACGTCCGTGCCCGTGAAATCGACGAGAAAGGCTGTGTGCTGGCTATAGAAAGAAACCAGAGTAGAGATCCAAGCTGCAAAGCTACGGGTAACTCGAACACTCCCCGGGCCAGCCTCAGCAAGAGGCCGGAAAGCCGATGAGAACCGGTGAGCGAGTACCAGGTTGGGGCAGGCAAGTCCGAAACGTAGACAACTTTGGTTACCATGGCACAAATTTTATTTTTCAGTGGTTTGCGGTCAGAGCAAACAAGCAAGCTTTTTACATAGCTCTTCCATGTTAACAAGATGGCGAGTGAGGAAGATATTAACAAAGTAAGGGCATGGTATGCATGCCGTTGTTGTACGGAGCACCGCGATAGCCGTTGCGGGGGCCAAACTGTCGCTGTTGATCCACTGTGCGGCGAGCGCGGCGGTGGCGGAGTCGTAGCTCCATATCGCACTCTCCGACGACTGGCCACTGAGCGTGACCGTGTTCGATGCGTTCTCGTTCAGATTGGACACATGACTGGCACGACGTCGTGGCAAAAGTGGGGGCGCGACAAGCACATGGCGGGCGAAGCAGAGATTCAAGCTGCGGAGGCCCAGGCATTGGTACAGGGGACCGTGGACCCGGCGCATGGCAAGATGGACGCTGTCGTTGGTGCTGTAACAGGCGACCGAGCACGACAAGTAGAAGGTACGCGACCGTGACAAGATTGGAGGGTCCAAACTTACAACTCCTACCCATGAAATATGGGTCATGACCTGGGGAAAGCAAGTCAGGAGGCCGACAAGGTGGTCTAGAGGTGCAGACCGGGAATTTACACAAGGGAGCATTGGGTATCGAGCCTGGGGTTTTATGTTACAATAAATTGCTTATGTGTATACTATTCCGCGACGCACCAATAGTCGAGTTCGGCTGTACAGCCGCGCAGATTAACCAATCACGGAAGGGGAGGGCCAGTCCGCGATATGGAAATCAGGTGTACTGATATCGATACACCTTTGCTCTGCGTTTTGGGCCAGTACTGCCAGTGTTGCAAAGTAAGGGGTTAATAAGGGTTCCGGCCGAATTTAAGGCCTTAGAATCAGATAAGGGTTATTAAGGGTACCCATTATAAGGGCAAAATAAGGGTTATTTTCCAGGATAAAGAAGTCAACGACACGACCTTTCTCCTGTGATGCATGCATCAGTGCGTGTCCTGAGATCATCATGAGCTCTCGGTACACCACCAGCGGGCCAAAAAAAAATGTTAAGCCATCAGAATAGTCTTTCCTGCTCTTGAAGGGATCATATTTTCCGCAGGATCGAAGCCGTTCGGTAGGATTGACGAGGAGCGGCGAATGCCGACTTCAGCCGTAATTATTCCCGCCCACCAGGCTGAGTCGGCAACATATCGGCTGCCTCGGCCTTCTCGGCCTTCCCGTAGCTAAGGGTTAGTAAGGCCTTAGAATCATCCTGAGCTCATTCTAAGGCCTTATCTTATAATTAAATAAGGGCTTATAATTAATAACCCTTATCATTATAATGCAACACTGAGTACTGCTGATCGTTGAAGAAGAAAGTTGACCTGCCACAATTATGCAAGATGAAGCGGAAACAAGTGCGCTGCTTTGAGCGTTTTCTGCAGTTCAGAATCGATGCGTCACTGCAGTGGCTGCATTTATGGATGCGGCGAATGCTTGGGCCATCTTCAATCAAGCCTTGAACTGTGAAGAAGCCGATGTCGTGCCAGCAGTACGTGCTTGGAGCCCCGGTAGCACATAGCTAGAACAGAACGGCAGGGGAGGAGCTCAGATACGCAACAACATCCAGAGAAAGGTCACTGGGTGGGGATATGGTGGAGTTTCCGCCTCAAACGTAAGCCCCCGATTAGGGAATTATTTTCGGCAGGTCGGCATCTTTTTTGTTGTGCCGCACTTGCCGCCACACCTCGCTCGCCAAGTGCTTGCCCGACGTGCGCCCGCCCGCCATCGAAGTCGGTTGTTCTGACTGATCTCACACTGTAAGATGTACAGATAAAGAGGAGAGAGTCGTAGTTTGGGATCTCATTGCAATCCACGACTACATTGTACAGAGAACGACCGCGTCGCGCAGCGTAGAAGTACGCGAGACATGCCGCAAGAAGCGAGCAACAGGAAACCTGTGGAGCATTCCATCGACGCAGATTTTGCGGCGGCCCGACAGCCACATCGCGCACACGAGTCAGTCTGGCACGGTTTCGCCATGCGCCGTTGCGCAACTGGCTGAGGGCGGCTGCCGGTCCCACAACGTGTCTGGCGGGTGGGAGCGGCCAGAAAGATGTGTTGCCGACTTGGCCTAGGACCCCAGGTCGGATAAGAAGCACGGTGCGACGCACCTCAAACCTCTATCTCCAGTGAGTCTGAATACCGACCGGTCCTTACGCAGCGATGGCGGGATCATGGCGGGATCATGGCAGCGAGGTGGTCGATGACGAGGGCATAGCAGATCGGGACGGATGCGAGGAGTGCGACAGTGGAGGCGGCGAGCGCAGCGCGATGGTCCATGTCGGATACGAAGCACGATGGGACACTTCTCAGATCTCAGGCCCATGGATGGGGACCGGCCGATGGCGAGAGCCAGAGCGAGAGGGACGGGCGGGACGCCACGGTGGCGGCGGGGAGCGACATGAAGGGAAAGAGTATGGAAACCCGGAGCACCACGCTTTTTAGCGACGTCCGGCTTGCTTGCCGTGTGATGGCATATGATCGGGGCTTCCGTTTGCGGTTGTAAGACCCCGAAAACTGCCCGCATGGGTCTCTGCCGACCACAGCAAGTGTATGAAATGTCAATTAAAGTTGTTGCACCAATGTAAGTGGTCAATCTGAGTGGTTAAATATTGTCTCATCTTGGTGTTGGAGATTCAGACAAAGGTGCCGGTTGCGAACACTATTGGAACACTATGTACACTGTCGTTGACTTCCCATCAGTAAATTCATGAAGTTGCTGATGCAATTTGTCTCGAATTACAGACGGAAGCTACCATTCATCATTCGTTGCATCGTCCGGCACCTCTTCATCCGAGAACCACGCAAAGATTTCCCCTTCATCATTGGACTCATCCTCCCTTATGACCGGTTCATCCTCGTTCAGCATATCGTCTAGTTCGGTGGATTGTGTAGCGTCTAGAATTTTGTCAGAACCCCAAGGTAGGCGATAAAATGCTCCCGTACCTAGGCCGTTGCCGTTGTTGACCCCTCCCATATAATATGCACCACCCGGTCCAATTACATCCTCTCCATTGCATAGTGGTTGCAAATTAGGGGTGAGCCCGATGTCCTTCGCATGCGCATCACCTGCCATGGCTAAGGCATATCCCCAGTCTGCATCAATGTCATGTGGAATTCTGTGGGCTGCATCGAGACCCCTGAACACCCCCAGAAGTTGGCGGTATACATCCCAACAAGAAGCTCTCGTAACTGGGGGTTGCCCAATATCCATGTAGATTTGCGCAATAATGTCCTGAAAGTCTGGAGGTACCAACTGAAAAACCTCATTCTCGGGAGGCGCAAATACTCCTCGAACATCATTGATTGCATTCTGGTTGACTTTGATCTGTTCGAAGTGTTCAATTATCTCCTGTCCTGGGAATGAATGCTATACCTTGAAGTCTAACACGCCATAATTGGCGGGGTGTTCACAGATGTCATTTGGCACACCATGAGGAAGAATCTTATTACGATCCGCTCGCTTTGCAGTATTGTTGATTCGCTCGACATACCGGTCGAGCTCGGTCTGGAGCCACGGAATAAACACCCAACGGAATACGAGCCTGTAGGAATAATAAGTACAACAGCATAAAAATTTCGGACAGAAAGTTGAATACATACGCCTCGATCAACACATCCGGATCATACCAACCCTCCTTGACCCCAACATCTAGGATGTTCTCGAAGCCAGGAGTAAAACGGCGACGCATCTGAGACCATCCGATCTCAGGCTTCACATTCTTCTTCTCACGCATCCAGCGATGTTGGAGAGTACCCTGCAGACTTGGATCGTGCAAGTGGCGGAGCAATGTATGCCCATTAGCTAGCCCGAAGTTCTCGCTGCCAGGATCGCTCTGTGACACAAGGGGCATGACTGGCATGTCTACAGTCAGTTAACGGACAGATATCAGAAAAGAAAAAGACGGACATCCCAATTCTTGAACGGCATCCAAATAATAACTCAAGATCAGCCGCGGATTACTGTTGGTCCACCAGATTTTCATCCAGTGAATCTTCCCAGCGAAAGGATCTATGCCAGAATGTAAGGCTAGCCCAAATTTATACTTCCACTTGTCGTGTTGATCCACAGCCCACAGATCATTTATTCCTGCGGCCCAGAACATTTTGCGTCGCAGCCGGTTTTTGCGTCGTTGCTTCACCAATTCCGGCTCGTATATGGAGAAATATTCAGTAACCAGATTGCTGGAGGTGAATCAGCACAAGAAATGGGGTCAGACAAATTCAGTCTCACCGTGAAACACTCATATTTTCCTCGTGAAAGAGGAGACTGACAATTTCCCGTGCCCCAGCTTGCGGATATTGTTCTCGCAGTCGCATCAATGCTGGGCGGATACTGGTAACATTGTGACCTTGTTTTCGGGTCCGAATCAGACCCATCGTCTCACGGAGTTCGCGAAACTTTGTCAGGCTTTGGGAAAGTCAACCGAGAACAGTTAGAAGACGTCCAGGTAAAGCTCACCCGAGTCCGTATTTGGAACTATCGATGTGGTAGTCATTCAAGAGCTTGACAATGGTCTTATCATCGTGGTGCATCTTCCAATAGCGAAGGATATGCGGTCGAATATCCTCCAGCGGTGCTGCAGACAATGTTAGTGCTACGGCAAAGGCAAACAAAAGGACACACATGTGTTGGCCTCGCTGCTACAACCCGTGTGAGGCTCTAATTTCCGAGTTCAAGTTCCGACCGGCGGCAGCTGGGCCAAATTAACATGGTCTGTCCTGCGATTTAAAAGGTATGGCGTGGTTCTCAAAAATTACCTCCCCATCCCCAACTCTTTCCTCCTTCTGCATGTCTGACAGCGACGTATACGCAGAATTCACCGAGGATAAGCCAATCAAATGCGGGCGGCTTAAATGTCGTCGTACAATCCTTCCCGACGAGCCCCGCCACATTATCAACAACGCAAGACTGAATGGGAAAGGCAAGACCGTGTGCGACTCCTGCAGCACTTCCTATGATGTGAAACACGGTACATTTCGTGAGTTCCGGTACAATATGTCTTTTCATTCCCACTCATTGTGTCCAAAGGGCGAAAAAAAGCCAACATCGAGGATGACGCCCAGGACATCCGTCGTCAAGTCACAGATGCACGCGATAGGGGTAGGAGATTACTTCCTTTGTACCAAACTTTCACAAAAATTCTTGCAGGGGCAACCAACTTGCAGCGTCATGTTACCCCAGTTGCGCCATCCTTTCCATCCCAAGGTGAATTTGTTTGCTAATCTCATGCAACACTCACACCATGCCTTCTGTTTGTCAAGGTGGCTCTTTCACACCGCCGATGAATGTACCGATGAACATGGTAGCATACTCAAACACGATGCCGCCACCACCCGTTCCCTCTTGTATGTTCCGCAGCATTCAACTTCGAATTGTTTTCGTTTGACCTTGTGTTAGCATACTCTAACATGATGCCGCCGCCGCCATCCTCGAACATGATGCCGCCCTCGAACACGATGCCGACTGCTTCGTGGAATGATGTAAGTACCACGTTGGTTCAATTCATGGCGTGTCTCAGTTCGATTCAGTACGACATGGACAACTTGAACCAAGAAGACCCCGATAATCAATACGGCAGTGGCAGTACATGGCGCACATTTTCGACCGACAAACGGCCGCGCAGCAACGTGATTACTACTGTGTAACACCCGGGATTGACACTGACATCCAATTTGCTAGACATCTGTTACAGAGCCAAGGACACCTCCACCAGCTAAAAAGCGCAATGTTTACACATCTCCTGATCAAGCCAAACTTCGGCAGGCCCTCGCAGTAGGCGGTTCCTCCGAAGTCAGCGCAGCTAGTGAGTCTTTGACCAAACTTTCAAACAGAGCTAAATATCCGGCAGCTCCTCCGACATCGGAACGCGTTGAATTCTTCCCAATCAAAGGATGCCGACTTGACAAACTTCTTCAGTCCACTGACTCCGGCGGGGTGCAGTACTTCACCTGCGAGTCCCGCAATGCTTCCCAGGGGTCTCTTACTGTTGAATGCTCCACAAGCGTCGGTGTTGGGACGTTCAAAACAGCCCATACTGCATACTTGACTTTGGTTCATCTGCACACCCGTGGACTAGGAACAGTGGAGAATGACTGTGTTGTTGCGAAACGCATGTATCGGTCCCGAAACCCGAAGCCTGGGAATAATGGCGGATGGGTTGTCCGGCGATTCCAGCCTCCAGATGAGTATGCCAAAACATTGCAAGAAGCAAACCTCTTGTTTTGGGGGTCCTCCATAATGGCTTTCACTTATTCATTCATCGACCATGTCATCTCCAAGGCTACGGAGCAGCCCCCCTTCGATATCCCACGGTTACGCTTTGTTCATGCTGGAGTTGCGGTTTCGCATGAGCAGGTGACCGGTACCAATGTTAAAAACACCTCGTCCATTTGCAGGTCATATCTGGTGGAAGAATTCATAGACACCGACACTCAAGAATTTGTGAAATACATCCACAACGGTGATGCTGTACCTCTTCTCTCACACGAGGACCCGTATTACGATATCGCGGATTTCCTGTGCTTCACACAACATGTCCAGTACTTCAAGAGTGGTGGCGCAGTGTTTCTGTCTGACTACCAAGGTATGTGCTTCACTGTTCCAACAGCCTGTTTATTTATTTGAATTATAGGTTCACAGACCTTGCTCACGGATCCGCAGATCATGACTTCCCCGTAAGTCGTTCTTCTGCCCTTGGTTTGGAATGATCTCTAAGAATACTTGAAAGGGATATTGCCAAAGGGACAGATATATTTGGTGAAGGCAATGTTGGGACAATCTTTCTGAAATTCCCGGAGCAGCATGTTTGCAACGCTTATTGTAAATGGTTCAAGCTCCCGTTGCTCAAGCAATCCGAGGAGCAAGCTTGAGGATAGACACTCCGTACCTTGTTTTATGTCCCATATGCTTAGACTATGAGTACAATCATGATTATGGCGCAAAATATCTGTGCAATTTGTTGTGTTGATTTAGCACTCGGAAATTGTGGCTTGCCTTTTTTTTTTTTTTTTTTCGGTGTTGAAAAAAATAAATTATGAGTATCGGAGTCGCCTTAGTGCAGTCACAAAGTACTAAGGTTAGATATGCGACGGTGGCAGCTGCGGGCTCACAAACATCTGTATTTGGGTCCGATCTCGCACTTGGAACTCCGTCTATTTCATTTCTGATGTCAGAAAACAATAAGTCATAGGTTTTGAAGCTCCTAGGAATGTACTTGGAGTGTATTGGAAGCAGATTGGCAGCTGCGGGGTCCTCGGCCTCTGTATCTTGCTTTGCTTGGAGTGCCGATCCGGCAATTGGAATTGTGGGGCTGCCCATTTTTTCCCGTTGTCAGAACCAATTAAATCCGAGTCTTAGAGGCCCCAAGAGTGTACTCACTGAGTATTGAGCTCATATGTCCGACGGTGGCAGCTGCGGGCTCGTTCAACATTGTGTTTGGCTTTGCTTGCAATGCCGATCCGGCACCCGCAAGGCTAATTTCGGTGCAGTGGGAACTTCGAAGTGATGATATCTGTCCGGCAAGATTGCGGTTACACTGGCAAGGCATGTATACTGAGTTTTCGGGGTCTCGGAACCGCCGATCAATCGCATCATACGGCAGAAGAAGCCGGACGTCGGTAAAAAAGCGTGGTGCTCCGGGTTTCCATAAAAGAGGAAGGTGTGGCTGACACCTTGTTTGCAAGGAGCAAACAAGATGTCAGCGGTGGGCGGAGCTTGAATAATGCCGTGCTGCCGAAGATAATTCCCTAATCGGGGGCTTACGTTTGACGCGGAAAGTCAGGAGTGGAGCGAGAGCAGCAATCGGCGTACATAGTCCACAACAATGCACAGCTACTGATGATTGCAATTTGCATCACTGGGCGCTTGATGGGCGCTTAGCCTCTTTCGCAGACACATCCACCGGACATCCGCAGCCATCAGGAAATTGGCTCTTCTTCGACGGTCTGCTTACACCCCCCTCAGCTGGCATCCCCTGTGGATCCTAGCGGGAGATATGTACATAGGTAGGCCTGCTGTGGCAGTGGCAGTAGCCTGAGTGCTGTTGCCTCGATTCTCAAGTTTCTCGGTCTGAGCCACTGCGCTACTAAAATGCTAACAGCTCTTTGTACGACAGCCGGAAGGCATACGGCAACCCAAGGCTTCTCTCTCTAGTCTTACAGCCTTCAACGCAAAGTTTCACTTACTAGGTTATCGTTGAAAACGCGGGTCAGAGAGAATCAAATTGGATCACGGGTTTACAAGAATTTGGCGGTAAGATAGGGTAAGATTGGGTAAGATCTTAGATTCTCCTTGCCGAAAAAAAAAATCCTGGTTGTTTTTTCTGCCGCAGCATCCAAGTACTAGAAACTTCTGCCGCTCATGAAAATCGCGCCGGACAATGGAAGACCATTCCTCTTTCAGAGGGTAACCTTAATGCTCGTGAAGGTCGACCGGGCTTTCGGAAGGGTTGGTAGAATGAGTTTTCCCTATTTCGTACACATTACATTACATGTCAAAGCAGTTTCGCAAGGCTGGGAGTCTGGGTTTCCGGGTGGTTTCCGATGTATCGAGCTCATCTATCTTTTGTGCGCGGAGCTCATCCGGATCCCAGACTTCCAAATTGCACATTTCGCCAGGAGGCCCTTATCAGTATTGAATTGAGTCGCCAGACTTTGTAGGACTGCGGATGTGGGCACAAGAGAACGTAAAGGTGTCTTGCGACCCGCCGAGGTTCTACCGTCATTCCTTCGACGGGGTAAATGGCCCGTAGCCTGTCAGGCATGGTGCGAGAGACACGTTTGAGGTTTGGCTAATGTAATTACCGGATTACTTCGAAAGACCTGGCGTTCAGCGAGACTGGAGTACCATTAGGCTGGAGAAAATATGAAGTTGGAATGCTGCTCTCACTGTTTTTTTTATGGAGGGAGCACTATTCTACGCCCAGGCAAGGCCATATCGGCAAGCTAAGCGCCTGTAAGCTGTGAAGGCATTTATCCGAGAGGTGGACCAAAGGATGGGCTCAAATTGTATTTTCTCGGTGGCTTCTGGGCCGGTTGAATCTTCGATATTCATCTCTTGCGTGAGTGAGAACGTGGTAAATTCCCCGGGCTGCTTATCTTTCGTCCAAATAAGAGAGTCCGCCTGAGAGCGAGAACACTTGGGCGTTCCGCATCCGCGAGGGAAAAACGCTATAAAAGAGAGCTTGTGCACTCGTATCATGCACTCGTAACTCCCAAACATGTCTCCCTCCGATCCACCAGCCAGCCTTAGCGACGAGCAGAAGGCTTTCTTCTTGAGCCACGGTTTCCTGCACCTCACTCACTGCTTTTCTCGCGAGGCGTCGGCGGCATTCACCTCCAAACTCTGGCCCCGCCTCGGGATGTCCCCGGATGACAAGACAACCTGGCACACCGAGCGGACGAACATGCCCTCGCACACCACTGTCCGCGTCTCCGAATTCGCACCCAAGGCGTGGAGCGCGATGTGCGAGCTTGTCGGGGGCGAGGATCGCATATCCGAGGAGACTAAGGTGTGGATGGACAATTTCATCGTGAATGTCGGGAAGGAGGGGCAGTGCGAGGTCGGCTTCAGGGAGTTGGAAGGATGGCATGTAGACGGAGACTTTTTCTTGCACTTCCTCGACAGCCCCGAGCAGGCTCTCCTTGTGATCCCTATCTTCAGTGATATCGGCCCAGGCTGCGGCGGGACGGCGATTTGCACCGATGGTCTTGGAATTGTAGCGAGGCATCTGGTGCGAGAATTTTTTCTTCTTCCCCACCGATCGTGTACTCATGAACACCGCGAGCAGTACAACAATCCGAGCGGGGTAACTCCCTGGATGCAGGTTCGCGGTACCCCCGAGCCTGGCACAGGTGCCGACTCTTCCGAGCGGCTCGCGTTCTTCCGCTCCATCGTACAGAACCCGGAGTTGGTGTCGGACGCGAGCTTTCACGAGATGACCGGGGAGATCGGTGACGTATACCTGTTACATCCCCTCATGGTTCATTCAGCATCGAAGAATGTTATGCGAACTCCCCGAGTGATCACAAACCCGCCGGTGGCGCTCAAATCCCCCTTTCGATTTGACCGCGATGCGGGCGACAACTTCAGTCTCGTGGAGCAGAAGACACTGCGGGAGGTAGGATTTCCCACCGGTTTGCAGGGTTGGAAGATTGTCGGCGAGAGGGAGATGATTGTACCGCGAAGGGTCAGGATTCAGGCGGAGATGAAAGAAAGAGAGCGGGAAAGGCTTGAGAAAGAGGGCATACAGATTTCCGATGGACTTGTTTAACCAGATTTCCGTTGCACTTGTTTCACCAGATGTATTGCGATAGGTTTACCGCAGAATGAATACTGAGTCTTACTAAATTCGCTTGTAGAGTTTGTGTAGAGTCGTAATTCGGACGACGCGTAACGAAAGTTGGCTTGCCAGCAAGCCTCGAGTGAGTATCAGTCGTTTGACTCTTCAAGGTTGGGAGCAATGTGAGCGACGAAGCGATGCCAACTGTGGATTGGTGATGAGGCAGATGAAAGCAGTCTTGTTTGGGGCCGTGACCAGTGGAGTATACCAGAAGGCAGTCGCCGCAGCGTCGATAAATTGTGAAATTTGCAAGAAATTTGGCTAGACAGCGAGAATACAGAGAGTAGCCGGTGAAGCAGAGAAGAACCAGCTTGAATGTCACGAATGGTTTGCTGAGAGATGCCCGGCACAAAAAAGGCAGAGGACAAGATGGTTCGAGGCAAATACGCGTAAACTTGGTCGTGCCGGTTGGTTGCCGGATAGCCGAATGGCCATCCCACGTCATTCCTAGGTTCGGCGTGCAGGTCCGGCCCGGCGAGCCGGCTCCTTCGCTGAAGGGGCTTGCTTCAAACTGCCGCAAACAGACGGCTTGCAAATCACTTTCTCTTTACTTCAACCTTGCCTCAATTCCTTAGGTCTAACTTGCATATTTCAGACAGTATGTTCATTCACATGCACATCTTTTCTCCTGTGCGGCTGAGTGCAATTTGGGCTCATGACAACTCTGTTGATGGCTTGGTCGCACATTTTCAGAAATCATTGGCTGTAGGTCTAGTTATTATGACAAACCACTGAAGTAATGGTGCCAAAATGTCTATTGGCATACCAGGAGGACCAATAAATATTCTGAGATTTTATCCCTTCACGGTGAGTATATACAAAACACGGACGTTACTTATATTTTTAAACCCGGTCGAACTATCGAGCCAGTCGAAACGCGCGCCTTTATATGGAGCGGGAACTACGCCGCTCCGAGTAGTTAACACTGCCGGGATGTTTGCGTCCAGAATGCGCTTGGCCAGCGGGGTGCCGGATTTTCCGGTTGCGCCGATGAGGAGAACAGTCATGATGATAGGGAAGTGATGTATCTACAGCCAGCTGTAGTTTTCCCGAGATGTTTGAATACCCGCTGCAGGTTAGTCATCCCTTTGTTCTGGTAATGGCGACTGCCAAATTTAAGCGCTCCGCTCTGGGGGAACGTCAGCTACGGGCTTGTCAGACCGGCGGCATCCGGCGGCATCCGGCGGCGGGACCAGCGCCGCGCCGCGCCTCGTCTAGTCTCCAACTGGTCTCTTTAAACACGCGATCTATCACTTCCAACTGGTGCCTCACTTACGTCCCATCAACATTTCAGGTTAAAGGCGTAAACCTTTATATTTGCCGTTCCACGTTTTCGGACCCCCGGTTTTGGTGAACTGTTGGTTTAGATTGTCACTGTCAGGCGCAACAACGAGTCAGGGGTCAAGCCCAGGCCAAGTCTCTGCAGCTTGGTATCGAGGCGTGATCGGTCTCACTACTGTACTATTTCGACCGAGTGTTCACGGCATGTCACGCGTCACAATAGGTCTTCACTTTTCTTGGTGTTCATTTCTCGGCAATCAGCAGAAATTTCCTTAAATGGTAGTCCGGCAACTGCCGGACTCAAAATTTTGGTGTTTTTCGACCTATCTGGGCCTCAAAAATTGGATGTCACCGTCACCAACACCAAAAGTGTTCAGTTCAGGTGGTCCCGTCACGCGTCACCTGAACACTCGGTCGAAATAGTACAGTAGTTAGTAACTCATGGACTCACAATTGTTGAATTGATCCAATTCTGGATCTCGCATCTGGGACCTATCAACGATGCGTTCAGCAACTGCTGTATCCATCATATTGGACGGCACAGTAACTTACTAAGACAGAAGCTTACAGATCTGCTGGATATGTGTGATCCAGGACGTCCTCATTCCACGTTCAACGACAAGTCCGCCATAATCAGGATATCGTTTTCCACAGGTTGTATTTCCCGCAACTGCCGGCGAATATCACGGAAAAATAGGCAAGATCAAACTCAGACCCCCATTCTATTCCACTCGAGCAGACACAGGCCCGGTGCTGGCCGGCGACTGTGGATATCGTCCCGGTTCTTGCGTGGGTTCAAGGCCACGAAACAGATATCCCGACATTTCGGGAATAGGCGGTGTCCTTTAAAGCATGAGCATCCATAAAATGTGTGAAGCAAGAACCCACACTCACCCACGATGGTTCAAATAGCTCAGGCGTTTTTCCACCTGGGCATGTCTGTCGGGATGGGCTGCTTTGACGAGATCTTCGCGGATCCACGATGAACCTCGACACTCTTTCTGGTACGTCAGAAGGTTTCGAAACCCGTAAAAACTTGACTTACACCTCACGCAGGTGCGATATGACATCCGTGGGCACGGGATGAGCCCGGTAGATCCAGAAGACAGCACGAAATGGGAGTCGGCGCGGTTCGCGGAGGATTTTGATGCGGTTATTGGACACTTTGGCGTCGTGAAACCGTTCTTCGCTGCGTGGTACGTGTTTTTGTCCTCGTTTGGAAGGGAAACACAGTGGCTGCTCCGCTCAAATATCCGCCACGCATTTGCTAGGTCCTATTTCTTCGGGGTCGCGGCAAAGAAGTTGCCGCTACTACTCTTCCTAGGGGAGCACGACAAGACACTGGATAGTTTGAAGCTGAAAGCGGACTGCGAGCAGGAATGGGTGGAAATGGAGACGGTGGTGCTCGATGCGGGACACGCGGTGTTTTTGGATTGTCATGACGAAGTACGCGAGAGCACCTTAGAGTTTGTGAAAAGCCACAGTGTGTAGATGCTCGCGGATAAAGTACACGGGTATTTGCGGAGATTCAATCAGTACAAAGCATTTTACGCCGTTCGAGCCCCGAGGACGTGGGGCGCAACCAAGTAGATACGTCAATGTCGCTGTCGGAATTGAGGGGATGATAAGTCGCAACACGAAATCAACCGAAAAGACCGCGTCTAAAGGGTACAGGAGCTGTGAATCTGTGCTTGCAGCAAGTTTGACAAGGCGAGCGCCACTCGTAGCGTCGAGACTCGATAGATGGTAAATTTGAGGGCAGACCGCAAGGGTATCTTGAGAGTAACCAGTCTGAACGTCGTAATTGGTTTGCTGACAGATCCACGGCTTGAGCACCAAAAAAAAGCAGATGGCGGTTTGGGACAAGATGGTTTGAGTCAAATCTGTGCAAATACGGTCATGCGGTCAGTTGCCGGTTAGCCGAGTGGAATCTCCCACGTGCTTCGTCACTCTGCTTTCGCTTCCACCATGCCTTGGGATCCTATCCAGCTCAACGACGGTACATTTCTCTTGTATCTACCGGGCTTGGTGACACTGAATCCCCGCAGGACGTGAAATACCGAGCATTGGCTTCGGGACGTGGAGGCTCGGAAACGGCGACGGGCCAATTTCCCAGGTTGACCAGGCTATCTCGCTGGGCTTCTCCCATGTCGGTCAGGCTCTTTGTGCTAAAAAATATGAAGAAAAGATCAACGGATACTAACAGACTGCCGTATAGATACCGCGCAGGCGTACAGGAACGAGGCCGAGGCAGGCGTCGCGATCCGTGAGAGTGGGCTCGAGCGCAAGGAAATCTTCATCACCACGAAGTACTCTGGTCTCGACGGGCTGGATATCAAGACCTCCATTAGCAACAGCTTGAAAAATGTGAGTTTGAACCGCAGAGGCAGGTTGTGCATATTTTAACTATTTAATCTGGCATAGCTCGGGGTGTCGTATGTGGATTTGTACCTCATCCACCACCCGCGTCTCGCCATTCCCGACATCCCAACCGCATGGAAGGAGATGGAGGACATTCAGGCGCAGGGCCTCGTCAAGTTCGTTGTTCACTCCAATTTATCTTCCAATCTATTTCGCAGCTCATAAAATTGACACGCCCCGCAGAAGTATCGGTGTTAGCAACTTTGAGGTCGCGGACCTCGCTATCTTACTCGCCTCCGCAAAGGTCAAGCCCGTGGCGAACCAAATCTTTCTCAACCCCTACGTGTACGCGCGCCAGCTCCCGATCCTTGAGTACGCCGCGAAACATAAGATTGTGATCGAGGCGTACAGTGCCCTTATGTGTGTATTTTTCTTTACTGTGATTTCTCGTGCGTGTTGGGCTGACGGGCTTGTTCTATTTAGACCTGTCACGACTCTCCCTGGTGGGCCCGTCGACGCTCCGGTGCATGCTATCGCAGACCGCCTCGGCGTGACGGACGATCAGGTCCTCCTTGCGTGGACAAAAGCCAAGGGCGCCGTCGTCGTCACGTAAGTCTTGTCTCTCCCCCTTTCCCTCCATTCCTCCTCACATTTTCGACTGGCTACAGCACTAGCTCCAAAAAAGAACGCCTTCTCGGGTACCTCAACGCGGGAGAACTCGGTACGCATTCCTCCTTTCTTCTTTTTCAAATGCAGTGAAATTGATGCAATGCATGCGCGCCGTACAGAGCTTACCTCCGACGACATCGCCGCCATCGACGCCGCGGGCGCCAAGGGCCCGCCGCTCTCGCCCGGGAAGCGATTCCTGCGCCGGCTAGTGGGTGTTGCGCTCGTGAGCGCTCTCGCGGGCATGGTGTCCGGTCGGTTGCGGTTCTGCTAGTGTTTTCGGGAGACGAGATGACCGAAGATGGACACCGGTATGTGTATGCTGTGTACTGCCTCGGCTTTGCTTTGTTCGGAGTCGAAAATTTTATCTGCTGTTCCTCTGCTTAGATCGAGCCGTCAGCTATTTCTACGAGAGCCAGGTAGGCCCAGGTTTTATTTAAGTGGAATACATCGGCAACACGAGTATATCTTAGGAATCAACAGTGCGTTCTATGATGCGATGCCCTAAAGGCTAAACGTCCCTCCTTCGGCTCAAGATTTTCTTCCCACTCATTGATTTCGACGGCGTGGATGTGATCCCTGTGCGCCGTGCGGTGCTCCCGGGGGTCTTGCCTCCGAGTCGTCTCTCTTCTGACTGTCTACATGTTCGTATTCAGACGCTGCGGAGTCCATATCAACTCGTCCACCGATATCAGGCGCAGGCTATGCTGCGAGAATCTCTCTGAACGATGTTCTGTCGCTCGCGCTGGGGATACCGATATGATGCCTCATCGTGCCGTCAATTTACTAGCTACTCTCTCTCAATTCTCGATCTCAGGATGCAAACAGGAAGTATGAAGGCCGCAACTTGTTATATCTGGCATCAATCCCACCGTGAAGCCCTTCCCCTCTGGACCGACATCAGGACCGACGGAAAAGTCGTGGCAAAAAAAGGGTTTGATTGAAATGCGTAAGTGCGATGAGATCTTTCGGTTGCATCCGCGGGTATTTTCCCGGTATCGAGCCGCGTATAGTAATCCCACATCTCACAGCCTACAAGTACTGCATGGACTCCCACCATTCGGCATCCCTTCTTTCTCTTCGCGACCTGGTGTCCTGCACTTGAAGTGTCTTATCTTTCAAACTACCACTTTTTCACCCTTCTTTTAAAATTTCCTCGATGGCCCCCATCACACTCGCTGTGGTGTCCTTCCTTTCCGTGTTCCAGACTTTGGCCGGTAAGCCACGCATTAAATTCCGGTGCGCGATTCTGACTGGCTCAATCCAGCTCCTCTCCCCCGTCGTGCAATCTCCTCAAACCTTGCCTGTACGCGCCCAAACAGTGATGTCTCGGCCGCGCAAGTCAGCTTGGCTGGGATCAATCCGGTGTATGCAATCCCTTTGTGCCCGCCACGACATTCACAACTGATACCGCGCCGCAGAAGCGACGTTACGTCGCCCGGGCCTCTGCTCAGCGCCCAACTCGCGCTCGTCAACGCGTCGGCCATCACCCAGGCGGTCGCGGGGTTCGCACCCGCCGACGGCAGCGCGGCGGTGACTGTGGACCCCAACTCGCAGGCAGTCCTTCTCAGCCAAATCAATGCCGCCCAGAGCGCCCTTGCGGACGTTAAAGCGTAAGCTATCCTTTGACTCCACCGCTTACAGGACAGGCCTAATTCATATTGCTCAGATTGGGCAACGCCAACGCGAACAAGACGACGCAGGCTTTGCTGGCGGTCGACAAGCTCCTGACTAAGGCCGTCACCGACGCAGGGGCAATTAATTCGGATTGCCTCGCCGCGGGTGCAGCGACTGCCGCTGCTGGTACGGGGGCTGCTGGGGCGCCGGGATCTGCCGCCACGACGGTTGTGGGTGCAGGCGCGCCCGGATCTGCCGCCACGACTGTTGTCGGTGCAGGCGCGCCCGGATCCGCTGCCACGACCGTGTTTGGTGCAGGCGCGCAGGGGTCTTCTGCCACGGACACCACGACTGGCTTGCCACCGGCGCAGACGTTCACGCTGCCAGCTTGAGAGATATGCGTGGGCTCAGCCTGTAGGAATTTTTGTAACGTACCTCAACGGGTACTGACAGGAAAGATTGGAGTGAGTGTTTTCGTACTAGTAGTTTGAGAAATATAAACGAAGAGGTTAAGGGCGACATGTGTGTGTTGAAGTTGAACAACGATTTTAGTTGACTACTTGAGGAATAGCCGTAAATTTAACTGAGTCTTCTATTCTCTCAACTGGAATTATAGGTGTTCTGTTCGGTGACATGCGAACACGCTACATTGCACTGGACGTACACATCTATGATCTATCTTGGGCTGCAGAGTCTCCACATCGAAATTCGCAGATTGACATCCGCCTTCTCCTGTTCGGAAGCGCCGGTCCCGAATTCTACTCGATGTTTTTCCGTACAAATTCGATTCGCACTGTTTTCACAAAGATTCATAGAAACGACATTCCCGATTCCTCAAGCTCTGCTGCACCTCTGTTAATCCTTGATACCATACACGGCCATACGCATACTACACACAGATCTAGGAAGGTCGAATCTCAGCTTTAGTTAAGGCAAGGAAAAGCCTAGGGTGCCCATGGGCGAACAGAACAAGCCGGGGCAGTAGCTTCCTGGAACACACCCTTGTCCGTGTGAGCTACATACGCTCTCCGGTGATTGGTAAATGGGGAGGAGAACAACGGACGCGGAGGCGCCCGCAGCGATGGCGAGCACCGTGAGGACGACAGATTTCGCAAAGTGCATGAGAGTTCCAGCTAGGTTGTGGTTGTTCATTAGGACGGTGCAGCGCGAGCCCCTTTTAAAAAGTCTATAGTTCCGACCCGCAATCGCTCTTAAAATACAGACGCGAATGAGCCGGGTGGGAGGGGCTTTGATTCAATGAGAGTCGCGGGCAGTGCGGAATGGGTTCCAATGAAACCTTGAGAAGCACCACGACGGCGAACTGGATTCTGGAACCGCTTGGGGACCGCGTAAAAGCCGTGTCATTGTACGATATACAGAGATTTTACCTCTCGTCCAGCAGATAATCATCGAGGCTAGACCCGCGAAGTGACGTTAGACGAGACAGCCTGACAGAGAAAGCCTGAGGCATGAACCTTGTAGATTTACAACGGTCTCAGGTGTTGTTGCACGGTGATTGGGAAATGCGGGTGGAAGCTGTTGGAGATAACACGGACGCGGCGGAATTGTAAGGCTCTACTTTGAAGTGCGACTGAATTGAATGAACTCCCCAGTACAAAACAACACAGCGGTGTTGATGTTGAACATTGCCGGCTCGGAGCGTAAAGTAACCTTTGCACCCTCGGCATTTACCGGCACTGATGGCCGCCCTTGATGGAAGTCGGATGTCCGTTTACTGCGCGTTTTTGAACAAATAAACATGTTTTCGAAGATTTTAGATTGTGGTGGGTGGGTTGTGCCGTCCGAACTTTCTAAGCAGGCTCCTATGCAGGCGAGCTTAACATGCGGTGGTTCGTTGGTGGTTCGTTTTGCCATGCACCATCAGCGTGAAATTAAGGAATTTAGATGGGCGGGAAACCATTATTTCAAGGTCTATCCACTATGAGAAATGTGCCATCCGACGATCTCAACGTGAGCTTCAACTCGTTGTCTCCAAATTTGGTTCGCCCGTTGTTGTAACTTGTTGACTAGTTGTATTCTTACTTACCTACCTACCACCCGGGATAAAAACCCCGCATAAAAGTCGTATGTATCAGACTTGACGACGGTTTCATGATAGCCGATGCAATTTTTATCGAGAACCTGATTTTGTTCGAGTTGGCACGGTTCGAGTTGGCACGTCAGCACATTTAGTCAGCGACGGCTCCGTATCCGACCTTGCTCAGTCCGCGGCATAACATGATGCACCCAGCTTGAGACAAACAAACGAAAGCCTAACCGTCTGTAAACTGGAAAGCCTGAGACGGATTTCAACGGGTGCGTACCCTCCGGGCCAAAGATGATCAGCAAAGTTCAATTTGAAAGAGCACCTCCACGCCATTGTTTCTTTGGGGGTTGTGAGTGGTTCCTAAGTGCAGCTGGACTCGAGCTTCAGGAACGCTTACCCGTCTACAAAAATGTGGGGTACATCCTTTATTCAACCCGTATAAGTACATACGACTGGAACTAATTTTTCACAGGACGAATCACTTCGAGGATGGGCTTCGCCGCCAACTGCCCGCCTAGGCTCAACAACGCACAGGCCTTTGTTCCATCACCCTACAGGGCGTATTCGAATTCATAGGTGAGTGAGTTAAATGTGTGCGAGAACACGGACGGGGACGCACGATGAGGATGCTTGGGAAGCCGGGGTCGAACGGGACGACACCCTCCAGAAATTCAATCTGCTCCTTCGAGAGCGAGATGTCCAGTGCCTCAATATTCGAGTCGAGGTGCTCTATCTTCCGCCCGCCGACAATGGGGAAGCAGTACGGGACCTTGTTCAAGACATATGCAATCGCAACTATGACAATCGATTCAATTGAGCGGGCTGAAAACGAACGTAATGAAATAGGCACACGAACCAGCAGTGATACTCTTGGTGCCGACCTCAGCAGCGACTTTCTCCAGCGCATAGGATATCTTCTTCTCGTTCTCGTTGCGTTCCCACTCGGGAGCAAACGCTGTGCGCCCTTTCTCGCCACTTTCTCGGCGTGCATCCTCCTCCGCATCCGTGCGGAACTTGCCAGCGCCGAGGACGTTCCACGGGGCGAGGGCGAGGCCTGGGCGCAGAGAAATTAGAACTGAGAATCCGTTGAAATAAATAGTTGGCTGGACGCACCGTGTGCACGCGCCATGGGGAGGATCTCGCGCTCGAAAGAGCGGTCGAGGACGTTCCACAGGCCTTGGTAGATGACGAAGGGACTCTTGCCGTGGTCACGGGCATATTGGTTAGCCTGTGCGACAACCCACGCGGGCGTATCCGAGATCCCCTATGCAGTTGAAATATTAACAAGACGGCGATGTTTCAAGCAGGTGGAGACAAAGAACGCACAAGGTACAGAACCTTGCCCTGTAGGACGAGATTATTGAGTCCGTTCATCACCTCCTCGACCCCGGTGTCCCAGTCCCACCAGTGGACGTACAGGATGTCGATGTACGTCGTGCGCAACTTCTTGAGGCTGGCCTCCACACTGAGGTGCAGCGATTTGATGTTGTTTCCGGTGTAATTCACCTGTTGCGCGTAGTCCGTGTTGCGCGCCTTGAAGTTGGTGGTGTACTGTACATTCAAGTTAGTAAGGCGGGTATGAGTAGTGCAGGAACGGAACCTTGGTTGCAATAACAAGCTGGTCACGGATGTTGCGCTTTTCAGCCCACTCGCCGATAAAACTCTCGGACGATTCATCCTGGCTGCAAAAACAGATGAGCTGATTAATATCCAGCGCAGAGAGAAGTTTTTTTACTCACTAGTTGTTAGCAGTGTCGATGAAATTGCCGCCCCGGTCATAGAAGGCGTCCAGAAGCTTGAAGCTAGCTTCCTTGTCCATCGCCCCAAGGCCCAGCTTGGCCCATTCATCGCCAATGCTCATCCCGCCGAGCTGCAGGGGCGATACATGGATGCCAGCAAGAGGCGAGAGGGTTCGATAGACGCCGAGCTTGGTCTTCGGCGGAGGAGGAGGGGCCCAGAAAGACATTTGCTTTAGACAATGAGGTTCCCAAAATCGGGTGGTGCAGAATCCAGGCTGCTTTATACTTTCTTCGTCTTTGGTTGCGTTTCAAATGAAGGAAGAATATAGTAAGGTTGGATGACATGAGTAATGTGACGAGAGACATACGCAGTTGGGCCGCCACGGCCCATGGCTCCGGGGAGAGTCATACTCTAGCTCGTCAGCAACTCTACTGATTTGGACTTGCAAGGATGTCAGAACTTTACACTGGTTACACATCGCGCGGCATCGATACCGAGGTACTTGCCGCTGGAGAACAGTACATGTCGGCAGTGGGTGTGACTTGAGAGATGAGACTCCTGGGATGGAGAAACTAATACATGAGTTGTATCCTCCCCTTGGCACGAAGGTGAAAGGAAAGCAAGTTTTCAATTTGTCATTGTTGTGCTCCTAATCACGTGTCCAGCGGCGCGCATTTGAACGCATAACAAGGACAAAGCTTGACAAGATCAGCTTTTCCGCGCATAATTCCTCAAATTACCATTGGCGGTGTATCATGACGTAGGATATATATCGTGCTCTACCACGCCGGCACAGAGAGGATTTTCAACACCCCACAACGAAGCAAGTTGGCAACAACGAAGGCAGACTTGAGGCAGACAAAGAAATTTTCTGGAAGCGTTGTCGAGGAGTGCATCTTTCTTTGGTGCATCTGCCTCAGAATCGCTTTCGGGGATTGGAGTGAGTCACCCCAAGAGGGATTTCGTGAAACGCGCTCTGTACATGGACGAAAATACTTCGTCCATTCCCTGTGCCCCGCAATGCCCGTAGAAGACGCGAGATGGGACGCGAGACCAGCTACATCTGACAAACCGGATGCACAAGATAATGGCACAGGATTGATTTGCGGTTTCGAAGAGTGGTGATTGTTCGGTGATTGAATGGCCCAATGATACGTTCGACTGATAGTTGCATCTTGCGGGATTACGGCTGGCATGATGTGAGCAGTGGCATCACTCGGGTCACAGGTCCTCGAAACGTTGACTGGCTTATCCAGGATCAACCCTCTTTCTCTCACTCTCTCTCCCCTTATTTTTCTCTCCCATCTCATTTTTACACACGTACGACTAGGCAGGCCTACAATGTCAGACAACGACTGCTGCGGAATGTTCATCTCGTGCTGCCTGTGCTGCTGTGCGCCCCTCTCCTCGTGTTCCTATTCCTTTGGCTTATTGCTACAACCCTCTTCTCTTATAGCATTGTGCAACCACAGCAGCGACGGCTTCTGCGTCCCGTGGTTCATAAATCTATGTGCGTCACCCACACGTCCCTCCTTCCTGCAACTGCTCATGCCGCTGCGTCGTACCAGTTCCGGCGAGATGGTGCAGCAAGCTGCAAGGCAAGGACATGGGGGAAGCGGAGCGCGACCAGGAGGCGGACCTATTCTTCCACGGGCAGACCACGTCGCAGCCGGGGAGCATTCCTGCAATGAGCGAGACAGCGGGCGGCGGGGGTATCAGGGATAAATCGCAGATCATTCGTGCGTCCCTTTCCAAGGACCCCGCTATTTCGCTGACGACCGGGCATGTACAGAACGGCCAGAAAGCGTCGTTGATAATGAAACGCCACCTGATGCGAGTATGAAGCAGCCCGACAGCGTTCCACCTTGACCGATTATTTCAATCGCGGCTTGCGGACGCTCTCGTCTTTTCCAGAGGCTGCCAAAGCCAGCTTATGATAGTAATGATTTTGCGGGCAAATCATATTATTTGACCTGCTGTGAAGCGTCGGAGAGTTGGCGCGAGGGGAATTCAACCCGGCCAGGCATCGAGTAGACGCCCAAAGCACGTTGAGATATGACTGTATAAGGTCGTGTACACTGTAAGCACCGTGATGGAGATGGGCTACGACTGATATTTTATCAGTGGAGGGAAGATAATCATTTTAAGGCATCAAAGTTGCAGAACGGACTGCGATGGGCAACCGAAGTACAGCAGTATTTTTTGAACATGAATGTTTCGTGTCAGTGATTTCTGCTACATCACGAAACGTCCCGTACCTATGATGACACCCGTCCGGCTACCTCCCGCCTATCCGCAAGTGAGTCGTTCAGCATAACCAGACAGTATCAAGGATCGTCGGTCTGGTTGATCAATTTGTTCTTGATTCTTCGAATTTGTATGGGGCGGGTTTACATACGCCGGGTTTACATACAGACCTTTGCATTGCATTTGCAGACGCGGAATGCAATTCTACCATCAACTGCGCCGCTTAGTAGCCAGTCCACTGGCCCACCAGGCAGGCGACAGGGGACAGTATAAAGCCCCAGTAGTTTCGGACGATATTTTATTCTCCTTCTTCGACCTGGTGTCTTCCTTTTTTGCTTTCTCCATACTTTTCCTTCCGACCTTTCTTCCGTGCCAACTTGTACAATGGCCCGCTTCGTCTTTGGCTTTGTGTCCCTTGCCTGCGTGCTCCTAGCCTCGGGTGGTACGTCAGAAGTTTAAATCATATGTTTATTACTACTCAACTTGATCCCGGTGCGTCTAGCTCCTCTGCTGCTCCGCGATCTGGCGTCCGAGGCGGCCGACCCCAATTCGGATATCCTGCCGCCGCTGTTCGGACTGAACATGACCGCCATAAATGATGCCGTCTCAAGCATCGGTGCCATAAACACTGGGTAAGTGCTTCCTCCACTCGAACTAACCACAGCGCTGAACTTGGCGCTGCACAATGACAGGAACGACGCCGATTTTGCGACAATCGTGCAGACGGCGCAGCAGGATATCACGAGCGTTATTAATGGCAGCGCCACGGACATCGCCGCGGGCCTGAATCAGGCGCTGTCGGACCTGGACGTCCCGGAAACCGCGTACGCGTCGATTCAAGTGTTCTCAATTTCTCATTCGCAGACTGATTGAGTCCGATTTGACAGCGATTTCGGGAGTGGCACCGCGGCCGCAATCGCAGCGGCGCAGGACCAAATTACTGCTGCGAACAGCGCAATCCAGACAGCGATAGATTTTACATCCCTCGCTGAGCCGGAGGGGATCGCCGCTGGCCGCTGAGGAGGGCTGAAATGAGGGGGGCGATATTAGTGTACCGACACCATGTACGGATTCTCTTGAGGAAAACATCGGGAGCGTAGTTATGACCTCGAGAAAACAACAGAAGCGCAAATGGGCCCAAGATGTGGTTCCCAGACTCCCGAGCGATATGCCACCTACTCGCGCGGTCCACAGGCTGAACAGCGAGTTTATCGAATCTAGTTTCGCATGTTCGCGCTGCCTCCCAAAAGCCTTCTGTTGAGGAGCTAGGATTCACAAGGGGAGACTAAAGCTGATCCGGATAGGTATGTCGATGGTCGGTTGCCGAGCGGAACGAGGCTGAGGTTGTGGTACCGACCACGACGAAGAAATGTTGATGGTGGTTATAGTAGCAAAGGAGAAACGGACAGCACTGCGGAGGTGTCAAGTGAAGAACAGGTACCTTGGAGGCTAGAACCTGGATACAAGTTGTGATGCGCAGGGTGCACGTCGCGACGTCCAAAAGATCTTACATGCAATCCTACATGCAGTTTGGCCGTGAGCGCAAGAGTCACGAATCATGCGGGCTGGGTGTGTTTGCTGATGCGTGGCTGCATCGCCACTAAGGCTCCAACCATTTCCGTTTACAAACAGTTTTAAACGGTTTTACAGGAGTTCCTGAAAATAATGTCAATCACAAATTTTTTTCGGCGCGGTTCCCAAAAAGGAAATTCCCTTCTTCTCTTTCGCTTCACACTCGGGTCCCCTCCAGCTCTCCCTTTCCCTCCACCACCAGCCAGGATGGAGGCCGGCAGCTCCGACGACGGCATGATAGATGTGGATGGAGGCTTTCAGTATGCACCAGATGACATAAATGGGATGATTATGGCGGTTGCGTTAGAAAACCCCAAAGGTGTCGTCGTCTTTCATTCTGGATAGGCGAAGGCTGAGGGTTCCTTGGCCTCTGCAGCAGCCAACAAGTTTCTAGTCAGGACCCCCGCATCGATGGCCAAGGCAATGAAGCGCAAAGCCGAGCCGAGCGCGACGAAACCAAATAGCAAAAAGAAGAAGACGGGAGAGGACTCCGACGAGGAGCCAGTGAAGAAAGCCAAGGGCAAAAAGAAGAAGACCGACGGTTCTGACACTGACGAGCCTCCATCCACCATCACCTACTACATCTTTATTCCCAAACTCCCGCCGGTTACAGCAACGAAGAAGCGTGCCAGTGGCTCGAAGTCTGCCGACGACGACGCGATCCAGAAAGGACCTTTTTCGCTACCCACCTCCGCATCCTACCCCGCACTCCTCTCCGCCATCGCCGAAGCGCTCCCGTGTCGCAAGGAGCACGTCAACGAATCGAAAATCCTCTGGAAACCGAAGAAACCTAAGAACGCGGATAAGCTATCTCTGGGAAAGGCAACCGGGTACAAGGTGATGGTTGAGGAGATGAAGGGAAAGGCGCCGGGGACGCGACAGGTTCTGCTATACATGCCGCCGCCCGCCAAGCCGATGGATGATGATACGGTGCGTGATAATCTCTCCGTGTTCTATCTCCTGCCGGCTCAACTGCTACGCGCCTAGCCGTGGGAGACGGATGGAGATCCACAGCCGACATTCGACTACAATGAGCTGGAACCAGCTCTGCCCAGTGATTCCGTCTACGCCCAGAAGGTGCGTCGTGCGGATACCCCTCTCTTTCCCTCAGATGTCTGATGATGAAGAACTAGGAGAACTTCAATAAGGCCACGAAAGAGGAACGACAGAAGCTTGAGGACCAGTATCCGATCGGAAATTACCCCGAGTTTCCAGACTTGCGCGTGTATCAAGACCCGAGGACGAAGTTTTATTTTGAGCTCAACACTACTCGTCTTGGTGTTTGGGCTTCTGCGATGGTACGTGTATCTCTTTCTGCTAAATTCAGCTCCTGATTCTGTCGTAGGCACAAGGTCAAACCGACGAAAAAACGCCACCTGCCTCCAAATTTTTCGATGCGAACAAGAAACTCACTGTCAAAAATATTCCTGCTGCTATCCCTGTCGTTGCGCCTGCACCCGCTGTCACTGCTCCCATTGCCCCTAATCCTGCTGGTCTCTCTTTGTCGGAGCTTCTTCTCGCAACTCTTCTTTCTCAGGGCGGTGGCCTCGCTGCATTACTCCCTCAATTGAACCCTGCTCCAGCTGTACTCGCACCCGCACCTGCCCCGCCCACTCCTGCACCTGCCCCGCCCGCACCCGTAACCCAGCCGCGAAGTGTACCCCCGTCGCCAGTAAAGCGACACGCTGTCTCTGTTGACCGCTTTGCCGAGATTTATAATCTAGAAAGTGGCGATGTCGCATTGTGCAAGGAGGTGGGGTTTCGTCCGGGTGATCCGACGGAGGCGACGCTGCATGACGAGCTGAAGAAGGTCGGTTTCACCTTCTTTAGCTGGACGCGTGTGCACACCGCCAATGTGCAGTTCAAGAAGGACCTCGCTGCTGGTAGTTACGATTGATTTCATTGTTATTCTCAGTTTCTCGCTACTCTTTGTGCACATCCTCACATATTCCTGTTGTACTTATCATTCACTCGTCGCATTAGAATCCCTGTATCCTGCATGTACCGCACTCCGAACCACAGCTGTTTTACCAGATATATCCCGCGTGTCGGAACCACCCCTCGGCCATCTCTGCTGTAATGCATGCCGTGGACTCGAGCAGCGCGGCGATGGGGTCCTCGGCGTCATGAATCGCCTCCCCGTGGCGACGAAGGTAAGCCTTCCCTGTGGCGCTTTGTGAGCGTGGTCCAACGGCGACAGGAAGAGACACTTACAAGTAGAGAAAGATTCCTCTATTGGATTCAAATCGGGCGAATATGGGGGCAAGAAGAGGATTATAATGCCTAAGAATGCATGAAAAAGACTGCAGAAACAATGTCGGAAGACGTACCATTCTCATTTAGTACCTCCGCAAGCAGATCTGTGTGGTGTATTCTGCAGTTGTCGAGAACAAGAACGCTTTGCACGTCTGGATACGGTTTCATTTGCGGAACCTTCTCTAGAATTAGTGTGGCACAAGAAGAAATATTGCCAGTTGACGCACGACATCTTCGACGATAAAGTCGAAAAATTGGTATGCGTCCATAGATCCTTCCACGATACGCGTCGCAATATATCCTTGCATACTCATCGCCGCCGTGAGTGTGTAGCGGATGTCCCGTACAAACTGATGGGAGTAAACGGCGGGTTGGCCTGAAGGGGAGCGTCCGTAGTGGCGCGCAAGTGTGCGTTCGTCTTTGCTGGATTCGTCGACAGTCACAAACTCCAATGCAGTGCCGGAGAACGTGTCAGGGTCGGAGATGGTAGCCTTGTAATCCTCTCTACCAGCTTCGTTCCTCTCCTTCGCAATTTTCTTCATCATTTTCCGTGTAAGGCCCGCGCGGACCAGTGTCGATTGCAGCGCAGAGATGGAAATCACGACGTCGTGGTTAGTGATGTTCAGGGCCCGGCCCGGCCTGAAAGCCGCGGCTTGGGCCCGGCTTCAGCGGGCTTGGGCTTGAGATTTTTGAAGCCCAAGCCCGAGCCCGCGACCAAGGCTTGAAGCCCTAGGCCCGGGCTTTCCCGGGCTTGGAATATTTTGGCGTCGAAACTTTCCCTGGTGCACCTGTAGGTCTTGGAAATGTTCCCAGTATGCGCTGCAGTGATGTTGAACACTGTTCTGTTTGATAGCAAGCCAGAAGGCAGCCTTGAAAGAAAATTAAACTGCCAGGCTTCAAAGCCCAAGCCCAGGGCCTGACATTTCTCAAGCCCAAGCCCTGGGCCCGCTCAAGCCCTGCGTCGGGCCCGGCCCGGCTTGCTCAAGCCCGGGCCCGGCTTGGTCGGGCTTAGGGCTTGAGGCCGGGCCCTGAACATCACTAGTCGTGGTGAATGGCGAGATGCCATTGCAGCTCATCCAGCATAACAGAAGGATCGTGACAGAAGATCTCGTAGGCTGCATTCAGAACACCCAGGCTGATGATACGGTCGCGACCACGGAGAGGAGACGGTGGTTTTGTTACGGTGCCGAATTCATCAAAGATCGCAATCCAGCGGTAGAGGCTGCGTGGCGACACGTTGAAGGCAAAACGGATGTCCTCTGGGGACCATCCAGCCTCCCAGAGGACCAAGGCGCGCTCTTTCAGGTCTGGGCTAATGCGACGATTGACCATCGTGGACGTGCGGAAGAGAAAGAAGCGAATTTCCTTTTTGGGATCCGGCCCAAAAAAATTTGACGTGTGACATTATTTTCAGGAACTCCTGTAACCGTTTCCATTTCCATTTAATTTGACCAGGGTGGAAAACGGTTTACAAACTGTTTCAAACGGTTTAAACGGTTGCCGGCCGGAGCACCGCTGACCGGGCAAATCTGGAGGGTTCTTGGGGGTGGATTTAGATGTGAGTGACATCTTCACTGTAGGGGAGGTATGGCAAATAAACTCAAGCACTTTAAAGAGTTGAATAACCAGCCAGTCGGGCCGGATCAAGAGGGATGTCCCACAATGGAGGTCACCTCGGGCTAATAATTTCATGCCGAGTGAAGCCACTGATTACACTCCTCAGTGAGGGAGCCTGATGCATATTGTCCTCATGGCTGTTAAATATCTTTCTCTCATGATCCTACTCCCCCAACGTTGCCCAAGTGCGTGTGCGAGCTTTGCGGTGAGTGTTTTTTCTGTTCAACCCGGAGACTGATATACATGGATTAATTGCCAAGATGTGGGCCGACGATGGGCTGCTCAGAACGAGGTTGCCGTTGCGCAGTGGTAGAGGCGATTGAGAGGCAATCCAGATGGATAATCGGCAACTTCTACCGCGTTTGATGGCTCCCCCGAAAATTACCCTTTTAAACAGTTTTAAACGGTTTAAAACTGTTTATTAACCGTTTCCATTTAGTTTGAGTGGATCCTTACACGAAAACTAAATGGTTGGAGCCTTAATCGCCACTCCTCGTACTTCTTCCTTGCTTCTCAACCTCATGTTCTCCAGCGCTCCAAGCCTCCGACATGGTGTTGCTCCACTGAAAAACTGACGCGGCAGCAGCTAGCAACTAACCACATACTGAAACGCCCCCAATTCACTTCTTGTCTCGTCGGCCTTCTCGACTCTCGAGTTCGAACTTCGCATACGTACCTACCACCTAAGCCCGGAGCCGGCTAGTAACTCTTTGCCAGCGCCAGTGCCCTTGAAAGCTGTTAAACCACATCAACTACAAGCAGTTCCTCCCAGTTCGCCGTTCTGAATGCGCCAAACACGTCTTGATCATTCGCTATGATGCATACAACCCTGAAATTGCTCAAGTCACCGCAAGCCAAAGCCATCTTCTCTATATAAAAAAGCCCCGGGCCTTCGTGACGCTGCTCCCTGTGCCAGCCCATCGCACGGTGCATGGCCAAGAACGGTCGTACGGACTTTTTCCTCATAGGTCACCTACTTACTTTGGGGATCGCCGATGGCGTACGAGACGCGCATTCGATTGCATGTCATGTCTTCTTTTCCTCTTACCACCACCCACCCACCACCACCACCACCTTGCCGTTTGCGTTCCCCCTGATCATCATCGAACTACTAGGACCCCAGGACATTCGCTGGACCTCAGCTCAGTTATCGATACATCGGAGCTGGACCACGACAAGAAGACCACTCCTTGGATGGCGATCCTGCGTTTTTGGTGTTGTTTTGGTGAGCCATTTCTTCTACATATCAGGCGCTGATCGATGCTGGGTACATTTGCTATCGGGCAACACGGCCCTGCTCTTAAGCGCAAGATATTTCCCGGCCGGGCTTAAATCGTCCACGCTGAGTAAGTTACTTCCCAACTCGCCTTTGTCAGTCCGCTAGCTATTCGCGCTTCAGCCCCAAAATCTGATTCGTTCCGCTCGTAAATCGCGCACTGCACACGTCGGGCGCTGGCACGCTGATCTTCCAGCTGGGCGCGCAAACCGCTGATTTCTATGCTTTGTGCAATCCGTCCAGTCATCCCATGAGTCCAAGTGTGAAGGTACGCGAGTCTCTGCCTCTCGACTTCATGTAACTTATTTCTACAGGGTCACGACCAAGGAATTCCGCAAGTAGGAAAACCGAAAATCTCCGCACGCCACTAGCCGAAATTATCAAGTCAAGCCGACGTGTGGTACTCATCCTCCGTTCACCCTGCTAATCGTATTTCGGCTATGACGGTCAAAATGCACTTTTATTATTCCGACACTTTCTTTCGTGTTTTCTGACATTCCGACACTTTCATCGTCCAATTCACTAGTTTCCGACACTTTCATCAACTTTGAGACCTCCCATAAAAGTGTCGTGAAAAGGGTCAGTTTTCACGACACTTTTATTGACCCTAGTGGAATCCCGACACATTTACTGGACTCATTTTTTTTGTCCCCGGATACAGATCCCGGGCATTATTTAGGTCGGAAGATATGGAAGAAAGCTTTTCAAGGGTTCTGGGAATGCGGATACAGCCTTGTAAAGCGCGATCAGTGTCTAGCCGGACCCGTTTGCGCCGGCACGCAGCCGATCAATCACCGGATCTCAGGAACACCGGCTTCTCGAGGTAACATCAAGCAGCTAACATATATTGACCCACCACAGTTGCCTCAAGACCATCGCGTCAGGTACTATTTGAGATCCACAGCTATCTGGCCCCTCCGTCATGCAGCTAGGAATCCAACGATCGGTCAGCATCGAGGTAAGCATCAGAATATGATCCCATCCTTGATCTTTGCACAGTCAACATGTTTGCTCTTCATAGGACGTCCCGACACGCTGTGGAAGGTACCTCGGGGTTTTCCAATGGAGTGCATTCCCTGGACTGAATTCCCTGGCATATCCGTTTTTGAGTCGAATAAAAGTGTCGCCACTTTTGAGAGGTTCAATAAAAGTGTCGGAAGTTTGACGAGAACTCCATTTTCACGACACTTTTATTGGACCTTTCAGAATCTCACAAAAGTGTCGGAAATCACAAGATTTGACAATAAAAGTGTCGGAACGTCGAAGAAAGTGTCGGAATAATAAATGTGCATTTTGACCGTTATATTCGGCCACTCTAGACCATTCAATATCTCATCTCCTCACTTCGTACCGGCATGTTCCCTCGCCTGACAGCGCGATTGTGACCGGGTGCGCCAACTCCACTGCGACTGGCTTCTAGTCTGCCTCGAGGCAAGTGCTAACTTTCGCTTCGAGTTCGCCGAAGGCAAACTGGAGCTGGCTCATCCTTATCCCGCGGATGGTCTCCACATATCACTGTGGATTGGAACGTGTCCCTAGGATCTCCTTCTATAATCGATGCTCCCGCGTACCTCCCATTGGACAGATTCCCTCCAGGCTGCAATTGAACCTGACCGGATTCCCCATTCAGATAATGCCCGCACTGCCGTGCTGGATTCATGGGTATCGACGCGCCGCCCTCCCACTCATCATCGAAGCAATTTGAAGGGAGACTGGTACATTGCCTCTGGGAGCTTCGACTTTGTCTGCCAAGTTCACTACCAGTCCCGGCTTTTGGTTGCGCCGCTCTTCCGCGGTGCTCATTTTGACTACCTTCTAACCAATAGTAAGTCAAGTTTTCATCTAGCGAGATCTTGTCAGACTTCTCCGCCGAGCGTTCCGAATAAACAGGTAATAGTATTATTTCCATTCAATTCCCCGCTTCCACATTTTCGAAGGCCCGCAAGTAATTCGCTATCCTATCGGGTCCGTGTGCTTGCTCCCAGATGACCCCCGCGAACATGGCATGAATCTAATCCCCTATAACCGACAAGAGGATGGACGGAAAATGGATCCTATCGTGCTGGTCAGAAACAACAATTCTGTGTAGTTGAACTAGGTGGGGATCGCGATCTCCCGCTTGAATTTGGTCAAGTTCTACGCGATTCGCGAATGTTTGTGAAGGCTCGTCACATATGACGTCGAAACGATACCCTGGCATCCAATTTTTAACACCCAACTGCGCTGTATCACTTTGCACGACTCTCTTCCCTCTCCATTCCACGGTGATGAATAAAAGATATCCTCTCCGGGACAAGCTCCAGCTCTCCTCGACTACACCATGGGCGCCGACTCCTTGCAGTGTGAGCTTATCGGCTGAAACCATGAGCTTCGCTAATGCCCCGTACTGTAGGTATCCCCTGTTGAAATCACGGATGACACGAGCACGCCACCCACGGATTTCGTGAAGAAGCTATACATGTGTGTGCCTCTCGCTCATCTTCTCTGCATTTCTTTTTAACCCCCATGGTATGCAGGATCCTCGAAGACAAGAAGAACCACGACATCATCTCCTGGGGCCCGAATGGTGACCGATTCACAGTAAAGGTGCGTATCCGGCCCTGTTCTGTATCACCGTGCCCAGTAGGTTGACATGCAGCAGAATCCAACGGAATTCGCAAATTCTGTATTACCCCGGGCCTTCAAGCATTCAAATTTCTCCAGCTTTGTACGCCAGTTGAACAAATACGACTTCCACAAGCTCAAAAGCCTGGATGACGATCCATACAACAACGAGGTGCGTTTCCTCCGCTCCTTCCACAACTGTCACGGACTCACCTCTCCTCGCAGACATGGACGTTCAAGCACCGCTGTTTCCGCGCGGGCGATCGCATGGCACTGCAGAGTATCAAACGCAAGCTTCCTGGCCGCCATAGGTCGGGCGCCCATCAGCTCTCATCAACAACGTTCGATTCCGCAGACTCCGCCTCGCCCACCTTGACCATGCGCACGGATCTAGCATCACTCAGCGCCGCGCACGAAGATGTGCTCTCCCATGTAACTGATCTGGAGCGGAACTATATCGATCTCGTCCAAAAGATGGCTGTTTTCCAGAGCCATATCGCGCAGCAGGGTGTGGTCATTCGGAAGCTCATGCAGCATTGTGTCAACGACGGCAACCCGAACGGCTCAGGTAAGTCAATTAATTCATGCATGGTACCTTTGGATGATATCGACAGGTGGGGCCCCGCTAGAAGGAAGCTCTGGGACCACAGGCCGTCCCGACATCGCCGACGTCGAGGCGCTGCGGGTCCAGTGGCAGGACTTGCGGTCGAATGCCACAGTTTTCGGGACTGGCGCCTCCGGCGCGCCGTTCAACGGCGAGCCAATTGTTAGCGGGCGGGCGGCATTCGTGCATGGATGGGCCGCGCCGCGGCCGGACGCCCCTCCCGCGAACGAGGACGAGATGGCGCCGTTGTTTGTCAGGGGAGTACTGCTGCAACCCGACGACACCACGCTTGAAACCGGAGTGGCCTCGGTCTGGTCAAATCCCCCCTCGGGATCTGTAACTTCGATGGACTACGCCTCCGACTGGAGCCCCACTCTCAGCGCGTCCAGCCTCGGCAGCCCTCCACATAGTGTGGGCATTGCGAACGAGGAGTCTCAGATTGTGTTCTCTGGCCATGTTTGACCGGATGGGCTGACGCAGCCACCTCAAGAATGGTTCCATTTTAATGTATTTGTACTGAACGAGTCCGACGAACAGTATACAGGTAGAGCGGACGTCCTTTTTATACCGACCAGACTGTATATCAACACATATAGCAACCTCTGTACATTACATCTGCGCTGCATTTTCAGGCATGTTGAAATTTTATCCAAAGACAGTTGGTACGATTGTGCGCCTAGGCTCACAATGCATTGTTCAACAAAACTCTGGAACGTAGCACTATTGTCCGCGTAAGTAATTGATTGGCATACTGTATTTTTTCATTCCATTCGGCGCGGGGTGTGACGCGTGACAATTTCAACCAGTCGGTCGTCAACCCCAGGTCCACCGTGACAGAGTTGAAATTTCGTCAGTCACCCGCAGTCACCGCGGGGGCTCCACTCGGGAATTTTTTAGGACCACTTGGCAGGCAGAAAAGGAAAGCAACTACTTCTGTGCTGTGATTTACAGCTAATGTCAGTACCGAAGGCGCGAACGAAAAATTTCCCATTTGGGATGTTTTCGAAGAATTACCAATAGCTCAATGGGTTCTTGAGGGATTTGGTTGAAAATTGGATAGTTCTTTCGGCGTAACTGACATGCAATTAGTGATAGAGCCAAATGTGCCCAAACATCATTTTTGTCAACAAGCTGAGAATCTGGTCTCCCGCCCCGAGAATCCTATTTGGTAGACCAAAATCAAACCCAGTGAGCCTGGTTTGTTGAGAGAAGGATTTATCATCTATTATTTGTCTTCTCAATGTTCTCATAGAGCCAAAAGTGTTGATATACCAGTGCTAGGAGCACTCGGCACACATTTTGAGCAACAGCATTGTTCGATTCAATTGTAACTACCCATACCCAGGGAGGAATCACCCCCAAAATTGTTCCCAAGAGACTTCCGATAGTGAGATATGGAGTCTCTAGAAGATCCAAGCTCATTGGACAGGAGGTGGGCTTGCAAAAATCGAAATCCCTGATTTGGAGCTAGATTCAGCGTGGACCTGAAAATGTAATATTTTAACTGGTCTGACTCTATCACTAATTGTGCACGAATTTACGGTAGGCGGGAAGGTCGAGGTTCAATTCTCACATTTGACAGTTTGACATCTGTGATTTTAGGTTCGGAGATCAGCGCGAAAGGATGTTGTCCGCAGATTTTGGCATTTAAACCATTGCTTATTGGTCTCTATGCATTTGCTAGTCAATGCTGCTAGCTTCTTTCCGTTGTCTTTGTCCGAAATGGCACTCATCAAGATGTGATGGATGAGATCAGTATTTGATGCTCTACTCAGATGGGCCGATTCTTGACCCGATTCTTGCCCATTTCTCAACAGATCTCATTTCAACGCTCAAGAGCACAGAAAGCATGTTCTCTGAGCAACTTTCCAGCAAAAAAAAGGCAAAAAAGAAGCACATGACTTGCGCGTCATGGCACACTTCTAAGCCAACTTCGGCGGATGGCGGCACCCGGCAGATTGCGGCATCACATCCGTGGAACCGCAAGTCTTTTCCCCCCGGTGTCAGGCCTCACCTCGCACAGCGTACTTGGCTGAGGACGGCCTCATCCGCATTTTTCGGACTGAATTTTGTGGATTGCACCCTTCCGAAAGTCCATTTCACGTACCGGCATCACCGGATCTGAGTGTCAAAATGGCAAAATGTCAAAATTGAACCTCGACCATCCCGCCTACGGTAACGAATTAGCCTGAATTAACTGGCTAGTTTTTAAGGTCATATGTGCCCAACTCATCGAGATACAAGCAATTTTTTCGCGGGGGATCAAAATCTGCCCGAAACGGTAATTTTCGATTCGCGCCTTCGGTACTGACATTAGCTGTAAGGTTGATTTGAGGTGAACTTCTCCAGTGTTCTCACATGTATACACATCAGGTTTCGGTCCGTTTCAACCAAAAGCCATGGAAATGAACAGGAGATGTACATGTAATAAAGGGCGCCCGCGGCGCGGAAAAATTGCCCAAGGACCAAATTCTCATCCTACCGTGAGAAAAGTTGAATTCGTGACAGCGACCAAGGTTCGGCGCCGTCAGCACCCTCCGTGACGCGTGACTGCCGAATTGAACGATATAGCTTGGCCGGCATTGCCCTCATCATAACACATTGAATCGCTTTGCTTTTGGCATCATATCAATCCCATCCAGTCTCACTATTGGCCTCTAATACTGCCACAGTGGCTCGACACGAGTTCATTACGAAATCCCCGAGTTTATTACGGCGCGTTTCTTGACTTCCATCCATTGGATTTACAAATACACAGTCATGACGACGGTCTTCAGAGTTATCGGAGCTTAAAGCCATCATTCATCTGCCTCGCGGCTCTCGACGGTTGCGGCCGCCCACTGCCAACTTCGCCAAGATCATCATAAACACCCGTGTGAAGCCACCGCTCCAACGCCTCCGGCGCTAGCTCGAAAGCCGATGGGACCTTGATAACTGAGCTAGATATCGACGTATTTGCTGCCAGTTGCGATAATGCGGCTGCCAGTCGCGATGAGGCGTCTGCCAGTGGCGATGAGGCGGCATGCGGGTCGCCTCGCTCCCCCGATTCATAGCCGCGCGAGCTTTGGGTGCCAGCGGAAGTGAAGCGTTCAAGCGGAGAGCGCATTGATTCTGGTCGGTCTGAAACTCGACTGGTGACTGCTAGGCTGAAGCCACGTCGCGATATACTGACCTTGACGGGATAGATCACTGGTGTTCGAACTACACGCTGAAGTTGAATCGTTCATTTCGCTGCAAGGTAAAAGTACCAGTCAGATCCCGCCAATTGAGCACAAAAGAACTAACTTACTTGATCAACTCTTCCAGAAACAGAGCACCTTGGACACTGAGATCTAGAGAGAGCATGGTTATCGACTCCAGTCCTCTCGATGAGATGAGGGATACTTTCCGTCTCTCCGAGTTTATATATTGAACACTTTGACTGTGAGTGAACCTAGCTAGCATCTACGTACGCTGATGTCAAAGCTGACGCTTTCAATCCGTTTCGATAGCCAAACCAACACGCTGTCTGGCCTAAAGCTGAGCCATTGCCACTGAGAAGATGTGATGTATAGAAGGAGTTGGTTGTGGACACTGTGCGAGACTGTGCGCCATAGTGCTGGTTAGTGGCTGATAATAGTTTAACTGTAGATACTTCCATTCGACGCCTCGAGGTGGTAGCCTGACGCCGTATCGGAGATTTTCCTTGACACCGGGGCAGTATGAGATCTTTTTTTCGTTGCTAATGTCGTAAAGAGTCCTGAAAATGAAGGAATCTATTAGAAGGTTCATGAGCGCGTATACGTACACCTGCAGCACACCTAATATGGAAAACTTTCCGTTCTGTTGAAACGCTGGTCCGGCATTTTCCGGACCAACTTTTCCTTTCCGCGCGCGTTTCAACAGAACGGAAAGTTTTCCATGTTACTATTAGGTGTGCTGCTGCTACGTGGATGCTCCTCCAAAAAATGTCGAGGTGTCGGTAGCGGCAGCCATCATGTGACCGCCTCAAAGGCGGTTTCGGACCGGATTCTTCAACTTGGCCACACTCAAACAATCTATGTTGGAATTGAGTTGCTCTGCATACATTCTCATCCTTGCGTCCCCATTTCACAACAAGCTTCACGCCGCACAGTTACACCCTCCTCTTCATCCTCCCTCAAAAGATTCTATCGGGGTGGCGTCGATATCCGAACGGTCGCGCTCACACCGAGTGGGCCTTGGGTGCAACCAGGAATCTCCAATGTGGGGTTAAATGTGGGGCCTACTGAATTTGCATTGAGATCAGTCAGAGCCCGTGCGAAGACGCAGATAACCGACCTTGGCCTCACTTGAATGTGTTGTTCGTCTTGGGGTTTGCATGCGGGCTCGAAGAATACGTTGAAATTGAATTTGAGTGGTTCTGGCTCACATCTCTGAAAAAACCTTCAGGACTAATCCCGTCAACATCGAATGATAGAGAACTCACCTGATCAATTGCGCACTCTCTCTGAATGAAAGCATCCCGGTGAATCGCGATCGCGATCGACAACCTTGTGTCTGCGAGAGCGCAATCTGGGTACTTACGAGTATGAGGATCGTATACTCCAAGCAATTGTGAACCTACAGTGAGAACGACACCTATTACGGTCCGATGTCTGAGTAGAACAGTCAGTACATCAAAACTTGAAGCAACTCGGAGACCGGAAAATCAGAGTCGAATAAGTGTAACGATATTCAGAAAGGGAGACCACCGAAGAAGAGCAGAGCCATCCGACGAAAAGCAGAGGGCTAAAATAATATCGGCCATGCGAGGTTACCGAATTCACGTTGTGGTGCGTAGGGTGGGCTGTAGAGACACTGTATGCAATTTGGCCATGAGCGCAAGAGTCAAAAGGGAACGGATCATGCATGTTTGGTGATGCGTCGCTGCATCGCCACTTGACTAGGCTTTGAGGGCCACTGCTCCGCATGGCGGGTACGAGTCCTTTTCATTGACAGTGAGCCTTTACAAGGAGAGATGAAAGTGAAGGGTTCTTTTCCTTTCAGAAGTCACAAATCTTCAATTTGTTCTTTAGTGAAGAAACCCTATCCAGGACTATTGCTACGTTGAGAGGTGGAACGTTCCGGCATGCAAACACTGCAGTCGTCGATCTTTCTGAATTCGAACCCGACCAGAAATGAACATGTCACGGTGAACCCAAGCCGATCAGAGGGAGGAAGAAAAGCAATTTGCCAGAATTTGGATCCCCATCGCCCTGCGGTCCTGCTCCGGAATGTATCGCTTCGACAATAATTGCAGTCGGGGCGATCTTCTGTCTCGATAAAGGCGCAGCGCACTAAAAAAAAAGAGGTGTTAAAGCCAATTCTAGAGTCTTCCAGAGCGTGGCTGACCACAGCGCACGTCTGGGGAAGGAAAGAACAGAGGTGAATCAGCAGCTTGCGGCGAATAAGTACAGCAGCCCAGAATTTATATGTTACTGTCTCGAACTCTCCATACTTATTGTTATTTCTGCCGTTAACGTTGACGTGGCGCTGGCGCAGTGGTGCTAAGGCCCTAGTCAATTACTAGTACTTCAATAGTACTTATTGTCTTCAATCTTGCCACATCATCCTCTTCCACGTCGTCTATTGTTACTCAACGCCACGTTATCCTTTTCCACGTGGTCTATTGTTCTCAACGCCACGTTATCCTAGCTCCACGTCGACAATGAAAATCAAATGTTTCGTGAGCGCTGCTAAACACGTAGCGCCGTCGAGATGTTGAGATGCTGAGATGTTGGCGAACAAGTCAATAGTCTTGGCGAACCAACATGTTATAAAGGAACGATTCTAAAAATAAATTTTTAGGACTCGTAATCGCCACTCTTCTTGCTTCTTCCCCTCATCTTTCTCGGCGCTCCTACATGAGATCTGGGTTGAAACATCGAAAACTGACGTGGCAAGTGACACGCAGTGACCACTCGTTTAATCACCTCCAACTTGTGCGCTTTTTATCTTCTCCGCGAGTTCGCTTACCGAGTACATACTCAGTCTTGACTCGGAGTCTTCACCCAGTCTTCCCAGCCGCTGCCCAGACAATCAGCTGCAAACAATACAGAATTCCCCCAAAAGCGCTATTCTGTACGCACTAGACACGGCGTTATCGTCTCCCTATCCCTCCTTGACGCATCTGGAAATCACCGCATCAAGGCAGCGCCCAAAGCCAGATTTTCTAGAAAGCTCCATGCCTTCATGGTGTTCACCCTTTTGCCAGCATATTGGGTCCACCGGTGTATGCAGATACCATCGTAAGCACGCAATTAATATTTGTCTTCTCATCAAGCACCTACTTACTTGCGGGATCGCCGATGGTAGGAGGCGCGCATTTGATTGCACGGCATCTCTTCTTCCTTTCCACTTACCACCCACCATCACCACCTTGCACGCCCTTTGTCCGTCCCAGCTGCACAAACTCACTCCTTCCCCAGATTTTCATTGAATTCATTGAACTAACTCAAGGACAGCCAGCGCACCTCGGCTGCCCATATCTATGAAGCCATCGGAGGTAGAATTTTACTAGGCTGCTTTCCGCCTGCGGTTCGGTGATCCATTTCTTCTACCGGTCGTTTGCAAAGTCGCTGATCGTGCCGAGGCACATTGTCTATCCCGCTCCTCTTCCCAAGCGCAAGATAATTCCGTGGCGGATTTATCTCGAGTACGGCGCGTCCAAGTCCGTTTGTCATCCAGCTGCGGTGCCAAGCACAAGGTGGATGATCTCCGCGAGGATTCATGCGCCAATGCAGCTTTTGGCTTATATCTTGTGGTGGCCTCGTAATCGGAGTCAACACCTCGCTTTCCAGCCCTACCTCAACCCGCTCGGTATCAGCCCCGGAATTCAATTTCCCCGCAAGGACACTACGCTCATTTGGCGCGAGCTGCACACGTCGAACCCTGATCTTTGAGCTCGGCGCCCAAACCGCTGATGCTTCACGCAATGTCTCCAGTCATCCTCTCCCCGCGCGGTCACTGTAAGTGAGTTTCCCTCTCACCATTCCCTCTCGCTTTGATTCAATTCTACCGGGCGGCTATTTCAGGAACTGAAGTAAACGCAGAGCCTTCACATGCAAGTTCGAACTAGATGCGTTGCCAGAATCATGTCAGTGAGCCTACTCGAAGTCAAGCCGTGGTATGATTTTCACCCCTCCCATCCTTTATTTACCTGCTAATCATACCATCCAAACTCACGTCTCATGGCAAGTGCACTGTGATAGGCCTCGTGTATGGCACTGCTGACATCCGCTGCTAGTTCGCCGAAGGGAACCTGGACCTTTACTTGGCTTATCCTTATTATGTTCTCCACTTACGACTTAGGTTTGGAACGTGTCCCAAGGATCTCCTCCTATCGCCGATGCTCCAGCATACCTTGGGAGAGATTCTCTCTCAGGCTGCAATAAACTGTCCATTCGGATAACGCCCGCACTGCCGCCTTGGGGTCATGGGGCCGGAACGACGGTCTTTTCCCACTCACGGTGACACCATCGAGAGTTACATTCAAATTGTCTCTGGGGCTTTGACTATATCTGCCCAGTACTTCCTGCGAACAGCTCCGACTTTATGGTACGCTGCTCAAGTATCCTTCGGGTCCAATGTCAGCAGCTCACGGCCGTCTTATCCAACTTCTAGGCTGCAGAGTGCTCGTGATGGGACAGGAGGCTTTTGGAAAAATGCTCCAGTCCCGTCTTTCCGCCGAGTTGCTCCTGATTGGACACGCTGCCCTTCTGGAGCAGTGGAACCGTCCCGAAGGCTCAGGTATTTCCCTTCCATTTTCGGCTTCGCATCTTCGATCCTCACGAAAACCCGCGTATTCTATCTTCCAAGATGATCGCTGCATGAATCCAATACCATCTAATCTACAAGAAATCAAACAAAAAATGCATCCAGGGATGAAGTCCAATGTCAGATATAATCCACCCACTGCCCTCATGCACAACGAAGACTTGGCCGTGAGGATATCCCTCATTCCTTTCGACAGTTTTAAATTTGCTTTGACCGACAGCTCTATACGTCAATCCAAGAGAAGCCAAGATCCTCCATAATCTCAGTAAATAAATGTGCGGCGGAAACGCGTGCGTAGTTGCGGTGAGCTACAATTTACCACGCGGTATCGTGGACGAGGGGCGTTCTATCGTGAATTTACCCGCTGTCCGCTCCTGGCTCCAGAGTACGTGTCGGAAGTACAGTGCGTATTGGCGCCGATGTGCTGAGCAAAGATCAAAGTACAGGGGAATCTACGTACGAGAATTTGCCTCCGAGAGGGCGGCGGTTATCGAAGGAGCCCCGTTTTCCGTGTCGGGATTAGTACCCCTGGTATCGGCGATCTCGGCGCTACGAGAGGCTGCCCATTTTCGAGGCGAGGATGTCGTCAAGTTCACTCAACCGGGCGAGTTATCATCGCTTGGTTTTGAGTCACCTAAATAGGTGGGTGCAATTCACACCTGTTTCCAATTACAGCGGAGACTGTAGGGCCCGGCTTCGGCAGAAGGCCGCGGCCTCGGCACGCAAGCCCGACCTCCGTGCCGGCCGGCACAGACCCGCCGGCAGTTCGGACCAGATTTTGATTCTAAGCCGGTTGGGCATCTCAAACTTTTTTTATTCGGAAAAATATGAAAAATGACCCTGGAATTTGACCAAAGCTTGCGTGAAATCGAACACACGCTCTGTGTCCAAGCTCAACCCTGGTGCTCAACTTTATGGGAAATCAAAATTGCGTCCGGAAAAGGCAAGTTTTGACGCGGGCTTGCGTGCCGAGGCCGCGGCTTTCTGCCGAAGCCGGGCCCTGAACATCACTAGCCGTTCACCTCCCAAGAGATCAAGAACCCGATATTCCGCCATAGCCAACGAGGCGAAGATAAGGCTCCAACTGTTTCCATTTATAAACGTTTTAAACAGATAAAACCGTATATATTTTCGTTTAGTTTGCGGACCCTTGCAAACTGTAGATAAACAGTTTATAAACGGTTAAACGGTTGTTGCAACTCAACGACCCTTCGGAGATCCATACAGGAAATTTTGGGACCCGCATTGAAGCAAGAGTCAGTTTAAACCATATGATTAGCGAATTGACCCCAATCCTCCTGGCAGAGTCAGAGCAGACCGTCGGGCCGTCGGATCCGGCGCGCACAAACTCGGGACAGCCTGTGACAGCCCATGGCCAAACCAAAAGTTGGAATCGAACAGGCTCACAGCGGAATTCCAGGCAAGCGTAGCCAATCTATTGCAGGCGGGTGCGCACCGGCGCTTCGAGGGCTGGATCGGTTGTGAGTTGGATCGAGTAGGCGTCATGCCAAGAAGCTCACGGACATTACCTCTCAGAGCCAACGTGCACCACAGAGGGATGGAGGTACACAATTTTCCCTAGACCTTTCAACCCAGCTGAACCATTGGCTATTGAACGTTCAAGGGCTCGCCTGTGGACCGTATCCATAAAAATGCTGAAAGCTCTGAATAAACCTCTAGCCCGAATCGAACGGACGCTCGCGGAATCCAGATTTTGTCTCGTCAACTCAATTGGAGCCGGATGCGCACCAGCGCTTTGGGGATGAATTATCTGTGCACGACCCTAAATAAGTAGTGTTGGAAGGAATGCAAAATGAAACTCACGGCGTGGACTTCCACCGTGTGGTACTGTAATTTCCATGGCTTTATTTCCGGTGGAGCGCACCTTCGCTGGCGTCCCGATTCCTTCACTACCGAGCCTTTGAAACGATTGAGAGACACCAAATAGTGACCCTTGAACTGTGGAACTGTGGAAAGGGGAAAAAGATAAGCTGTGTAACGAGCAATGCCCCGTGCCCGAGTCGAACGGGCGGCCGCTGAACGTGCAGAATGTCCAACAACTGAACACTGGCCCTGTGAAGCACGATTGATTTGTGAGTGAGCTTGAATAGGTAGCAGAGATTTTACGGTCTTTCGCTTCAAATAGTCACTGACATTCTTTGAAGGGAACGGGGATTAGACTCAGATTTGCGGCGTTGAAGCTAGACCCGCCAGTGAAATTTACAGGTGGACCAACAGACGATGCTGGAACCATCATGTTGTGCTCGCCTTCTTGTCTCGAGCGATGTTGACAGCGGGCGCGCCCAGCGCTGCGTGTGCTGAATAACAAGCCGGACGGGACAGAAATCGTCGGTTATGCTAAACGCACAGTGTTGAATCCGGGCAAGTGAGAGAGACTCAGAGCAAGATCGAGCACGCACCAAATTGCACACATACATACTCGTCTGCGCGGGAGAAGGAAAGGGAAAAAGAAAGGCTGAATCAGAGGACACAGGACTCTATCCCGAGTGGAACGGGAATCCTGCTTATATATCCGGCTACAGAGGCTGCCTGACTGAGTGCAGGGGCGGTCTACCCGCCAGCAAGTCTCTATTGCCCCCGTTTGTCCCGAGGGAAGTTGTCCTGTGTTGCTGCCTGAGCTTCCGGGTCAGAGGATGACCCAGCCTGAGGACGCACCAAATCTTTTGAACAAGCTCATTCCAGTCACCACAGCGACCCGGGTTTGTTTATAGATACGGTTATGCACCAGAGCCAGCTGCAGGACAATCATGTTTGCGAGCGCTGGCGGCATCGTGGCAGGAGGTTAGGAATCACAAGCGGTCCGGTGCCGACTAACTCCGGCGCCCAAGCAGGACCACACTGTTCCTGGTCCACACATGACGCAGTACAGGCTGCTCCCTCTCCTTCAAGGTCAAGCCCCGGCACCTCTTCGCAGATGGTCGCATTTCGACGAGGAGAGCGCGGTACGTATACTCACTGTGCGTCCTTCTCCTATATTCTCTTGTATATTTTCTGACTTTCTCCTGCAGTCAAGTCACGGCAGCGCATCTCAAGATCTTTCTCCTTGACCACCATCTGCCCCGTCCAACGCGCGCCCATCCGCCGTATCGCTGCCCAAGTTCAACCGATGTACTGATTGTCTCATGTTGTCGATTCACGGCTGGCCGTCGCAACACTGGCTAGCTAACCTGCATGCGCTGGCCTGCTGCCAGTGGCGCCAGCTCTCCGAATCGCTGCCAGAGACTTAGGGAAAAATCATGCTGTGTTCCTGTGAGCTTTGTAATTGAAGCTCGTCGAGATGCGAGTTGGCTGCGTATCCTCGATCTGACTCTTCTTGTGGCGCCACTTACCTACCCTCTCGAATGATCCGATTGCGGTTCGAGTACTCATTGCAATGGGGTTGGTCTATCTGTACGAGGCAAACAATGCACTTCCGTCGTTCAGCCAAAGTACTGCTGCATGCGCAGCGATGAGATCATCGACTGCCCACCGTTGCGGCGAAATGATTCCGGAGTTACTTACTGGGGCGGACTCTTTTGAAACAACAAGGACATCAACGTACTCATGGGTCTTGTCCTGGTTCTCACCTGTCTTACGCAGTCGGTTTCTAATAGAGGAAGAAACCAAGAAAAGCCTTCTTTATCTGGGGCGATTGTTTGGGAGGAGATCGCATCGAACCAGAGCCGTTCGGAACACTTCTGGATGGTCGTGGCTGCTTCTGATCCAAGCGCCCGGATTTTCGGAGTGGTGGCCGTTTTCCAAGAGCTTCATTCCATCTCCCCGCGTCACTCATTGTCAAATGGTGCGCATCCTGTTGATTCCTGTCTGTTGCTCGCCGATTTTCATCCGCCATCCAGATCTGAACTCAGAACACGGCCGCTTTATGTAACGTCAAATTCCCTGCGCTGACCTGGATCTTGAACCTCGGGAATTTCTCCTCGTTGTCGCTCTGATCTCTGACGCTCGTGCGACGAAGGCAACCAGCTCTTGGATGAGCGTAGTCTGACCTCTCTCTGAGTCTCTCTTTCCTAACCTCCATGTTCTTTGCGCCGTCTTCGACCACTTTGTACTCTGCAGTACCCGAATGGACCCATTACTTGTATCCAGGAGACTAGGCGTGACTCTTTGTCAAATTGCCGAGGACCCAGACGGCACCAAAACCAGATACTCCGACCTAGCTTTAAACAAGCGCATCCTCGTCCAACCTCGACAAAAAAAAAACAGACCCGGGTTCTGCAGTTGCAGAATCTCACTTCGTGACGTGATCACTGGCGATCACACGGCAGTTTTGTCTAAGAGCACTCTCGGGTCATTTTCGATAAGTACTTGCGCATCGGCGATATCCCTCAGGAGCTGGTTGCGGAGATTTTTTGGGTGAAACCGATACATTCGTAGTTGCGGATGCTCGCAGTAGCTTCTCGTTCGAATCAAGCGTGCGTCATGAGCTTGCGATGTGGCTTTTTTCGTTTGGGAATCAACCAATGGAAGTCCTATCGTTACCCAAGGTCTCCCCGCAGCTGCTATTCTTCCTCATAGGTGCTTCGTGTCAAAAACAAGTCTCCCATTCTTCTGGCGTTAGATTGGAAGCTAAGGTACTTCACAGGTTGTCACAGGCATTCGATTCGGGCCTGCGCCATTGAGTCATCTCCCGTTTATCTTTTTTAAAGTTGGGTCACAGTGGGGATCCGTGCCAACGTACTGTGTCCTCTGCTTTACTCATATAGATTGCAACTGCAGTTGACATAGAGCGTCCCATCGCTCTATCTGTTGATTGTTCTGCGTGTTTGCAGCGTCATATTTTTACGGAGTTAGATTCGGTCCTCGCCAGAAATCAAGGATCGCAATGTTCCAGAATACTTTCAAGCCGAGACACAGTGGCAGCGAGATCGTCTAAAAAAGTCCGCATTGAGAATTTGAAGATTAGGACCGGTGCCGATGACCCAATACGACAAGAATATTTTCGTTCTCTACTGTACGACTTCATTCGTATTCAAAAGGTGGGGAGCACAATTGGAGCACAATGTACATGTACAAGTTATACAGCGCCGGAGTGTATCAAATTTCTCTGAGTACGTAGCAGTAGCGGAACAGAAATGTAAGGCATGCAAGTACTGTATTACACGGGGATCGAAACAAAAGAGGAAGAAAAAGGAAGAGCAAGGGGGTAGGTGAACAGAGGATAGGAAATGGAAATGGAAATGGTAAAGAAATTAGCCTAGTGGGTGCGCCCATGCCAGCGGCGGAGGGCTTTTTTTGGTGTGTGTGCGTGTTCTTCATCTACTTGGCACTGGGGATGGCAGGGCGCACGTCGGGCGAGTCGTACGCGGACACGGCGGAGGCAGAGTCCTCGGTCCCAGGTGTGCTCGAGACCGGCGGGCTCCCGATGTCCTCGACGCGCGCGCGCTTGGCAGTCCCCGTCTCCGCGCCCCGTTCCCCGACATCGAGCTCCTCCGAGCGCCGCTTGACCTGGCGCACCGACGGAATCCTGATCTTCTGGCCAGTGCGCGCGCGCTTGGGCGGCGTCCCCCCGCGCGCTTCGTCCTGGTGCACCTCCCCGTCGCCCTCGAGCTCCTCGACCGAGCGCTTGCGCCCTGTGGCCGCAGGGCCCGACGCGACGCAGGCAGCAGGCGCGGGCCCCAATGCAAACCCCTCCCCATCGCCTTCGTCCTCGTCCTCGTCGTCATACTCATCGCTGAGCGCCCCCTCGTACCCGCCGCGGCCCCACTTGCCGTCTCGCATCGCCAAGACAAGCTCCCTCTCGCGCTCAAATGCCCCTGGGCCCTCCTCCTCTTCGACCTGCAGCCAGTACCGCTCCTGCGCAGTCAGCCCCTCGAGGCCATCCTCGCTCCCGCTGTGGTGCTGGTGGCCGTCGCGGTCGTGCGCATGCCCGTCGACGTCCATCTCGTCCTCCGCGGGGATGTCCATCACAAGCGGCCCGTCTATGTCCTTCTTTCCCCCGTCCTTGGCTTTCTTCTGCTTATCCGGCGGGGCGGGCGTCGCAGCTCGCGCGGCACTCGTCGTCGTCGTCGCCTTGGTCGGACTCCCGCCCTGCAAGGCCTGCTGCGCCGCCATCGCGCGCTCGCAAATACTACACCGGCAGTGATACAGCGGTGCACACGCTTCGCGCCAGACCTGTCACGCACACGTCGTCAATATCCCATTACCACCAACGACGACGAGGGAAAAAACTCACAGCCTTCAGCGCCTCGATGCTGTACTGCGGCAGATGGTCAAGCGTCTCGGGCACGTACGGGATAGGCCTTAGCAGCCTTGGCGGATTGAGCACAGGCGCGACCGCAATCATGGGCTGCCTCGCCTGCTCGCGGCGCTGCGCGTCCTTCGCCTTGCGATCGCGCTCCCCGAGCGGCGGCGGGCTCGGCGTCGTCCCCGGCGTGGACGTCGAGAGCCCGGGGCTGGTGTCGCTCGTGCGCGGCGTCCCAGCACACGAGTCGTCGCTCCCTTCCGAGCGGTGCGTCCGCTCTCGCGCATTCTTCCTCGTCTCGCTCCAATCGATCCCATCAAACCATACCTGCTCCTCCCCCCGCAGCTGCGCCACCACCTCCGCCAGGCTCATCCGCGCCGCGCGTATAGCGGGGTCGAGCGGCCGCCGCGCGCGCGTGTCGGGTACGTCCCCGTCGGCAGCGGCATCAGCCTCCGCCGCATCGAGCGCGCACTCGACGATGACGCGCCGCACGACGTTGCGGAACGGAGGGAGGAGGACGACGCGCAGCTGCCTGCAATGCGCTGTGTGCGCCGCCTCGGTGAGCCCGTACGTCGGGGGTATAGGCACGGGCTCTGCAGGGTGCCTTGTTTCCACATCCACATCCACGTCCATCGCTCCCGTCGCCGCGGGCGCTGGCAGAGAGGCTGACGCCGAGGACGAATGCGGGGGTGACGGCGGCTGCGAGACGGCCCACGACACAGGATGCACAGCGCGCACGCTCGTTTCTGGATCTACACGGCGATGATCAGCGTGCAATTCCCCAAAGTAAGAGGAAGCGAATAACCCACCCAACCCATTAACCCGATACCCAAAATACACGTCCGCCGGCGCCGTCCACGCACCATCCAATATCCTCCCCCGCGCCCAGTCGGTGAGCGCCATCTCCTTGACGGTCATCTCCAGCGCCACCGCGCCCTCCTCCTCTTCGTCCATCTCCAAATCAATATCCGAATCGAGCTCCGAATCGTAGTCGTATTCGTCAAAGTCGTCGTCGAGGTCGTAGTCGTGGTACTCGGACGCGGTGGTGGTGGTGGTGTAGCCCGCGTGCGCATACGCGGCGGCGTTGGTCGCGTTGTTCTCGTACGGGTTGGGCTGCACGGCGGGCCCGCGCCGATCGACGGATTCGAGCGAAGCAGAGCGCGCGCGCGGACGGCGATCCCGCTCCATTCGCTCGCGCTCGCGCTCCTCTCTTGTGACAAGCACCACCCGCTGCTGCTGCTGTCCCCTCCCCCTTCCACCCTCCTGCCCCTGTGCATCAGCTGTCGCGCTGTGTGCATTCACAGTTGTCGCCGCCCCCGTCCCATCCCCCCACCTCCGCGCCGCCATCGCCTGCCGCATCAATTCCTCCCATCTTGTCCTCGCCCTTAGCCACCCGCGCTCCCCCGCAACGACGACGACATGGTGCACTGTACCCTCACCGAGCTCCACGAAGCCGTTGAGCACGGCGCGCACGACGGAGTCTTCGGGCTTGAAGAGGTCGCTGTATCGGCCGAGGGAGGAGGATGACGTGTGGGAGGAAGGGATGTCGATGCCGAGGGCGCGGAGGAGGTCGTCGGGCCCGTGCGCCGGCGTGGGGAGCATTGCGGACGGGGGGACGGGGAGACCGAGCGTTACCTGCGAAAATCGAAATCAAATCAGCTCGTGGCTTTCACTTCACATGGAAGCAGAGGAGGGGAAACGGGAGGGAAGGGAAAGCAGGGAGACATACCGCACTCGGATCCCGCGCAACCCGCGCCACCACCACCGCCTCCCTCCACACCCACTCCGCGCGACACGCCCGACACGTCGCCACCACCCCCGCAAACACCCCCTCGTCTCCGTCTCCGTCCTCGTTCTCCAGCACCACCCCGTCCCCCGCCGGCAGCCGCGCCACCTCGTCCTCCGCCCACGCCAGCCGCACGCGCGCATGCTCGACGACCGCGGCGGCGTGCTCTACCGCGGCGTCGGTAGAGTGCGCGCCAATATTGGCATGCGCCGTCCACCGCGCGCGCTCATACGCGCCCTCCGCAAACCTTACCCCCTCTCTTGCGAGCCTCAGCGCCTCCATCCTTCCCATCCGCACGACCTCCCCGTCCCACAGACATACCCCGCACCACCGGGCCCGTCTTCGTTCTGCGTGCTGAAAATTATATCAATCAATAAGTACTATGATTTAGAATAACGAGGAAAACGCGACTGACCTCCCGACAAACCCCCACGACCCCCAACCTTACCGTGCGCACCGTGCACACCGCGCGGTGCAGCCCGAGCGCGAGGTGCGGCGTGTTGATGAGGCAGGGCACGCACGCGGTCGTGAGCAGCGCGCGGAAGTGGGTGTAGGGCGACGGCGGCGGGGCGAGGGACGAGCGGAGGGCGGGGTTTGAGGAGGAGTGCGAGCCCGTGGTATGATGCGCGGGGTTTGAGGACGAGTGCGAGCCGTGCCCGTGCGTTGGAAAGGGACTCGTCCCCGTCGGGTCGATAACCCCAATCGCGTCGTGCCAAAAGTCGTGGTACTCCACTACACACACACAAATTTTCGTTAGCTCCGTGTCCCACAGAAAGAGAAAGGAAAGGCGGAGATCGACGGAGGAATGCGGGAACGCGGAAGAACACGCGGGGGAACACCGAACACCGAAAAACAGGATTGCACAGACAGAAATGGGAAAGGAAAGACGAAGAAAAAACTTACCAGCAACCCCCCACTGCGGACACACGCACATCAACGGCTCCAACCCCTTCGTGTCCCGTATCACGGTGTACATCTGCGCCTCCCGCCACGGGATGAACCCTTGGCGCTGGGTCTGCGCGTGCGGGGCTTGCGACGCAGATTGAAGATGCTGGATTTGAGCCTCGACGTCCCAGGGCGCGGGGAGCGGGAGGGAAGCGGGGAGGGTGTGTAGGTAGTAGGTTGCTATTAGTCTGTGAAGGGGAGGAGGGGTTAGCGTTTATTCGTTTGCGTCGCGTGAAGGAGAGAGACGAGGAAAAGGAAGAGACGGAAAAGCAACGGCACGAAAAAGTGAAGAGGTAGAAGAATCCTCAAGACTGAAACAACGCATCGCGCGCCTCACAAGCCAAATGCAGCTCGTACCTTCGCGCGCGCACGATCTCCCCTCCAGCCTCAAAAGCGCGTGTACACAAAAAGCGCGTCTATGTGTACACGCGACGATCCCCAGATGATATTCGTGGAAAAGTCCGCTGATATCGAGCACGAGCCAAACGCGGCGCGCGTTACGACACCGCCCAGCCAAAGCGGGGCAAGGAAAGCCGCAAGGACGGACGAAAATTGGCCCCAAAAAAGGGGACGCGATGCGGGTAGGGAGCAGCGGTAAATATACAGTACACCAATGCGGAAAAAAAAAACAAAACGCAACGCGCGTTTCGATATGGTAACGCCAAAGGAAGCGAAAACGACTCCCCGCCACCGACGTTCAAGCCGAAGTGGAGCAAAAACAGATGCGGACGCGATCCCTCGACCCAAGATGCAGCGGGGTAAGGAGGGGGATGGCCCGGCGATTGGGAAGCGTGAAGGACACGGGCCGGAGCCAACGTCATGAAAGGGGGGAAACGGCCAAAGATAGACGAAAGTCAATGTGTCGTCGAGGGCGCGACGTGAGTCGGCCACCGCTCTAAGAGACATGGCAGCAGGAGCTACATAAAGTCAAGGCGAGAAGGGAGAAGAAACGCAAAAGTTGGCGAAAATCAAATTAGCATCACCGGCGTGACGCGCATCGTCCACGCCTCGGCTTCGAGGGCGCAAGTCGTCCAGGACCCCCAGGCCGAGAAAGTCGGCGCGCAGACGGGCGCGGCATGAAGCACCCGTCATCGACGCGCGACACGATTGCATACCCCCAAAATGGAAGAATCGACACGGAGAAGCCGCCTTTGACATTGGCATCGCCCACGGCCCCGAGAAGCATGGGAGGCGTTGCAGCACGCAAGGGCGCGATGCAGCACCATCCAAAAGGGGAGGAAACACGAAAAGATGCGCAAGAAAGCAAGCGCGCCGGACATGATCCAAGACTCCGACAAGCATCGAAACCAGCGCAGAACAAGGGCGCGGTGGACCATAGGCCATCGACGCGTGAAGGAGAGATACAGCGAATGAAGTGATAAATGGTATGCGGGGTGAAGCGTCCCAGAGCCACCCCCGCCATACGCAATCGCCACAGCACGAGCGAAAATAGGAGGAGACAACGCCGCAAGACAAGGTGAAGCACAATGTGGCGCTACCCGATAAACCTCGTCTTCGTCCGCACCAACCCGAATACCCGGGGATGCAAGCGCAAGAGGACGAAAGAGAGCCCCGCGAAGCCCCACTGATCGCAGAAAGGCACAGAAAATAACGGGAAAAATCGCAGGAAATGAAAGTAAATGGGGACAAACGCACCGAATAACCTCTGGAGGGAGCTGTGGCCATGAGCGCAGCGCCTTCCCCTTGTACCCGGTGCGCGTCGCCGCCGTTGTGCCGGGCGATCTCGGCTGTTCTTGCTCTCGTTCTTGACATTTTCGTTCATGTCCTTGCTCTAGCTGTGGCTCCCCAGCCCCACGATCTTCTTGTCTATCCAATGTGGCCATCCTCGCGGCACGGCCAAGATTCGGTGTGATGGTCAGTGCGCTGGGGAACCGAGGACTCGGCGACGGCTGAGATCGCGGCGGACCAGATGCTCCACGAGCAGCGAGCACTGGGGACTGGGTTGGAGAGAGATTGAGCCATCTTCCAAGCGATTCAAGGATGGGTTCCAGGTGGATTCACAGACCTGTTTCGCGAATGGCGGTGTTGTGGCAGTGGTCGGGTCGGAAGCAACGGTGGAGCCAAATATGACCACACCGGGGAGGAAACGCCGGTGATTGCCGCCTTCCGTCTGCCCTCAACCACCACCTCGACAAGATGGGTCGCCTTCTCACTGGCGCCAATGTTAATGCAAAGCATATCCTCTGTGGTACTTGGTATTCATCATGTCGATTCTTGGGACTTCTTGTTGCTTCCCGGGTGTTCCCAACGTTGAACGTTGATCGGTAGTCTGAAGACTTCCAAGTCCCGAAAAAATTGCCCTGCGGCGGATGGTCGTTGCTACCAATAAAGCGAGTAAGGCCGACGAGCGGCAGGGCCCGGTAACGGGGACAAAGCTCGAAGTCGATCTGTATACTTTCCTGAGGCACAGCGCGTTTGGTCCGGTTTGGACATCGAGTCCTAAGTCGTTATTCAAGTTGAATTCTTGCGTTCCCGCTCACTTCAAATTCTGTCTGCTTGGTTTCTGCACTTTTGCTGCAGAGTCTCCGGCTTATCTTGTTCGATCACAAGGAAGAGAAGGAAGGACCGGGTTAAAACCCACGGCTTCCAGTCAAATCGTCCACTGTTGAATTATTCTCCCGTTCGGGTGGTGGTTTCTCAACTTGGACTCGCTGACTCGGAGGATGCAGAGGCATAGTACAGTATAACATATAGTATTCGACCTAGCCTCCACTATCAAAGTCCTTACTTTTGGATAGAAAAACACCGGCTCAAGGATTCGCTCGGTCGACACGCACGCGTTCGCGTGCGCGCCGACCAGCTCACATTGAACCTGGGTTAATTTTTCCGCCGTGTAATTTGGGGGACTCACATTGTGCAACCCGGTATCTTTAGGAATTCTCATCTAATTGGGACCGTTGAACCTTTGATACTTGACTACTCATCAAATGTAATGAGACAAAGAAACTGAGGCTTTACCTTGGGCTTTACCTGATTTCTCAACCAGACAGAGGACATCGCACCGGGACGGTGAGTCCCTGAGTTGACAGTGTTGCTTACAGTAGCAGCACAAGGTTGCCGTGAGGCCTGTGGGCAGTCAATGCCGACTCTGAACCATGTTGAAATCTTGAGAAGTGTTGTGAGAGGTGAAGAGGTCGGAGTGGATCGGCCGAAGTGCTACGGCCGAGGTTCACACGCGGACATGATGGCCGCGTCCGGCGGAAGTGAGCCACGTAACAAAGATGACACATCAAGTAGATGGTGTTTTCAGTCCAGCAATTTGTAGGGCAGCTCAAAAAATAACAGAACAGGAGGGTAGAGCAGAGCCTCCTGATACTCATAATGGGCTGACATTCTTGGGCAGAATATTGTCTGCTACTGAGTTCTTAACGCATGACTCATTGCGCGTGACAAATCTTTGTTTGTCCTTGTACTGTATTATTTCGTTCAATTTGTCACGACCCCCAACTTTTTTCGGCCAAAAGATTTTCGATAAATCGAGAAAAAATTATTGCCGCAATAAAAAAGTTCGGGTGTGACGCGTGACTATGACGTTCAGAACGTTGCATAAATCAAACCGAGATAACTTTTATCGGTCCTGAAAACTTTTTTGTGCCCAGATTTCAGATTGGTGTGGTACTGCATACAGGCATAGTATGCAAGTAATAGGTGCCTGTTCTGTAAGGAGTAGGCCTTGAACATGATAAAAGGCACCCCAACCAACCACATCAGAGTCATTTGATGGGCGCCGGGAGTTTCCGATGGAGGCAGAAAAATTGAAAGCAAGGTTTGGCTGAGTCTTGTTGGTCCTAGAGTGTCTTCAAGCACTCAATTTGCGACTTGTAGGTCTTTGCGCAAATCACAAAATATTTTTGCACATCCGGAACTTTCCGAAGTTGGCCGGCACCATTGCCGAGATCCCGACAGAAAGCTATACCGTTGTTCACTTTCTGCCAACTCAACCAATATTTCTCCTCCTTCCCCCAACCATGACTGGCTTGATTCTGCCAGAGTTCTCTTTGCTGTGGGCACACCGGCAAATCCCGGGGACGATCAATTCGATTCAATCTCGCGGCTATAAGTCGTTTTACAGGCCGATTCCTCAAGAATGTGTGTACATGGCTCCTATAGTAGGTAAGAATACAGTGCAGTTGGAATCTGGGACCTGAGCCAAAAAACTTTCTGGAACTAGCAAAACTTATCTGGATTTTATTTATGCAACGTTCCGAACGTCATACGGCGGACTTTGAAAATTTGCTCTCTCCCATCATTCACCGTCTTCACGCTCCCCCGCCTCCCGTTCCTCAGCCCCCGCCGCAATATGTCCGCCGCAGAGCTTCTCAGGGCCCGGCTCTTGATCGCCGAGGCCGACAAGGACAAGAAAACGCGTAAAAACGCGGTCAAAAACATCAATAAGGAAATGGGAGACGAAGTACGGATTTATTTTGATTGCTGAGATGTCAAGGAAGCCCCCCATCAAAGCACTAGTCGATTCGGCATGTCCATAATACTCAATCCGTGGACCTTTTCACTAATTCTTTGCAGGCAGTCTGAGAGTGAACCTATGCCGCTTTCACTGGGGACACATCCGGAGGAAAACGGTGCAAAAGCGAGCCCAAGCGACATTTTGCACTTCTAGTTCATTTTGCATTACAAAGTCAAATATACATGTAGTACGAACAAAGCATACATGCTCACAGCCAAGCACCGCCGCCAACTGCTTCCACCAACTACCACGTCCACCACAGTTACCTCTTTGGCCCGTTGTCCCCTGGGTTGTGTGGCTTTCTCCAGCTCCTGCAATATCCAGCGACGTCCGCTGCCTACCCTCTCGTTAGTGCGAACTTGGCAAGAACTTGGTGGCTGGTCCCCTTGGCCGCTCTTGCAAGTTGCCTCTTGAGTTGCCTGCTCAGGCTGCTCGCCGCAATGCGCATGGCTGACCAGCCGTCGGTGTCTCAACGCTGGATTTTTTTACCCAGACTCGCGATCCGTCCGATTGGTCAGACTCACGCCAGTTTTCGGTCATCGAGTACTTGTTCTCCACTTTCACGCTGGGTTGCGTGGATATCAGTGCCGCTAACGAATTTCAGAGGTCACATGGCCATGGATACACAATCAAAGGGCGCCTGTGAAACTCTGCTGCCCCTTGTCCGGTCAGTCTTGCTGGTTAAAGTTTATCGGCCAGTGCTTGCTAGTACCCTTTTGCTTTAATTATCTCAGCTAATCCGCCTATTTTATGCAGGAAAGGGTTCTTAAGTGAGTTACAGCGACCAGCGGCCTCTTGGATTTGCCTACGCCGCTGCGCTTCAAGGTCTTGATCAGTTTTCATTTTTCGGACTGGTCGTCTGTACGTGAACCATCCTCCTCGATTATTCAACAGTTTTCTTGTAATCAATGTGATAGTTTTTTTTAAAAAAAATTAGACTGTCGTCACTATGGCGGCGTCCATGCAGACTTTATTTTGGCCCGGCCCTCCATCTAGTGTTGCGGATGGAGGTCATCGGACGTCCGCCGAGTTTAGATCCGCTGCGCACAATAATGGAGGCTTGGCAGAGGAGAACGAAAGTCAAACAGCGCTGTGAGCGAAATTTGGCGGATGGACGCCTGTAGTTCCTTTGAGGTGTACAGAGACAGGATATTTTCAACATGAAGAGGATCAGGTATAGTACGCTGGAGCATATCTCACACTAGATACCTTTTCAGAGAATGGCCATCGCATTGGGAGGACTTGCGATCCCACCAAGAACATTGAGATTCTGCAGGCTGAAGAAGAACGAATATCGTTTCAGTTCGTGGCACGCCGCCGCCAAATCATCGAGGTTCATGTACTCCACTAGGATATGATTGATTGAGTGACCTATTCTAACACAAAAGATACAGACGGCCCACCGATGCTTTGTCCCCACCCACCGAGGAAAACTTCGTGCATAGTACGCCGCTCACCCAAGATCGTGGCGTTCGTCAGCGGTGCCCGTTCGAACGTGGGGTTGTCACTCCCCACGAGGGCGAACTTCCTCTTCCACAGCCAGCGCAGCGTCGCATCCGACGCTTCCACTCCCACCCACGCGTCTTCCCCACGGAATGGGAGCACGGACTGATCGTGTGGCGAGAGCGCGTCGTATTGCTTCGTGAAGCCCGTACGCACGACGAGAAAATCCCCAGGTTTGGCGAATGTGGCGGGATCAAGACCCTGCCAAGTGGCAACCGCGTCAAGGTCGGTGACAGGAATGTCAACGGACTACAAGAGTGAATCAGCGAACGGTTCAAGAATAGGAACGTAAGGAAACGACCCACGGAGAAGGCGTCGAAGGTTTCGTTCTTCGATTCCATCCATCCTCCCCAATCGTACAAGATACCACGCCCGACCACACCCTTCTGAACTGTAGCTACGGGCATGAATTGTGGTAAGGATGTAAGAGATCGGACTTAGAAGAGGTTCACGCACTTTGAATGCCCAAGGTAGATGATCCCCCTGGTACCATGATGTCGTCAAAGGTAATCAACTGGTTATAAAATCTATATTGCAATAAATTCACATGGGCCAGCTGAGAATGAGCAAGAAGCGCACTGGTACGAAGATTGGTCAAATGTCGGGTTGGAGTACGGGAAGTGCCGCAGCCCGTCATACTGCGTGGATACTTGTGTGTTGAGCGTGAGGACGTCGTCCTGGTATCCCATTTGGGGCTGGATTGTGTGGAGGGGCGGTGGGCGTAAGGGATTCAGAGGCGGGTCCGGCATGCTAAGCAAGAGATTGAGGTTGAATACACGTCCCGTCTGGATTTCGCTCTTGGCGGCGACGATCGTGGCGTTGGTTATGTGGTTCAGTGCCCCCAGCTCGTCTGTGTTGCCCTACATCCAGAGTTAAAGAAGTTAACGAGAGTGCGCTGCGGTCACATATGACCACCCACCCATACACCCCACGCAGCCTTTGTGGGGAACGACGGATCGAGCGGGAGCTGGTCGTAGGTGGGCCAGTTAGCATAGGGGTTGGAGGGGTTGAAGGCTCTGGAGATAATAGTAGGACACGGAGAAGAGACCGGTACAGCATTGATCACGACGGCGGAGAGTAGTATTGCGAGGGGAGCGAAGGAGGCCATCGGGACGTCCCGAAGATCACAGAGTACGAGCTGGCCTTTAAACCGCAGAGAAGCATGAGCGAACACATGTAAATTTGGAGGTTGCTTGGTCATCCTATACCGCGTGGTCTCTTCAGCGATTATAATAGTACAACTTGAACAGACAGCGGTACTTGTTATTCGAAGCGTGTCGTCCGTACTTCGTGGAGGACATAGAAGCATTATAGTCAGAGCGGCATTACGGGATACATGTATTGGATCGCAAGATACGAACGAGGCCGACAGTAGCAAGTACGCAGGAGGCGCGTTTCCAACTTTCGCTCGTGGTGCGAATGTCCAGTTAAGGCGCCGCTGCGAGGACGCGATAGGTGTCGTTCTCTGGGAGGATCAGCGCAAATGACGCTGTTGAGCGCTCAGTGAGTGTGAATGTGTCGCCGCTCGCGTTGTGCACTCAGGCTGATAAACTTGGAGAGGCTACCCTGTCCAGGATCATACAGGTTCAGCGATGGTTCCGTTTCAAAATTCACCTACATTATCGGTCCAAGGGCATGAAACTTCGACTCAGTATTACCCGCTCAGTGCCTGGAGGTTGTTGGGAGGTTGGTGGTGGTCCGAGTCGATAGCGTGCCGCGTGCCGTAATACGTAATACAACGCGTGGGACATCAAGCAGTCGGGCTCAGTCGGGCCGCAGGCACCCGCCCAGGTTGCTTCCAACTATCACGACGGATTTCAGCTCAGCCCTCCCTGTCGAGTTCCCTGATTCCTCTCCGTCTGCCTACATTAGGTTCTCACGGAATCTGGGTCTTGACCTGAGCTTCTTTGTCTAGTCACGTACAAAAACAAATTGGGAGGTCGGACGAACGGGCAGATGACGGTCTCCTCCTGTCTCCTCCGTCTCGCAGAATATCGTGCATATCTCTAATTCGCTGTCCATTTTCCCCACCAGATTCTTTGTCTGGATCTCGGCTATCTATGTCGCTCTGTGTGGACACCTGACAAGGTTTACTTACTCTGGAGTCTGGTATATCGATCGAGCTCAAATGAGCCTAACGGTACCGATTCCTGATATTCTACTAGCCTTCTCGATCCTCTTAGATCTCTCGAACCTGCCCGCACTCTGTTCTCTTTCGCTCAGCTTCGTGGTGTCAGAATCCAATCTCGGGGTCTGGACCCTCCTATACATTCTGCGTCCTACCATCACAGTGCTTACCACAGTGGCGCCCCTCCTCGACACGCTGACCTCACCGTCCTCATACGCATTCAGCAGTCGCGGGGTAATTATCTGGATTACTTGCACTGATATCTACCGCACGAATGGCTCATTCTTCTGGTGAGCGCTTTTTGCTTGCTTTCTTAATATGTTGGGTCGGATCATGACGAGAGCAATCGCCCTTCGTATATGTATCATCGAACTCAAAATCTCCAAATTATTCCCGCACGTACTTTACGGCACATAACTAGTATTTAACTCACTATTTAGATAGGATACCCTCCCCGGTTTCTGCACCAACAGGTCGCTTTACCTCTAGCAATCCTGTTGATAATATCGCAAACACCCAACGTCGCGCATACATACACAGTGAGCGTTTCCTGCTCAGCGCCAGCGACAGGGATACTAATGAGATTAGTGTCCTTTATGTCGCAGATAATGTTTCAACGCCATACAAGAACAGAAAACACTGCAACGAATGTCTCCCCTTGGAATTGAAGCGGCCTTACCTCTAATCATCGCCGATTGAATCCGGGGAGATTTATTCAAGTACAGTTGACATTCCTTGAATTCTGCTGAGAATTGACGCAGATATCCGCCATATCAACGCCATATGTAACAGCAGTCCGGCTGTGGGTTGATTCATATCGCACGCAGTTCACAGTTGATTTTCTTTCCAGTGAACGTCCTTGATCGAACATCGACTCGGAGGACGATGGAGTCTAGAAATCCCTCCGACTTCGTCTTACGCTGTTGTACTGTACTATTTCGACCGAGTGTTCAGGTGACGCGTGACGCGACCCTCTGAACTGAACACTTTTGGTGTCGGTGACGGTGACATCTAACTTTGGAGGCCTAAATAGGTCGAAAAACGCCAAAAATTTCAGTCCGGCAGTTGCCGGACTACCATTTATGGGAAATTTGTCATGATTGCCGAGAAATGAACACCCAGAAAAGTGAACACCTATGGTGACGCGTGACATGCTGTGAACAGTATGTCGAACATGAGCCAGAATATCGTGCGCCACCCGACAAGCAATCGACTTCATTTTCTTTTTACCATGCAGGTGACCAGGTCTACGCAACGTGAACCATACACTGGCACTGGCACTGTGGCAGGACTGGGGACGACGTCGTTAGACCACGTGCTTGTCACGTGAAGCCGGGACGAACGGCAATTGCCGAGCTTCTGCCTTCTTGTGCAAATCATTCGCGATTGGTTGCCGCTGTCGCGCTGGTCTTTCCGATCTCTCGCCACCTCACCATCTTCTTCCCTTCTTCCGCTGACGTTTGGAAATCTCCTTAGTTGAAACGACTTCCAACTTAGTCTTCAAGTTTCAACCGACGCCAACCCAAGTTATCCAACTCTAACCGACGTCGTCACACTGATTGGTGGTATCAAGTCGAGATGAACAACGAGGAATCATCGGTACGATTTTCAATTCTCATTCCCTGAATACTCGTCTGACGATCAGAGAAGGGCTACATATCGGCGCTCTTCAGGCCGACTGCGGGCCCAGATCTCACTTTGGACGCGGCGCTGCAGCACGCGGTAAAGGCAGCGTCAAGGCTCAGCAGTGAGCACAACCAGATGAAAGCTTCCCTCAAGACGTTCCAAGGCTACCGTGAGCCGGTGTCCCTGCAGAACTCCTTCAAAGCGCAGTGCGACCTGGCGGAGGCTCGTGCGACAGCTGTTTCGGAGAAGATCACAGAGTTCAACGCCATGGAAGAGTCGCTCGAGGCTGAACAGCGTCGCCGCAGGAGTGCGGAGAAGCGCTACATGGTTACGAGACAGGCGCTGCAGGCGTCCGAGGACGCCCGTAAAAAAGAAGAAGCGGCTCGCAGGGAGGCGGAGGCGGGCGAGAAGGCGGCGAAGCAGGCACTCAGATTGTTGTGGTTGGAGCAGGTCGATGCCAGTAAGAAAAGGTTCGTTGCGGAGCGCCAGGCGGAATTGAACGCCGAGGCCGATGCGACCGAGCGTGAAGCTTTGGCTGCAGATCTCCACCGCATACGCGAAACAGTCCTACGACGCCATCATGATTCTGGTCTTAAGGTTGATTCGCAGCTCACGGAGCCAGCAACGAAAGGTAAGTTTATTCGTACCGCTTCTTTTGCAGTCAAATTCATGGAGCATTGTAGCGCGCCGTACCCGGCCCTTCCCAACCAGTCCGGCAGAAGACCCGGACGCGCCGTTTCGAAAGCGCGCGAGACATTCTATCCAGGATCCCGGCTCGCAGGCCCACCGGTATCATCAAGATGCGCCCAACGTGTCTACTTCCAAATCGGAAACACAAAGGGGCAATGCCGCGTTTTATGCTCGGTCGTATGCGCAACGCCCGAATTTGCCGAGCTGGGATTGACGCAGCCCCACTGGTAATCTCAACCCCGGTACCTCTTTGCCATCCCCGCGTGTGTCCTGCAGTTACTCACACATATTCCGCAGTCCAAGCGGTGTAATTACATATGAGGCTGTATCCCAGCGATGATTCACACCCCTAGTTCAATTCCTTTCCGTAACGACTCCCCATGTAACTCTGTTCTTAAATTCACATCTGCCCGTCCAATGGCCTATGAGCTTCCTCTGCATCGCCTCGCCGATGCTGCACAGTTCGTAGAGGGTAATGCACACAAATTATTCCCGTCTGCGTTATGGAAAGTACGCGCGCGCGACGAAGAACATTCCAACCTTGGTTCAACCCTACATATCAAAGGTGAAGTACCTCCCTGGTGCTTCCCCACTTGTAACCAGACCACAGCGTATTCGCGCTACCCGCACCATCGCTCCCCGTCTTCTCCACTTTATTCGCTTCATCCCGGCCTGTGCTGCCTGCCCCGCTGGCGAGGAGTGTCAACAACTCAGTTCTCACTCACCGGCTTCCCCAGGGATTCGATCAAGATGCTCCACCGAGGTATTGAAGACTGGTCCGAGGGCGCTCAGACTCGCTCGGTCACCTTGGATACGGAAAATACGATTCTCGAGCCCCGAGGGCGGCAAAGTTGTCAAAATGCGTGCCACGAACCCTGGAATCGTGAGCATGACAATTACATCCGATTCAGTAGGAAATGCACCTGCAATATTAATGTCGGCGACGGAGGTGTACGATACAGGTGCGTTGCCTTCGCCGACGATTCTGATTTTCCTGTGGTCGGAATACCACAAGCCATGCAATGGAGTCGATGAACAGCCCGGTCTGCGATCTCGGTTAGGACGCAAAGGGTTGGTCATTCGCGACGTACAAAAGTCCTGGCCGAAGGAATATTCTGGGATTTCAAATATTCTGCCAAATCTCGTGAGCTGGAGGCTGGAGAGGTACATGTAGCGCCGAAATAAAATTCGTACCTGCTACCTCGGCCTTGTCCCCGATCCCCGCAACTGGATTGTGCGACCCCGCAGGCTCACTGTCCGTTGGCGTTGCGAGCTCGTCCGGCACAAAAAGCTTGACTCCAGCTAGTTTAGCGGCGTCCACCAAGGGCTTTTGCAGGCCGCGGATCTATTCAAGGTTGCGATTACAACCTCCACTTTGTGATGTTTGAATATCTCGGCGACTGCAGCAGTTTCGCTATATTCGACGTGGACCACGTTGACCGTCGAAGGCGCTGTTTTGGGGAGCCCGGCCGGGAGAGGAGGACAACGGAGGCACCGCGGGAAGCCAATTCTGCGAGGATTGGTAACCCCCTCCAACCACGGCGAAAGATTTGTATGTGGACATGATTGTTCGTAGTGGGAGTTGCTTTGACTTCGAAAGTCTGGACCGTATATACCAAGTATATACCCACCAGGTCACCAGGTGACCACAGCCGGGATCTGGTCAGTCATCCCGACCCGTTTCGCGTGAGAATCATCGGTCACCTCCTCGACCAGAGAATCGGTCGAAAAGATGGCGCGTTGGAGGAATTTCCTGCAAGTTGTGGTGAAGTCAGAAAGACAAGAGCCCGGTGAAGAGGCATCGGCAAGGTATCGGATCATTCCGTTGCTTGTACAGCTTTGGTCATTGATGCCATCTTTTTCCATCCCCTCCTCCCACTTTCTCCGGACGCCTGTGGATGCAGTCCCGACTCTAGCACGCTTAACATCTCCTTTTCTTATCCCGAGATCTCCTGTTGGTGCTTAGGCGAAGCAACTAGACCATGGCTCGGGGCTTGGGACCGTTCTTGATCATAATTCATGCAGCAGTTACTGGACTCTTGCTGGACTCTGGAGTTTTGCTAGGTAGCGGTCTCGCAGCGTATACATCGCCATCATAAGCCATTGGAAAATGCCAACAATTCCGAGCACTTGTGCCCATATCCGCCCAAAATTCATTACCAATAATCTCCGGCCTCGGAAACAAGACAAAGAAGAGCCTTGGCCTGACGTGTTAAATTCAGCGACTGAATTCATCGATAATCCGGACGCATCTGGCTGTCAGAAGTAATCTCCGCTGCAATGGAAGCCTTTTTCCCGGCGTTTCACAGGTCAAAGTGATGTTCTAAAGCCTCATTTGCGCAAACGTGCTCACGGATCTGAGTTGCTTCTAAAGTCATCTCTGTCTGAATCCGCTATAAAAGCAGGCAGGCTCGCTCTCGCTCAACGGGCTCTTTCCCTGGTACCACCATCTCCTCCTGCGCACGCGCCATGAACTCACTTTCGTTAACCTACTTTCTTCTTGCTCTGCTGTTCCTCTCAACCGTGTTCGCATCGCCGACTGTAACTTCGCGCGCTATTTCCCCGGAGCTCTACGACGACCTCGTTCTCTACACTAAATACTCATCTGCCGCATACCGCCGAAAATGTCTCAACCCGCTTGGAAACACGCTCATTAAATCTGTCGGACTCTCGTGTCTTTACCCGATCCTGAACTCATGGCACTTCTGGTAGTTTGATCGAAACCGCACGCGAGGCTTCATCGCGCGCGACGACGGGCGCCAGGAAATTATCGTAGCCTTCCGCGGGACCTTCAGCCTCGAGGAGGCGATCATTGGTTCGCACTTGTTCGTCTATCTTTATCTGCTTTTTCTAACGCCAGTGAACCGATTTCTCAGACGCCAAGATCTACCTCCTTCCTGTTGATTTACCCGACCGCATGCCGCAGCCGCAGACGCGCGTTCACCGTGGTTTCTGGAATGCGTACGAGGACATTGGCGAAGACCTTTTTGTCATTGTGCGCGCCGAACTCGAGAAGTTCCCGACGTACCGCGTTGTCGTCACAGGTATTTCCACGTCCTATTCGCTGCGGTTTCTGTTTGGTTTAGGGCTTAAATAAGGACACTCTTTGGGCGGCGCAATCGCCTCGATTGCTGCACCACTGCTCAAGGCCGCACTTCCAGACATGACGCTCAAACTCTACACATTCGGTAAATGTTCAACCTCAAATTCATTGTTCAATACTGAGCGCAAATATTGTTTAGGCCAGCCTCGCGTCGGCAACGGGTTGTTTGCGCGATATGTGGAACAGGAGGTCGGCGAGGAGAATATCTTCCGCGGTGCGTTTGCCCCACCTTTGCTTATCAACATTCCAATTAATTTGATGTCTTCCGGCAGCCGTGCACACATGTGGTGCGCTGCTCATCCCTCTACATATTCTGCTCCTAGTCTTACCTCCGATTTCTCAGACGGCGTACCCACAATCATTCCGCGACTCATCGGTTACGCACACTTGTACGTCTATGTTTTCGTTCATTATCATCCGCGCACCGCGTATTGAACATCACTCCTCTATTATCAGCGCAACCGAGTACTGGCAGTTCATAGACCCAATCTTCAGGCCTCCACCCGAGACGGTGAGGAAGTGTGTCGGCGGGGAGGACAAGACCTGCAGCGCCTCCATCCGTGCGTCAATTTTCTTTCTTCATTTGTGTCCGTGCTCATTCTCTCCTTGTGAGCAGCGTCCGGCGGTATCAACGGTCCCCACGCTCTTTATTTTGGGAGGAGTACGTTGCGTTTTTATTTCCAGTCGTGGAATACCCTTCTCATTGGTTCATTTTCGCAGTCATGATTGACAATCGGGACCTTTGCTTCTGATAATCCACCAATCGCCTTTGTCTCTGTGTTTATCCGTCTGAAGAGTGTTCCCTCTTGTTCTGAAACTCGTCTCGTTCTTTATATTTCTTGTCGCAATAAAAGTCATTTGCCGCCCCGATATACAACGTTACAGGAGGGTTTGTGACCACAAGCGGAGCTAGGCCATTGCGCTGTATAGCTTGTTTCGTGAATCCGTTACGAGTTGTTGGCAAATAATCTGCTCCCCAGCGCTATTAGTATATAGCTCACAAGGTTGACGGCTGCCGGTTTTGCCATCACGGTAATCGCCGACAATTTGCTGCCGGATCTGGACGGCTGCGCTCGGCACCGCGGGCCTCTCTTACCGTTCGACGTTGGCGGACAGTATTGAACACGTCTGTGCATGCAGATCTGGATGTATGCCATTCCCCGCTTCCGACCTGTACTCGGTCTCACGACCCGCATGACAGCTACTTCCCCTCTTCGCGAAATACGGGCTTGACCATCGATAACTTGTCGGTAACGCGCTTCCTCCAGAATTCCGCACCTTCGACAGCAAGATACTTGTTAACTTCGAACCATCCTCTCTCTTCCACATCTGTAAGACTTTGCTTTGACGCTGGGGGTCGAAAGTAACCAGACACACAAGAAAGAAGAAAATGAACCGGGTGCTGGACGGAGATACAACGAGTTTGTCTCACTGCAGCATCCGTGCGCATGACGGTGGAGGTGTAAACAGCCAAGGCACTGAACATTGGCGGAATAGAACAACAACAATCTTATTTTGTGCAAGAGCAAGGATGTCGAATGAACGAGACGGCGACTTCATATCCGGAGCGGTTCGTACGTCCCTTCGTAGTTATCGCGAAAATGCGAGTGAAGGATCCTTCAATGTGCGTTGTACGCTCGTCCCGGTTCACGATGTCAGCCATTTGCAATGTGCCCGAGCGGTTGAACATCAGAAGAACGCAACAACAGTGCTCATGCTTTGTGCAAGAAAAGTACATGACGGCAGCAGCAAGGAGTAAGGAAATCACATATAGAACAGACTTCATATGTCGAGCGGCACGCACTCCCCTTCGTATTCGCTGGTAGAATACGAGCGCAGCATTCCCTCGATGACCATCTCGGACGTTCGCTCGGCCTCGTCCATGACGTCCGCCATGTCCGCGATACACACTGGGTGGGATCTGAGTCAGCCGCGTACTGGCATTGCAGCAATCCTCACCGCTCGACCCGTCGCTAAGGCGGTACCCGCACATGCCACCACTCGCACGGAAGGCGACGCGACTCTTGACAGGGCCAAAGCATTGGGTGGCTTGGTACTACGACGTGGTTGAGCGCGTAATTGCATACGGCCATTTCAAAACTTGCCTTGAGATAGCAGTAGGTGTTCCGGGGTGCGGGGAGCTTCAGCGAGTCGGATGAAAGATGAGGAACCGTGACGGGGACGCTGATCGGTGTTCGTCTACGACATCCAATGCTCATGGTTAAAGACGCACCTCCAACCGGGCTGGTTCGTGATTGTGAGTGCAATCAGACGCCAGAGTCCGAAGCTCAAGGGAACGGAGACGGCATGGTTAAACATTATCGAGGAGGCCTCTATTTTTTTACGGTAAGCTTCATGGATCAAGTACAGTATCCCTGACCTGTGACCGCCATCTCGCCCGACAGAGACGAAGCTGATTGGAAGGGAAGAGTGAGAAGAGCTGGCGCTCGGACGATGGTCTCGCTGGTCAGGATTGTTTCGGACAGGCAAGAACCCGAATCGTCTGTAATAAACGTTGGTAAAGTTGGATGCCAGCGAGATTACAGTTATTCCCACCTTCGACGATATCGAACGTTCCGGGACTGAGGCATCCAAGGGACGGGAACTGCGACTGAAAAGTGTTAATCCATCAAGAATTCTACTCAGGATTCTGTACGCACCCACGGGGGAACATACACCGTGTCGGGATTAGTGATGTTCTTGGCTTGGCTTGAAGCCAACAAGCCAACAAGCCAAAGCCGTGGCTTGATCAAGCCAAGCCAAGCCAAATCTTTGGCTTGAGGTTGGCTTTGGCTTTGGCTTGAGATTTGGAAGCCAAAGCCAAGCCAGCAAGCCGTGGCTTGAGCCGGTGTATCAAAACGAACAAAACCGCGGCTCCAGGGCTGCAATTTGACAGTCAGTTGGGTACGTTTTGCGTTGGACATCACCGGAATTGAAGTCGCAGACCTAAACCTAACTTTGAACCTTGTGTCGGACTCGAATCAACATGTTCCCAGGGTTCAAAAAATTCGGAATTCATTAATCGTGAGTTTTATCTGCGCTCCTGGGGACTCTATGTTGAAACGTTGGGTGTTGTCTTTACATAGCAATGATATGAGGTGATTTGGCCGCATTTTTGAGATGGTTGTTGGAGATTTAAAATGTTTGGTTGAAGCCATGGCTCAAGCCAAAGCCAAGCCAAGCCAAGCCCCCGTCCATGGCTTTGGCTTTGGCTTGAAGAATCTGAAGCCAAAGCCAGATGAAGCCAAGCCAAAGCCAGGGCTTGCAAGCCAAGCCAAGCCAAAACATCACTAGTCGGGATGCACACCCAAGTGCTCTGCTGCCGCTCGAATGCGTGAAACTACCAAAGAGGTCAGAAGGGTAAATATCTCCGCGACAAACGTACGCAAGCGTAAAATTTCGTCCTTGAGCCGTTCGCAGGGGGCAGTGATCGGGCCAGGGACTTCCTTGTCGGAGAGTGTGTGGTTAAAAAGAACCCCGATGGTGCGGTTATTGGTGGAGAACGAGGAAGGAACGGCGGGGATCGGCGACGGCAGGGTGATCGAGGCGACCGGGGAGATGGGTGACGGTGAAGCGATAGAGACGCCATCGGGTTCAGAGTTATCGAGGACAATCGATGGCGTGACTACAGAGGCACAGGTGACGAGATGCAGGAAGAAAAGGGCAGCAAACATGAGCGATGAGGTGTGTAGCATTTCAGAAAGCGAGGGCGAAAATCGTGTCCACTCCGCTCAAGACCTCCCTGATCATATAGAGCGCGGTTAATAGCAAACGTGCGAATGGCCCCGGAAGCGGCTTGTTTGTTAAATGAACGAAGCAGTTCGAATTGCAAATTATTGCGGGAGTACAAGCGCCCAACCTGAGCCGAAGGACGCAACGGTCTTCTGCTAGCATTTCGCCGTCCTCAGCCGCCGCACATAGATACACAGAAGCTCAGACAAGTTCCGATAGCTCCAGAGCAATAAAGCGCGGCCATTCGAAATGTGGTCGACGTCAGTGTGTCAAGTCACTGTGGAGTTTGAACGCCGCGCTCCGCGGGAACTTCGTGGTAATTTATTTTCGCCGGAGGACAGCGAAAATAATAGTCGAAAGCAAGATTCGGAGTTTTTGGGAGCGCACTGAGCGAAAGAGAGAAAAAAATAGCTCAAGTCGACAGGTCCAGAATCGTGGTCGCTTCGCGGGAGGCCCCAGTGTATTGTAGGTACATAATGAGCGTAAGACGGGAGCTGGGACGGAGCTATGTAGACTCGAGAGTGGCTGGCAGGAGGAACTCCGAGAAGCAAGGAGGAAGAAGGAAGCAAGTTTTTTTTTTTGATGATCGATATGATTTTGAATTTTCCCAGCACGTGTTCAGTGTTGGTTCGGTGTGAATTCTCCGCTCGAGTTCTCGTTTTCCAAGCCACCGCGGGCTAATTCATCTGGAATGGCAGTTTACACGGAGTTTTTCTCAAGAATTTACCCACCGTTATTTTCTTGAATTTTCTACTTGAACGGTGACCACGTGCTGTGAACTCAATCGTGATCATCTGATTCGATCAATTTCCTCCTTGCTTTCTCTCAATCATCTCCAAATCCTGTCTCGGTAACCCAGACGTTCCGGTGATCCGTGCCACGCGAGTTCGGCTAAAAAGTGATCGCGTAGGAGTCACCGGAACGTCTGGGGCACTTGCCCATGGTGTCACACTCGGTTTTCCCTGCCTTCCCCTCCCTCGATAGCTCTGAAACTTTTACATCCTACGCAGGAGGATGATCTTATTTGGCTGCCATTTTTTCCGGATTTTTCTTGATTTGTTTTGTGCTGCTGCGAACAGTCCAGAATGGCCAAGTTTTGGCGGGGCTGATGGTGCATGTTGCCCGAGTAGGTCCAAAGAGCCCAGATAAAAATGCGGAAAAAAGGGGTAGGCCTCAGGGACTACATACAAGTGCGCCTGCTCAATCTTACATTTTTCCTGTAGGGCTCGAGGTCCCTACCCCGCGAGACGGGCAGAGCGTGACGTGACACCATGGGCGGTGCTCACGAATTGCCCCAGACGTTCAGGGAGCTCTCCTGCATCAAAACTTAGCCGAACTCGCGTGGCAAGGATCAATCCGGTCCGGACAGCCGCAGGCGGGGCAGGAGAGCGACCTGAACGTCTGGGTTACCGAGACAGCTCCAAATCATCTCGACCTTGTCTCGACCGCAACTTCCCCCAATCCCCATGTTCGCGAGGCATGAGGCTCCTTCATCGGGCCCCTCCAATACATTTCGCATTCCCGCGAAGCACGGCGGTATACGACGGAGCCGTCAAGTGAGTCCTGACGTTGCCAAACCGTGTATTAATTCCGCGCATTAGTTTCCGGCGACTTCTTGCGCTGGGGCGATGATCGAGGCCTCCCTGATGTTCCGTGTCACTTTCCCTGTGCACCGTTAAAGGCTCCAAAAGAACGATGAATCACAGACTTGAAAAAAACCTGAAGACTCCCAGTTTCGCTCGCAACAGAACCGCCTAGCTACTGGACCCACTCACCGATTTTATTTTTTCGTGGTGTCTGGATTGCGAGATGGGAGGAAAGCTGCGGCCTTCTGCGGAAGGACGGTGCTTCTGCTTCTTTTGAGTTCCGCAAATTCGCGGTTCATTTTACGGACAGCCATTGACCGCCGGCCATTTCGCCACGCACGTTCGCTGCTAAGGACTGTTTATAACGTGGAACGTCTTGGGCGATTCGGAGACGATTTTCGCCCCCCTCCTTTCAAAAATGCTCCACGCCGCGTTCTCCATGTTTGCTGCCCTTCTCCTCCTCCCGCATCTCGTCACTTGTGCCTCTATAGCCACGCCATTGCCCGTCCCAGCTCGTTCTCTGTCGAATCTCCTGCCTGCTGCCTCCTTTGCCGCTGCGTCGTCCCAGCTTATCGTGCCCGCTACCTCTGCCGCCCCTCTGTCGTCCTCGCTCCCTCTTCTCTCTGTACCTGCTCCGGTCCATGGTCAAAATCGCACTCGCCTCGTCTCGAACGTCGATAACGACGTGCTTGCGAAAACGTGTACCGACCTAACGCTGAACGCTGTGCGTTCCCGTACGTTCCTTCACCTCTTTCTCCCGAGCCGTAGTCTTGGCTGACCTCGTTGGTAGTTCCCGGAATGGCAGATTACGCGGATTCCGAAAACTTCAATCCCGAATCGATCTACCTGGTCGACGGCACCGGTTGTGTGGGCGACAGCCCGTTCGACCTTACACCAGGTGCCACAATTCATTTTGCTCAGCCGGCTTGGCTGACGTTGTCTCAGCTCCCGTAACATGCAGCGTAGTGGATTTCCAGACCGATGGGGAAAGTGTTGAAGAACCCGGCGAAATCTCCTTTTCCTATGAATTCGGTTTTGCTACCTCAGTCCGGATGAAGACGACTGGTGAGTTGTCTTTCCATCCATTCATGTCTGCCTTTTGAACCGCGTATGTAGAGGCCGCCTCGCTGATGGTTGGTACTTCAGTCAAGATTGGCTGGGTCGTCCCGGAAGTAGGTTCAGGCACTTCGAAGCTTATTACCGAGGAACTCGCGATTAAAAACAAGAAGAACTCGAGGTGCGTACTCCTTCGACTTGAGAATCTCAACATCCTTGTGTTGACTTATCTCGTTCAGGCTCACCACCGCGGTTTCGTTTTCGTCGGGCGACACGATCACACTCGATGCCCCTGGACATTCATATTGTTACCTCAAAGTGAGCGCAAGAATTTGCCTTTAGTTCCATCCTGTCTAATTCGTCTGGTAGTACACCGAGAGGGAATGCGACTCGCCCGGCGCCACGGCCCGCGTTCCATTCATCGCTCGCGGTAGCGCCTGCGCGCGAAGACTCGGCGGAGAACAGTGTGAGTTTCGTATTTTTTCTCCACTTTGAGCCGCCACTGACACAGACAACTCAGTTTGTTTCGATCTTGATGAAATAGACGAGGAAGGGCGTACTTCGTACATGTCACTCGAAGGCGATTTGAGCTCGGAGTCCACCAGCGATCACGAAGCAATATGTGAGCCACTCCTGGATCATTGATACCACCACTCGTTGTCTGCATCACTTTTACTCTTGCTGTTGCTGTCGTTTGCTGTTGCTGTTGTTTATGTTGTACGGTCTGATCTTGAGAAAATGCAACTCTTGTTCCCTCGCGCCGAATCTGTTGAGTCTGTAATCTCGTAGCTCCCTCCGCTTTCTCGCATGTATTCAAAGAAATCTACGCGAGACACAGTCTGGAGTTTCCTTTTGCCCATTACTTTCTCTATTCGAAGTCGATTCGGTCGTGGATTTTCGTCTAGTGAATCATTCCTCCATTACATGGCAAAACTATTCCGCACCTCGATAACATGTACCTGTTCGACACGCCATGTACAATCGTCACATAAGCAGAAAATCCATTGAACATTGAACACGTACTGGCACTCAGGCTCCGGAACAACTGAAATTATAGAGCACCGCAAGAGGGCTCTGAAGAAATCGTTCGCAAGTGGATGGGGTAGAGAAAAGGCTAATAGGCGGTCACTGTGGTTGTCAAAGCTAATGGATTTCATGGGTCGAATCATGAAATTCACAAAAAGTGCATGAAACCTGACAAAAAGTATATGACCCAAGTGCATGAAAATTGTGTCTCGGGATTGCGATCCGCACCTAGTTCATGAATTTCATAATAAAGTGCATGGAATGTTACAAAAAGTACCTGGAAGTCAGCGATTCGGAGATTGAATTTCACATACGCGAGGGTGTGCCAAAAGTCGCCGTGGACTCTAGAATACAATAATTACAGTAACATATATAAGCGTGCGGGTTACTGAGCGCCTAGATTCGGATCATGGTAAGGCTCGTCGTACATGGTATAACTGAAAACTTGCGTCAGATACGGATACGAAAGACAGAGAACTGTTTCAATACCGTGACTAATGAGTGACTGATGTGACACTCCCGGCTTGCCGCTGAACATCAACGACCACAACGCAAAACACCGTGTGCTTGCGAGTCGGCGACACTGGCAACAACCTCAAGTGCAAAACTTGAACAAGCATCGCAGAGCCATGTCAAGCCAGCCCGCCTTCTGGCCGCGTATGTACTCCATCAGCCTTTTGACAAAAATCTTGCGACCTTTTGGGCCTTGTGAGCTTGCCGACAAGCTCGCAAGGTCAAAAAGGGTCAAAAGTGAAAAAACACCCGTGTAGTGTTGTGCTGGCTTGGCTTGGCCCGGAAACCATGGCTTGGGCTTGGCTTTGTCTGGCTCAGGCTTGGAGAAACTGAAGCCAGGGCCAAAGCCAGGTCAAGCCAAACCAGGCCAAAGCCACTGGCTTGAGCCATGGCTTCGTGCGAAAATTTTCGGTGCCAGCAACAGAGATTCCTAGCTATCATGGGTTGTTTGTGAGTCACTATGTACCGTGTCGAAGTGAAAAGAGCTCACAGAATTTGATTTCCGGCTGAATACACACTGTTTCAACATCCCCGTCTTGAAATGGACATCCCGATTTGGACAATTGGTCGCAGAAAGCCAACAGAAAGCACCCACATTTATCGAAAATTGTTGATATCTTAGTGACGGGATGGCAGAGGACCATTCACCATAATTTCGACGAGTAATATATGCTGGTCAGCGGAACAGCAGCTGCTAACCGAAGCCATGGCTTGCCGGGCCTGGCTTGGCTTGGAAAATCTCAAGCCAGAAGCCAAAGCCAGCTCATACCTATGGGATGGCTTGGCCTGGCTTGACGAAACCGTGGCTTGGCCCGTCTGGCTTCTGGCTTGAAGCCAGGGCCAGCACAACACTACACCCGTGATGAAACTGCATATGACCCCCAGATCACTAGGTGAAAAAAAAAGTTTTTGGGAAAATATATGACCTTGCGAAAAAACCATCTCAGTTTGCGACCTTGCGACCTTGCGAAAACTTTGGTGTAGCTTGTGACCTTGTGATGCTTGTACAAGCATCACAAGCAAAATGTCAAAAGTCTGATGTCCTCGATCGCTTTCTCCTCGCTCGTTTTCTTCTGTGGGACTTTTCTCCGCTCAGTGCCGACCACTGTCAGGCTGAGGCGGCGTCAGCAATCTTGTGACTCACCGTCAAGATATTGGTCCAACTGTGTTACAACTGTGTCCATCTGTACTCCTCGCTCGCGTTTTCTCAACTCAGGGGGAACAACTCGTTTTCCCGGTGCTGGGTTTCCTCCACACTGGGGAATATCAGGAACAGCGTATATATAACTCGATGACTTACCGGTGACTGTGTTAGGAGCACACACGGCCAGGAGCACACGCTGGCATTTTCGGACTCCTGCCCCTTGTCGTCAGAATTAGTTGAATTGAACTAGGAGTGTACCTTGGAGGCTTGGACTCGGTGCGAGGCACAAAACCTTGGCGGAATCAAAAATGTATTGATCACCGACCACTGCCTTGTCTGACAGTCAATAATTCCTGCTTGAAGATCGGGAACACTTGACGAGCCTCCTGAGGACCTCACTCAGGTGTTTATGAATTTGCAAATTGCAACCTCGTCGATTCGCTGATGCATCTTTAACTTGCCCAGGATGCGTCAGTCAATACTTTTCGGCAGCGGCATTCGTGCCCTATTCGTACCGTCTACAGAATCGACGAATCGTACTTCAATTCGACCTGATGAAATGATTCATCTTCAGCAAGTTAGAAGCCCCTGAAGCTGTCCCTGAATGTCAGGTCCCCAGAGTCAATTATCCGGTCCACGTCAATTGGGTTGGAATCTTTTTGGAAGTGATCCAGCGCACCCGAGCAGTATATATTGCCTCTGCACCTCCCTGTCGTCCGCCCATTACCCCATCTCAAAACCGCAAAGGATGAGCGTCAGCTTAGTAGCGCGAGACATTCGCGTAGCGTCTTTGGCGTTCGCTGTATACGAGTAGGTCCCATCCGCCCTGTTTTATGGATTATGGACTGATGGGCCCGAATTCGAAAGGTACATCATAACACTCCCTGCGGAGTATCGCTTCTACACGCGCCAGGTAAACAAGTGGAGACCGAGGTATGTTTGCCTGTTCTTTCTGGTGCTGGTGGTACTGACGATCGTGAAGGGCCAGCTGTGTACTTTTCTTTCTCATCCGGTACTCCTCGGTTGCCGTGATTGTCTCCGGGTATGCGTCTCCGCAATCTTGTTATATCAACATTGACCCCCCTCGAAAGAAATGTAGGATTCTTTGCGACTTTCACACCACAAGCGTGCCACGCCTTTTATCTTGCGACGCCACTCTTTAAAGGTCTGTCAAAATCTTCCACGTCTTTCCCATTCTGAACTGTGCCCGGCATAAGTTTTGCAAGGCATAGTCTGCCAAGCCGTGCTGGGGGTCCGTTCGTATGCGATTTCGAAATGCGCGACGTGGGTGAAATATGTCCTGAGCATCGCCTTCGTCGTCTTGTCGGCGGTGGAAATATGGAGCAATACCTATGCCCGCATTCGTAAGGGCTTTTTCATACTCTTTCTCCCGCCTTTACTTACTACATCAACTTCAGCCGTACAAACCAACGGCCATTGCTCGTCGACTAACTCGCCCGGACACCCCATCGCCTGGGTGTTTCACCTGGCGTCCATGATCTTTGACGTTTTCACGGTTTCCATCTCGCTGTTCTATCTCATCATTCGCACGCCTGGAGGTATGAGGCTCTCTGGACTGTGGAAATGGTGACGTTCTCCCGGACCTTTTTTGTGTGATGATGGGATTAACTCGTTCTTCAGTTTGATAATAGATGGAATTAGTTTCTTCCTCGTCCTCACCGCGGTCAACTTGTTTAACGTGATTTCGTATTATACCTCGTCTCCAACTGCAAAGGCTGCCGCGTGAGTCTCCTCCGCCCATTAAACGTCTGCGATAGCTCATTGTAGACCTTCAGCGTCCCGCTGGGATATTCCATTGTCTTCATCATGACCCAACGAATCCTCATCAATCTTCAGAGTCGGTCTCCAGCGCCCGTTCCCCTTCTACATCTAACCGACATTGTGACATAGATTTCTCGCAAAAAGCTGTGCATGGGCCGAGCGGCTCGTCGCAGTCAAGAAACCCTGTGAGCACGCCCGCCCGGCTGCGCGCCTGGGACTTCGGAATGCACCCCAACCAGCCCGCCGGTACCGCGCACGGGGACATCCCGGACGGGCAGCTGGAGCTCGCTGTGCGGGTGCATGTGACGAAGACTTCGGACATGCCGGACGACGTCACCCACAGCGGCAGCATGTGTGAGCCGGGGGATCACAAGAGTCAGTACGTGTGATTATCTCCAGACGAGCAGTGTTCTTTGCATACTCGAGATCATGTGAAGTTACCGTGGCCTGATACTTTTATCATTATTATTCCAATGTTTACAATACCGGATTCAGATGAACTGTTGTGGAAATTTGAGTGGAGAGATTCAGAGACAGCTGCAGGACGCGTCGACGCGTCTCAATATCAAACGCGTGTTGTCACATCAGAACTCTTGTGTGACACACCTTGACTGTCTGTGGATTGGATTCAGCTAAGAATAAGAACTTCGCTTGTGGTCATTTCCAAGCTCTTCCATGCGTAATTTTCGTCGAATAAGCAGAACTCGAGCTCATTTACAGTTAGAGGAGCTAGGCCGGTTCCCGGGCCGCGCGGAGTCCGGACACGTGGCCATGCTGATTGCATTACCGCCCTTCTCCAGTGTCCACAGACCACCACCCGCGAAACTGTCCACTCAGGCCGCTTTGTGAAGTGCGTAGGGTATATAGCTCATTCAACCAGGACGATAATAACGCGTCTAGTTTCGGAATTCCCTTCCTCAAGCCCCGCGATCACACGCCTCCATCATGTACTTTTCATGCGCGCCGCCCAGATGAACTGCGACAAATTGTAGGGTGCGTACGCCGCTTGAACGCCACGCCAACGATTTCAAACGAAAAGGTTGAACCCCTCAAACTCATTCATTGGGAACCCCGAAAACACTTTGACCAACCGCACTGTCTATTGCAGCGGGGGCCCGTCGGCGACTCGGGCGAGGGTTGAGTGGGATGGAACTTGGATGCATTGACCTGCACAATGCACCAGAGTTCCTCAATGGGAAAAGGGGTAGATGGAATCGTTACGGGCCATGTCGGATTCAATCGAACACCGGATTAGTTGGTTGTAGATTGGGTCGTTCAAGTGGACGTTTCAAACACGGACAGAAGGAAATTCATTTCAAGGCGTTAACGACCGAATGGAAAACTGTACGAAGCTTGGCGGGGATCGCTTTAGATTCTCATTTTCTTCCCTGAAGATTTATGACAGACTATCAACAGCTGAACCGCACCTCCAGGGCACTCAATTCCCGTACTTTGCAGCGTATAACGAATCGTGAGTTCTCCTGCATCTGGAACGCAGCTACAGTTTGGGAGCCCTATAGAGTCTTATTCGATGATGTCCATGAGAAAGAGAATGCTAACCGATAGTTCAAGCACCGGGGGCGATAGTAATCGACCTCAAAAAAAATTATGGGTGGGAGTTGGTAAACACTCCCTTGCGCATTCGTTCCTTCCCCTCGTTCTGGTTTGAATTTTGGCTAAAGCCGTGGTTCAGATTTTTGAGTGGCCGTGGCCCCTCCGGACCAATACGATGAACAGAATTGGTTTCAAAAAATTCCGTATAATCCGGGCGTCGACTCTACCATCACCGCACCGCAAATTTCTCAATTCCCACAAACACACGCCGTGCCGTGCTGTTACAGAGGCTCGGGAGGTGCCATGACCGTTCAGGTGGGAACTTCGGGCCATTCATTATAATTTTCTTTTCTCTTTTCGGCGTGCTCGGGTATGTAAGTACCTACGGCGGATTTCGGAACGCTCCGATTTTAGGGTCTTGGGATAGCCAGTTGAGAGTTAAGAGTTGAAATACGCACCTATGTATGATCGCCGCATGATGCGCTTGAGCCGAGCCAATCGGCCGTCACGGGTGATCAGATGATGATCACAAGTTGGTTGATCAGCAACGCCCACCGTCTTTCCCGTTGCTTTCCCCATACACACCATGTCCCACCGCGTTGAGCCGTACCCCACCTCCCGCCCACCGTCGGCCCCCGCTGAGCGCAGCGATCTGCGCCGCTCCCCGCCACCGCCAGGAACAGACACACCGCCCCCGCCCGCACACGGTCCCCCGCCTGCGCAGCATGGCCATTACGCCTACAACTACCCAGGCGGATACATGTACGCTCCGCCGAACCCCCCGCCGTATGCCTACGCTCCGCCGTCTGCCCCATACCCGATGCAGTACGGCGGGTACGTGCCCTACGCCCACGCTAACAGCGCGCCGCCGTCGATGCCAAGACCGCCCTCGGGCCCAGAGGACCCGAGCGGGGCGCCAGCGCAAGTGGTGCACACGGACGACGCGGGGACGAAGTTGAGCAACTCGGTACGGCGGCGGTGCTTCAACTGCTGCACGACCGAGACGAGCACGTGGCGGCGCTCGAATCTGTCTCCAGGCAAAGTGGTGCGTCCTCTTTCTCCCTTTTCTCTTTGGCGGAGTGCATGCTCACCCTGATCCGTCATAGCTTTGTAATAAATGCGGCTTGTTTGAGCGCACGCACTCGCGCCCGCGCCCAGAGCAGTTCCCGCACAAGCGCGGCCCGCCGACATCCTCGACCGTCCGTCCGCGCGCGCCGCAGAGTGCCGCCAACGCTCAGGTTAGCATTTCTTCTCCTTTCTTCTCTTTTCATGTTTCACGCCCCATTCATTTACTATTTCCTGGCCGTGCGTTCCTGATCTAATTTCTTTCCAGCCGAGCCGCCAACAGCCCGAATATCGTGACCCATCATTTGTGTCTGCCCCTCCGCCTGGACAATATCTGGTCACGGTCGCTCCTCCCTCCCACGCGAATCCCGCTTCCCCTCTTAATCCCAACGACGAGAATTCGAACCAGAATCAAACTGGCAGTGAGTCCCACGTGGTGATGTCGCCTCCTAGCGTGAGCGCGGATGCCAACGGGGAAACTCCGGCTGCGAGTGCCGGCGCAGAGATGGAGAAAGAGGGCGCACCCACGAGCGATGTGGAGCCAGCTGCAGTCGGGACAGATGAGTGACGCGTGAGGGGATTCTCTGGTGTGTATGCGTATATTCTCTGTACGAATCCTTTCTTCCTTTTCTTTGTCCATTCCTTTTCCTCTCCTTTGTCCCTCGGTCGTGTCATCTCCACATTCTTATCCATCATTCGTTCCCTTTCGCGCACGTTTTACCTTCAAGAATCCTGCGACATCCTCGGCCCTCTTTTTCTGTATCCTTTGTCCTTTGTCTGTATCTGATCCGTTTTCCACCGCGCATCCCTCCTCCTTGTATTCTCTTTATCAGTATACGTGTATGTATTCCATTGTATTAATATTCCATTGTACTTTCGAAGCAACGATTCCCAATTTATTTCGGGACAGTCAACTTCAAGGGCGTGAAAGCGAGGACCATTCATGGTGATAGGCAAAGTCGCTCGTCATTCGATGCAAGTGGGCCCCAGTATCTCAGCAGTCAATGTCAACTGAAAGTAATTGCACGTCCGAGGTTTTCAATGCACGCCAGAGCCTCTTCGTTAAGGCGTCGGGTGGCGCGCGCACGTAGTGCACGGCCCGGAGGTACGCCGCGAGCGAGATGTGAGGGTAACGTATTTGCAACTGCAAAGCAAGTGGAAGACAAAGGCTCAGATATTCGATAATTGGAGACGGCAGCAAGCAGAGAGGAGCAAGCAGGACTGAGGAGAGATGTCGTGGTACGTGAGAAACAGACGGCATCGACGCTGTACCGTCCGCCCGCAACGAAGACAAGGAGAAGAGAACAATGCACAACGAGATGGAAGCACTGCTCATGCACGCACGATCGAAAGAACAATCCCTCAGACAGCACTCAGCCCTCCGCCATCCGGGATTACAGCATTGCAGCCCGGCCCCCGACATGCTGCGCGTCGCGCCCGAAAGCTCCTCCCTCCGCGCGCCGCTGTAGAAGTGGACATGCGAAGCTCCTCTGCGAATCCAGCGGAATGGCCGTCAAAAAGAATGCAACCTGGTGCGCTGAGACCTCGTACTACGCACGCGAGTGCCATAGAAATTGAGAAGAGCAGAAGATATGGGGCACACGATAAACGCTTCCCCCAAAATCCCCACAAGAGAAGTCCAAACGAGGTAATCCTGGAGCCCTCGGGTGAGTCCACCGCCGGTTACAGGTATTAGTACCCCGGTTCACGCGAGCGGGCGCACTATACAGGAGCGGTATGTTCTCGGGTGCTCACAACTTTACCATTACGGGTCAACCGGTATTGAACAACATCACAAAAAAGTATACTCTTGCTCCGGCCCCTTCCGGTGTGTTTCCTTTCCGCATCTCATCAAGATGCTATATGTTACAGATTTCCGAATGTTTCCGCTGGGAGATATAGATCTCCACCGAGAAATTCGCCTCGCAAATGACGCGGGAGTTGTCTTGCGGCCTCGAAAGTCAGGAGATCGGCGGTTGTATTCCGCCAAAGTCAACAGTCAAAACGTTACTGTTGCAATGTATCAGGGTGATGGTGCGGCGGAGGTACGTCGCCTCGTGGTCAGCTACTGGACTCCCCTGACGAATTTTACAGAAGTGGAGGCAGGACCTCACAGCACACAGTTCGCTCCGGTGAGGGGATCCGTCTACAGCGCTCTGCGCGCTCTTCTACCAGTGGAGTCAACCGTCAGATTGCAGGAGAATATGAGAAGCATATAACGTACACGGAGATGAGATGGAAGGCGAGAGAGGTTTCGAAGGTGAAGTGAATCGTGCATTTCAATTCGCAAGCGCTCAGGATCAAGCGCAAGAGTCAGTGCCCAAGGTCATCTTCGCCCTACTTAACTAGGCGGCTCCGCGTATTCTTTGTAGCAACGGAGACAATTTCAGACAAAGAGACTGTCGCCCGGAACAATAGGAGCACAGCTCTTATTGTTTGCTGGCCGGGACGTCCCAGTGATGAAACTGCACGCGAGCGATGACGTACGTCGACGGTCTTATTGTGAAGGATGAAGGACTTGAGCGAACTAGCGTCCGTTCTTCGACGTGCGGTGAATCATACGGACAGGGTGCGGACCCTCAACTTCAACCTGTATTGAAGCCGCGACTATGGTGCATCGGGCATTCCTGGAGAAGCGTTACGGTGTAGGGATTGAAATCGAATCTTTCAAAGACTGATTCGCCGTCGAGTTTCAGGCTTCGAACGCTTCCAGATGTTGTCGTCGACGACCACGATCGCAGGAGAATAACTGATCATGAACCCTTGGTGAGGCGGATTTCCGGACACCTCGATATGTTGGATGAGACTATTTTTAGAGGCGGAAGGTCCAAGTTTTTGGGACAGAAGGTCCACAAGAGAATTGGCGACACCCTGCGCCGCAGCGTCGTACAAGCCCAAGAAAATTTGGATTCGATCTTCATAGCGTATATTCGCTGAAATTATCCGCTGTCGTCAGGTGTGCAGGCGCCGTTGCGCGTTTGAGCATGAGTGTTGCGGACAAGAGCGACGGAGTGACAGGTCACATCAACATCAGAATCGCTCACGTGGTTGATCCCGCCTTGTCAGCACGCTCATCAACTTGCATCACTCGCTCATCCCGCCCAGTGGCGCATGGACTCTGGTCTTCAGAATGAGGTTACGAGGGAAGTCAGTATAAAAGACTAACTCTGGTCCTCCCTCGTCTACTAGGTTCCCCGGAACATGTCGGAATTCAACCGTCGTCCTTGCCCGGTACATTCCGCTCCTCGATGATATTATTGACCATTCTTATGGCGGCGAACTACCGACAACATGATTTTGGGGCACAAAGTGCGTTCACGACATCTTCTACGCGAACAAAATCTGACTAGACTTTGTGGCACGAATCAGTCATCCTGAAAACTCCTCGGCGGCAACTCGCACTCGCACTGGGGATTGCCAATCCTAATACCACCAACGACAACGAACACCAGTCACACTGTCGACTACGGCGCTGTCGAGACGCGCAGGCTTGTACTTCCGGCACTTTCGGTGGTCCCTTGCGGACGGGCTACTGGCGCTCGTTACGAAGATGCAGCACCTTTACAGCATCGCGTCCCTCTGCATAGCGTGTGGTACTCTCCGCTGGAGCTTGTCTACCCTGTCAGAATGCGGGCGATGATGATAGACGCATGGAGAGCAGGGCAAGGAGGGCCGAAGACACCACACGCTCCTTTCCGCCCGGCTTGGCGATATCGCATACTATGGCCAGCAATGCAGGTGTGTGTCAGCCCGCTTTGCCCTCACACTCTCCGATTCTTCTTCCGGCAGGTTCCTCTCGTCTGGCTTCGCGCGCCGATTCCTACAGAGAGAAGCACCGCGTATCAGCTATTTTGACTCCGTACGTCTTTCCTCTATTATGATTGGGGTGGAGTCTGGCCCTACATCTGAACAAGGGGCGTGGGCCATGGATGGTGGTAGCAAGAGGAAGGAGAGGCGATCAGGTACAGCCTATGCGCAGCAAAAGAATCGCCTAAAAATACGTCGTCAGCTAGGAAAATCCTGCATCTTAAGGATTGCCAAACCAACGGATCTCGTCGAGAAGGAAATCTGTATATCTGACTCAAACGCGGTGCAATCCTCTAACATACGAGGTATGAGCTTCTTTGTCTACGAGAGACCAGTGCAATCCAATCATTCGCCCGGGCGACCATCCGTTGAAGTCAGATACCGCAACGTCTTGCAAAAAGAGGGCAGGTAAATTCTGGAACCTCGCAACGAAGTACGATGTTGAACGCAGGAATACGGTTTAAGTTTGGCAGCGTGCTGGTGGGAACGATGCAGGTAAGCAGAAGTGCACACTGGCTCCCAAATCAATAGGGATTCTGACGGATGTTGGTTGAGTTCCTGTATTGAGGACCCAAATAAAATCTGAATGGCGATGGCGGACTGGGCTTCCTGGTCAAATGTGAAACTTGAACGCGACTGCTTAGCGCTTGCCTTGCACCGCCCAGGTCGCGGGGAGCAATCAATGAACGTACCTTCAACAAACAATATGCATGTGACTCAACCACGGATTTTGTGATGTGGCTGAGAAGTTCAAGTTGCGGGACAAGCAACGACGAATGAGGGCCCTGTCAGGACGAGTATCGGCAGACGGACGCTGGACGCAACGGTGAGGGAATCTGGAATATTCATGGAACGCGCCGGTGACGAATATTAATTTCAAGGGGATAAATCTAAACGGAGTTGCGTTTGTTCCCAAGTGGAGAGATGGATAGATAGATCTCTACATCGGCTGTGGGGCATTGCGAGGGCAGAGGCAAGGAAGGCAGCCGCCGAGTGGTGGCCAGGTCGTGCAGCTTTGAGTGCCCTTGGCGAGATATTCCAGAAGAGGTCGGTTTCGAGACGAGGAATGCTATGGGAGACTACGGTGCAGTGACACAACTTAGAATTACTAAGACTAGCAGGAACCCGTGCTTCGCTACGGATTTATGTTGATCCGGACGCCGTTGCATTATACTTGTCGATTTTCTGGACCACGGGGGGTGCTTACGGATATTCTGAGTCCCTTCCGTAAATTTTCTTTCAGCCCTACTGGAGGTCAGAAAATGTTTCCGTAGTGTGGGCTTTCCATTTTGGCGAGTTTGAGTCCAAATGTTCATGAATCACATTTATATCATTGACAGAGTTTTGAGGGCAAGAACCAGTAAAGTTCAATTGCAAGTATTATGAGAGAGTAGTGCAAGTAAGTAGTGAAAGTAAAGAAAGTAGTACTGGAAGAGTAAGAGAAAGGCGGAATTAAGATTTCTGGGTAATGCGTAATACGGTGATTCAAACTTTAGTCGAGTTCGGCGAGGGGGAAGACGGGCCAGAGGACGGTCCAGCGGGTCCAGAGGATGGTCCAGGGGACGATGAGGCAACATCCTCAGGTCCGGGGCTGCTCATGCGACGCCTCTTGCCCTTGCCAACAGACGCATAGGACCAGCGCTTCGAAGGGCCCGGAGTGCCGCCTGGGCCGCCCGGCGAAGAAGTGGAAGACGACGCAGCTGGAATGAAATCAGTCGACATATTGAAGTTGGGCAAATGACGAACCTGGGCTATCTGCGACTGTCCCACCGGTAGCGCCTGGAGTGAGCATCCCGAGGAAGGAAATGTTCTCGACATCGACACAGAAGCGGTCGTTCACTTTGCCGCTGTTGTCGAGCTTGCTGACAATGTCAGTGAGATATCCGGCAAGCATAAAATAGCGCTTGTTGAAGGGGACTGGTTTTTTGGCGTGGGTATAGCGCTGAGAGTTCTGGATGATGCAATTGGCAGGAAAGAGGGATCTGGAGTAGCGTGTTAGTCAAGTCCATCCTGAAGACGAACACACACGATTCTCACCTCGGAACAGGTTCACCCTTTTCCTTGGCTGACTTCTGTACTTCCCGGATAGCTGACGTATACTGATCAGCGTCCACAGTCCAGGTTGCCGTCTGCGCATTCGAATTCATAGCCACACCAGATAGGTGGATGTAGGGGCGCTGGCACATGTCGAGTCCGATGTCTTCAGGCGAGCCCAGATGAAACAGCTAAAAGCATCATCAGGTGGTTGATCAAGAGCCAGACTACGAAAACCACTCACGAACTGGATATCTCCGACCAAAGAATACTCGGTAGGGTTGTATTCTGCCTCGCCCAGTAGAAGGTCTACGCCGGATGAGGGATCGTGCTGAGCAACCTTCGAAAGATGAGTACACAGTACTCGATAGAAGAATTTGACACGCTACCGTTGCATATACAAAGTATACTCCAACCTGCGGGAAAGAGGCGTCGGCGGCGAGACGGCGTCTCTTGCAGAGCCAGCTGCCGTTCGCGGTCGACATCACGGTGAGCAGCCCGTTGAGATTCCGCTTCGCCATTGGGGCGCGGAGCAAGAACGCGTCGTGGCGCGTCCGGCATACGACGTCGAGGGCTTTGATACGGCGCTATATTGGCCTGCTGACGTGCTTGACGGATCTGCCGCTCTGTGCGTTGCAGGAGCGATGGCGGTTGCGACGACGCAGAGGGCGAGGACCTACGGAATGAGTATGGAAGGTACAGAAAAGAACACGCAGAAGAACTCACATTCTAAGCAAAAGCACGACGATTAACACCCAGAGAGTCCACCGGAGCTGAAGCCAAGAGCGCATGGGGTGCACCAGCAGTAGACGTGAATGCGACTGCTTAAGTGCAGCGTACAGCATTTCCGAGGTGCTCTCAAAGCATTGTACGGTGAAAGAGGGATATATTAGTCCTAAAGAGTTGTTTTACATGCCTACTTGTGCATCTCAGAACAGAGAAACAGTTCTAATCGAGGTATGGTATTGTGTCGCGTAGTGTAGCGTAGCGTGTCCGTTGGTCGAGTGCGAGTGAGCGAAGTGCGGAAGTGAAGTGCAAAGTGCGAGAAGTGCGAGGTGCAAAGTGCGAGTAGCGGCGGAGGGTCCAAGGAGGAGGGGCAGGAGAGAGGAACGCGAGAGCGTACGCGATACGCGAGAGAGCATAAGAGAGGACGGTGTTTGTCCCATGTTTGTCTCATTCCTGAGTACGCATTCTGATTGGCTAGCTACAGTTACACGTGACCTTCACCATTTGTAAAATAGATCAGTATCAATTGGAAGGGAGCTGCGCCAGAGGTCAAGCGACTGGCAAAAAGTCTTCAGTCACGAGTCACGATTCACTGGCTGGCAATGCCGCAAAAGCCGCGAGGGGCCCGCGAGCTTCGTTTGGGATAAGGATCCCGGGGAGTAGCGTGGAGGATTCAAGCGCGGTGGAGAGGAGTCCATGGGCTCCTGCGATTTCAGGTAGGCACAGCGGCCCCCGTGAGCAACGAGCGAGGGGTGAGCGGGAGAAGCAGGAGGGGTGTTTGGCGGATACGTGAACAGCAAGCAGGACCAACCAAGGTGCAGCCAAACAACCGCCTCCTCCTTCCCCGGTCGGCGTCGACCCCCAATCCGTGACTGATAGTGGCATAATGGTCTCTGCTGCTTCAGGTGCGTCGCAGACCCTCAACTGTTCCTAGCAGGCATCCATGGCTTCCCACATAGCTCTTGCGCCTTTCCCCTTCCCCCGATTCGGAACGTGGCGGACGCACAGGATACACGATGTAATCTCCAGCTCTCCATGCCATACCGCCCGCCCCGCGCACCTCCTACGTCTGTCAATTCCATTCGCGTCCGATCTCGCTTCGCCGCAGTCACGGCCAATCCGACGCGACTCTGTTCTGGTCCCTTCATCGTGACAGCCATTCTTACTGCTTAGCGTACCGCGCGCCCCGCCCGTCTTCGCCCAAATACGTCTGCCGCGCCGGGTTCTCCGCGTCCGAGCGTTCTGCGAGTGTGCATTCGCGCTCCCTCGCGCTGGTGCGAATTGTTCCTGCCACCCCACCCAGTGCGTCCCAGTTCGTATCTCACATCCTTTCCGGGTGCACGCGCTCAACTATGGCGACAGTGCGTTCTTGGTTTTCGTGGATCTCTGTACGACCGCCGGCTTATGCCGTGCTGGACAACGGTGATGTGCTTCTACCCCGATCCCCATATCTCGAGAGGATGTCTTTGAGGGGGCGGTGCAGGTGCGTGGTGTTCTCCTCCTTCTTTCTTGACATCGCTGGCGCTGACACCGCTTCCACCTATAGTTCTCGAGGAGAGTACGCACTGTCGGCGATGTCCCTCTCCTCTCCCGCCGCGCCGAACTCGCCGACCGCGGTGTAAATCTGGCGCGTGTCTTTCTGTTCCTCGGTTTCTCCCTTGCCTACTACGTACGCGCACGGGGGAGGAAGGCGACGTGGACGCGGCACCATATTACCTTCTCGCGCACTTCCCCAACCCGCTCCTGTATTCATACGGCGCTGATACCCACGCAGCTCCGAGGCGCTCGCTCTAACACGGACACTGGCGCACTTCCAGGTCTTCTCGTGGCCTTCTCGCCGTTCTGAACTTGTAGACGATCAGACCCGAAACGATATGCACACTGCAAAACGAGAGAAGGAATGGCAAGGTGCGTGCTGTGACGAAAGTACGAGTGTCGGCTAGATAGCTTCGGCTAGATAGTCGGCGGTAAGTTTCGGCACACGAGTGGTTCGCTGAGGTTGTCGGGTGGTCGATTCGACAACAAGGTAAGTGGCGTAGGTTATATATTGACCAAGGGACTAATGCTATGGACTACAGGTATATACCCAGGCCATGCTGTGGGAGGCAGTTCCTGAGTCGTTAGGACAGGTTAGGACTGGGTTCAGAGCCAGGCTGGAGGAGGGCCGTTGAGGGAGTATGATAGAGTGTGGTGGAGACGACGGGCAGAGCGTAGGACACAGTTGCCGGAAAAGTGGCATACATGATGCCCATACTGTATTTTTTCGTTCAATTCGGCAGTCACGCGTCACGGAGGGCGCTGACGACGCCGAAACTTGGTCGGTGTCACGGGTCACCGAGGCCGTTGACGAAACCAACTTTTGTCACGGTTGGTTCAAAATGTCGTCCAGGGGCCCAAAGTCCAATTTTTTCTCCGCCGCAGGCGCTTATCATACGGTTGTCGCAATCCCAAAGTCAATCTCGGTTGCAATATGTCCAAATGCTGCCCCACAGAGGCAAAACGGGATGAAATTTCGGGATTTTGGGCATTTTTGGTTGATTCACTGTTTCTCCAATTCACCTGTTGCGTAAATGACCCCCAATCCATGCCAACACATCGCCTCAGACACTTTTTTTCCATTCTTTCGTGCCGTCGGTGGACCGTCGCGGGCCATGCAATATCCAAGATTTAGACTCGATCTGTCCATCTGCCCAACAAATCATTCGTGATAGTGCATGGGTGTATTGACATGGGTTCTTTGTTGACGTAGTTGAATGCATGCAAGGAAGATTATATGAGGCCGTAGTTGCTCAGCGGAGAATGCAGGACCCCCGACTATAAGCGGGCTTGATTCGAGCGAGCAAACCTTGCGGGCATGAGGAGCGGGCCAGATTGAAGTACGTTAAGTTGTGGATCTTGGAGAAATTGCCAGAGTATGTCTGGTGCGGGGTTTGAATGTACCACAGTGCGTTCACGCGGAGAGTGATTTTTTTTCTCATTCACGATCCCAAAGTCTAACAGGACCCGACCCTGCGGTTGAAAGCGGATCGCGAACGAGGCAATGTCGAGTGAGCTTGCTGAGGAACCGACACGGCGCCACCGATGTAGGTCATAGACGTATCCATTCTCCTCGAGCGTCGACCAAGTAAGACACAGGTGAAGATATGGAACAGCGCAGCTTCCAGGAGATAGGTAGGCAGTTTTGAATGCGACGTGAGGGCCGCTGACGGTGTATGCATGTGACCTTTGAGGCAGTAGAACGCTCTCCATTGTCCAAGCAGAAGTCACTCGGAATCCGGCTCGAGGCAACCGAAATTCATTCACTGGCCGTTCCGGAAAGGATTTTGACGATTGTCCGAGGGTAGACAAAGCAGAGGGTTGCAACACAAAGACTGATCTTGAAGCGATATAGAAGTAGCATGTGCTCCTCTGACACCCCTCAGTCCATAGGCTCAACCGGCGTGATTATTGCTGTATACGTGCGGTGAGTCACTGGATTCGAGTTCGTGGTAGATACACACCCGCTGACCGTGAAACAGGCAAGGACCGGTGCCCCCTAGGCATGCGACGAAGAGGACGGCGTCCGTTCGATGGGAGAGACGGACCTGCATCTGTGGTAAACTGTGCCAACGATCTCTGTGGAGGGCTATCCAAGTGAGACAGCCGATTGGATTGCCGTTCTCTGGGGCGCGATCCGCTAACTGCCTGCTCAGAGGGTTCCTGTTATTCCGTCGTTGAGTATGAAATGGAGGTGGAAAAATGCCACGCTTACTCGTCGATGAGAACTGGATTCCGGACTGTCTGGTCTCACCAAATGGCTCATATCGGGGTTCATCCTCATGTGCGTCTTGACAGCCGTCCGAAAATCTCTATCATGATGGCGGCGTTGACAAAGTTTCATGAACAGATGGGCCTTGCGATCCGCCGGTTGGCTGTCGAAATCCAAGCACCATTCTGCCGTCAACAGTCCTGCGTCGTCAAGCTTCTCAACGAGCTCTTGCGCACAGTGGGTGAGAAGGCGGGATATATCGGCTCTTGTAGCCTCCGGTTTGAACGCAGTCTTTAACCACCTGCCGATAGAGGGGTTGCGGTCAATTTCCAACCCTGCGAATTGTCTCGGGTACAGCAGCATACCTGGAATTCCGGGCACTCAATTGGGATCCAATCTGCTCGAGCGCCGCCTCTTCCGGGTTTCTCATCGAGGTGCCATGCTCAGGCAATGGCTGATGGATCAATTAGCTTCAGGGACAATGACACAGAGGCGACGCGCAGATTTTGGGTCCGGCCTTGCATCTTGAGAAGTTTCAAATGCCTCCTGCCGCACGTCCGATACAGCCGGCTGCTCGTAAATTAACTGCGATTTCAGAGACATTGGAAAGCAGTCACTGACCTGTTGTTCCTCAGATCGGTTCCTCATCTGCGATGCGCTGCGAACGAGAGCGTCCGTACCACGTCCCGTTTCCGCCCTTGGTCTTCCAGGCGTTGTTGGCTGCCGCATGGTAAATAAGTGGTGATTGATGCTTGACATACGGAACTTGCCGAATTATCGGTTGCGATATGGTTCTGCTGCCCAGAGGGACGTGGGAGGGAAACTATATAATGAACGGCCTGAAAAATGAAGACGAGGCCGGAATGCAAATTATTAGCGCTCACGATGGCCGCGAAGAAAAGATCCAGCAAATTCTTGCGATATCTCTCCAGTTTACGGATAACAGCGCGTTGCTGTGCAAAGCGTTTCAGTTTTGACCATCTGGCTATCTGCTGAATATAACTGTCGATATGAGTAACCATGCTGTGAACAAGAATCTATCAAGCATCACGATTTATGAAATGAGTGGACGCACGCCGCAAATGGTTCAGTGCCTACTACGCGATCCAGCACAAGGTTCAGACTTTCGGCGAACGCCGCGGTTTCCTGGACAGCGTCCGCGACGGTATGAGGAGTGAGCTATAACGGCGTTACCCTGAACCATCCACCAGCAGGGAGCCACCCATTCTCTGCTCGCACCTTGACCGCCCTCATGCTTAAGAGCGCAGCTGAACCATTGAGGACTCCGGGCATTAGACTTGACGTCTCTTTATGGTTGGTTGCAGGGACGGAAGTGAGCGCTCCTGGGCGCAGAAGTACTCCTTAGAGCGCCTCCGAACCGTGCATAACGATTCTCATGTCCTGACAGAGGCATGCTTCGACGGGCGCCAGAGGCTTCCCAGCAGAAAAGATATATCGGGGGCGTCTAACGATGAGTGGCGAGTGGGAGAGTACGGAGAGTGGGGGGCTAAAGGGATTCCGAATGTATACCATTGCTCATCCGGCCTTTGCTGACGTCTGCGATGTGACCACTCCGGGGATAGCGCGCTAGAAAGATCGTTGAGAAGAAAGCGAATTTGCCTTGTCTTATTGTCTTGTCTTATTGTCTAGCCTCGTTGTACTGTGCTATACTTGCGTTCACTCCCACGTCGCTCTCGTGGGATCTAGATAGAAGCGGCTTAAAGCCTCCTAACAAAAGCCCCTCCCCCCGCCCGAACAAGTCCACCTCTCTCCCTCACCGATGTCAGCCTCTGGCGACGTGATTAGAGCGGCCAACGCGGCGGCCGGTGTCTTCCCCCCAGTCCAGTCTGCACTCAGCCTCGTGGCATACATCGATGAAAGCATTGGCCTCGTATGAGCTTATACCCGGCTCCCTCATTCTAGATTCTCATGCAAGACAGCTCAAGTCAAACACTCATGAAATCAAGGCCATCGGGGAATATGCAAAACGGCTCTCCGAAGAGCTACAGCGGATCAATCCAACGCAAACGACGGACTTTGTAAGGCGCGTGTATTACGCCCTCTACTGTGTCTTTGAGAATTAATTTATACACCAAGTGTGATACAAAGCATCCACAGGTACGTGGCGGACGTCTCCAAAAAAAGCGGAGCGAGTCAATACTTCAACCGGCGGGCTATCGCCGACCAACTGCGAACGTATCGTTCTAATTTGTGGGAGGAATACGCGGTTTTCAGCGTGAGCTAAACAATCCTTTGAATCATTACGAGCATTGGTTTCATGGTAGTCAAGATTTCGTCAGATGCCAACGTTCAAGAATTTCAACGAGATACCGAGTCGGCGCGACAAGCACAGGAGGCTGCAACTCAGACCGCATTTCAGCAGCTTTCATCGGAGATTCAGAAGACATCGATCTGCGTCTGTCGCCTGGCGGACGGTCTTGGTGCACCCGAACACCGTTCCGCAGACCCATCTATGAATACCGAACTGCCACAATCACAAGTCCCGTTTTTCAGCTTGGTTAATATGAGAACCACTAATACCTTGTTCCCAGGCCAGCCAAACAGCTGAAACAAGTCAACAAGGCCAGAATATCGTAGAGCAAAAGGGTCTTTGCGATCGTGTTGGAACGAACAGCGGATTATTCCCTGCAAAGTATGTCACGGTATATCTCTTTGTTTGAGTACTGAATTCGGGTTGCTCGGCCAGCTACAGATGGTTCTCCGCCACCTTCAACGCCCAAGAATTTACTCGCGCGGCTGTCAAAAACATTTTAGCACACGGTATCGCCGACGTGGTGGGAGATTTGATCGACAAAAATTTATTGGGGCAAAATGACCTAGCAAAACTCAACCACGAGACGAATCCCTTGAAACAGGTTGACATACTGTTTCGCGTATTGGATGCCCGACCCAGGGATGTTCAGCTTGTCCGCTCCGTTCAGCGGGCGATCGTCCGGTGTGGTGGTATGGAGGGTGTGCTTAAGGAAGGGTTTGAGGTTTGAGACAGCATCTCCTGACGTATGTACTTGTCATCCGAGGTTTTTGCGAATTGTATCGCCTGTGACGCGCCTAATAGTTTGTTAATCGGTTGGCTAAACGAGAAATTCCACGCACCCCAATGACTGAAGTACTGAAGAGACCCTTGATGGATGGCCGGTTGCGCGAAGCTTAAACCAACAAACGTAGTGTTGTTTGGCGTCTCAGACCGGGCCCAGTGGCTGCCTCTGAAGGGAGATGAGCTAGATTGAGTTCGGCCGGTCGCTGGCATAGGTGAATCTGCGAATTTGGGCCCAAGGAAGGTCTGGGACGTTCCCGACGTGGCCGGAGAACCGAACATTTGTCAACCGCAAGGGGGGTTCAACAGCCGAATTGCCGACACCGGTGTAGTGGGAGGTTCGGGACGGCGGCGCGGTAGGCGCGCATCATTCAGGGTTATGTTTGGCTGTAGAACATGTCAGTAGATTAGACGCCGCCTCGAGGCGCTATCGCACCTTGTACCGCACTTCTGTGCATTCTCCTTGGGCTTTCCTGCTGGACTGTGCGCCTCCATCTGGTGATTGGAGCGCGATTCGACTCACTGCTGCTGCTGCCTTGCTGCCCCCCGCTGCCCCCGCTGTCCAACCTGCTGTACCGAGAACCACCAGACGATCTGGCGGATTCCAGTGATTCCGAAGACGACAAAGAAAATCCACTACCTTCCTCGCCCGAACCTTTTGCTGTTGCAGCCAATTACAGACATAACCTTCACGGAGCCAGAGGTCGATTCGTTTCGGCCAAATCGACAGCTGTGACGACGACAGCGTCGACCCCACGCGCGTACATCGACGAGGACGACGAGATGGTGGAGGAAAAGATGTTTTATGGTGACGGGAAGGACGGTGAGAGCCCCCACAATTTCAAGAAGAAGGTTATGCAACGCTTCATGGGGAAGGGGATGAGTGACGAGGAGAAGATAGAGGCGCTCGGGCTCGGCATGGCGTCTGGGAGTCCTGCGGATGTCTGGTTTGATGAGTGCAGCGTGGCGGACAAAGCTTCATGGTCCGCCATGTCCGACGCGTTCGACCTGAAGTGGCCGAAGCGTGTTGCGCTGAAGCGAGTCGGTCAAGACGCGATTGACGACTTGCGGGCGGAGAAGTTGAAGCCAGAGGATATCGGAAAGCGGGTGAAGCACGGGGGAGTGGAAGAGTTCGGGCATGTCGTTTGGGCGCGCACTGTGGCACGGATTGCGGCGGACATTCCCGATCCCAACGGTCTGTTCATCGGGATTGTAATCGACAAGCTGCCGGTGGTTATGCAGGATCTCCTTGGTCCAGGGACGGTCTTCTCGTCCTGGAGTGTCTTCGAGCAGGCCATGATCAACATCAAGCGGGCCGCCATCGTCAGCGCGTTGGCGAAGGAGGCTCGACTGGTCGAACTCGCGGCGGTGAAGCCCTCGCGTCACGCCGTGACATCGCGGATCCTGCCGGTGCAACCTCAACACTTCGCACCCCAGGGATACCCCACATATCCTCCTTTTCCACCTCCCCAGCCCCAGCCTGCCGTCGCTCCTGTACAGCAGCAAGGCCAAGCGCAACAACGTGCCTTTCGTCCGGATGCGGAGCGTCTCGTTGACCTTCTGAAGAATGTACCGCCGCACCATCCTCCTACGGACGCTGGACGCACCGCGTACGCTCAGCTTGTCAGCGACTGGCATGCTCGTAACGGGAACCGCGGGCCCAACGAGCTCAGGCCATACCCACTCACTCCTGGAACAGCGCCGCTTGACTCTCGTGGCGAATGTTTCAACTGTGCGTTGCTTGGGCACATGACGAATGACTGCCCGAACCCGTCGATGCCCCCTCTCGAGAAGAAGTGGCGTCAGATTGCGGCGTCCATTCGCAATGGCGCCAGCGGCACTCCGCGTCGTAACACTGTTACAGGTCCACCCATTCCCATCCAGTACGTCTCGTCACCATACAACTTCGATCCCAGCACCATCTACCAGTACAACCCGGCATGGTATTCTCCTTATAACCCACAGTACAACACCGCTGAAGACGACGCAAATGAGCAGGGAAAAGGCCAAGGGTCGTCGAATTAGAGAGCGCAGCTCTTTCGACGGCCCGAAGTTTAATTCCTGCTCAAGATTCAGTGGTCCCCGAGTTCGCGGAGGCTCGGCTCGGGGATGTCAAGGCGCCCGAATTCGCATGTACCCCGGGTAGCGGGGAGGGAGCTCAACCGCTAGACGAGGAGGTTATCCCAGACACGCGCTTGTACAATCACCAGTCCCAAATCCATGTTTTTGACTTGTACAGCGTGAGCGATTCGGGCGAGAGGAGATCTGTGCCTTTCGTGCATAATGTTGCACTGATGGGTCAGCGGAGCGAGATCGTGCACATGCGGGGCGTGTTTGACGATTGTGCAATGGTGAACGCAATAGACCGGCAGGCGTTCAGCGGGATTCGTCACCGCTTGTCACAACTCGGGCCTTCTACACGTATTCTCCGCATGGCCAATGGCCATCTACTACCGTCTTCTGGGACTTGGACAGGGAGTGTCGAGGTCGGTGGTTCAATGCGAGAGGGAGAGTTTGAGGTTTTCGACAGCAACGGTGCATGGGCACTTTTGTTTGGAAAACCTTTGCTCGAAGCGTTCGAAGCTGTTCACGACTACAAGGCCGATGTCTTGTGGTTACCACCGATTTCTGCCTCAGAAACGTGGAAGCCATTGGAGAATCAGTTTCTAATGACTCCAACCACGGCGGAGACGCCGTGCGCCATCGTGACCGACGTAAAACAGCGCACCAAATTTCGGGGGGGTCTGTGCGCATCCCCCTCGAGGCAAGTCCATTCCGTCTTGGAATCAATTCCAGAGGAACGGGTTGACCAGGTTGAGATGCAGGAGGTCAAATATCTCGGGCTACCCATGGCAATTACGAAGCAGCGCATTAAAATTCGGGGGGGTCTGTGCGCGTCCCCCTCGAGGCAAGTCCATCCAATGGCATCTATCCCTGAAGAACAGGCTGACCAGTTGGAGGTGCAGCAACTGCGGCCCTGGTTTAATAGACGACAACGGCGGAGGAAAACAGCGGAGAGGTATGCGGTGAATGCAGATGTTGAAGGGGGAATTGCAGAAATTGAAGCGGTGGAGGCGGATGCAGCAGAGTTGAACGGTCCTGACGCGTGCGACGTCACACGGGGGAAAGAATTGAATCCCCCGTTGAGGCGAGTGCAAATTTCAGCCGAGAATCAGCGTGAAGAACAGAATGACCACCCTCGTCCTCAGATTCCACGCCCCTTGACAAGCATGGGGTTAGAACGCAGAAGCGCGGCAGAGCGGGCGGAATGGCGGGCCTACATGGGCATTTCAAAAAAGAAGACTGTGGACAGCGAACACTCCTGGAGCGGAATGAGAGATCACAAGCGTGTGGACGTAATGGGGAATGAGAATTTCCCCTCGAGGGAAGTCCCACCTCATATGCCCGCCGACGCAAAGTTGCCCGATATTGATGGCTTACGCAGCTGGAACCGAACCGCGGTAGTCAACGAGGACTGGAGACAGATCTGGATTCTTGACGACGCTGCAGGACCGGGCAACGAGCATCCCGGTGTCGAACAGCCGCCCATGCCAACCATCTCCGATAAAAGTATCCTGACGCGAAAAACAAACCCGTTTCTTCCAGCACGGGTCGACGCGGTGCTGGCAGAGATAAAAATTGGTGATGACCTCACCGAGAGCCAGCGGGATCGAGTCGTCGAGGTGCTTCGTGCGCATGCAGACTGCTTCGCTCTTTCCATGAGCGAAGTTACGGTCGTTCCAGGGGCGGAACACAAACTCAACATCCCAGATCGTGAAAATGCAAAATTCCGCACCAACCCGCGACAACGGCCCCTCAGCACGCCACAAAAAATCCACCTCAATGGCATGATCGATAAAATGCTTGACGCGGAGGTCATTGCACCGATTGATCATCGCGATGTCAAATGCTGCGGGGCGACAACGTTGGCTAAAAAGGTGCACACGGGAGATGGTCTGACGATCGAGGAGCTGCAGCATCGCGTCAACGATGAGTGTATCACCCACGGATTTCCCAGCGCGTTCGAAAACTTACCACCACGAGACGCATCAGACATACCCGAAATTACCACGAGTGCGGCGGAGGAACCTACCAAATGGCGAGTCTGCCAGGAGTTCAATGACCTCAACAAGGTCACAGAAGTTCCTCCGATGCCTCAAGGTGATATACGTCTCAAACAACAGCGGCTCAGTGGACACCGATGGCTCAACATGTTCGATTTTGCCTCCGGATTTTATGCGTGCGCTATCACGGAATGTGACCAGCCGTATATCTGCTTTTACGTCGAGGGCCGAGGGTATTTTAAATACCTTCGGATGCCCTTCGGTCTTACTGGTGCACCTTCGACGTTTGCAAACATGACCGCGAATGCGCTCGGCGATCTGGTTGGGGTGCTCTTCGAATTGTTCGTTGATGACGGGGGTATGGCCGGGGACGACTTCGACTCAATGCTGGCAGATACGGTGAAATTGTTGACCCGAGTTCGTGAGAAGCAGCTGTCACTGTCGGCTTCCAAGTCGGGGTTTTTCCTCTCCGATGCTGTCTTCACTGGTGGGCGAGTAGGCAAAGAGGGAATCTACCCTGACTTGACGAAGCTGACAGCAATCGTGGACTGGGAGCTGCCGGCAGATGTTCAAAATCTCGGCTCATTCACTGGTCTCACTGGCTACTTTCGCAGTCTAATCCCGGGTTACGCTGGCATCGCTCAGCCTTTAACAGATCTCAGCCGCAATGTGTCCATCCCACAGTCCAAAGGGAAGAATAGCTATCGTCGAGCCATGAAGGCTTTCTCCCTCGAAGGCCTATGGGAACGGAAACACACCCAAGCATTTCTACGGCTCAAAGTTGCACTCACTAGCGAACCGATCCTGAAGGGCCCGAAGTTCGATGGCAGTCCATTTATCGTGACAACAGATGGCTGCAAGCATGGCCTCGCTGGAATGTGCTCACAGCGGTTTACGTCGGTTGCTCCAAATGGCAAAGAAGTAACGAAAATCCACCCCGTTGCTTTTGCGTCAAAGCGTACCTCTTCTACCGAAGAGAAGTACAAGCCATTTTTACTGGAGTTTGCGGCGCTGAAGTTTAGCTTGGACAAGTTCGCAGATTTTGTCTGGGGCTTCCCTGTGGAACTCGAGACTGATTGTCAGGCTCTCCGAGACCATCTCCTCAACGACAAACTCAATTCCACCCACTCTCGCTGGCGCGACGGCATTTTGGACCACCATATCATCGATGTCCGCCATAGACCTGGCCGTTTGAATCCAGTCGCGGATGGCCTTAGTCGACAGTACGTCAATCGTGCCACCCGCCCAGGAGATGGACACGAATGGACGGTCAGCGAGGACTGGGAGGCTCGAACTGGGTTGATTCACGACCTGTTTGTTGTTGAGGATGCCTCACCACATTCCGAACTCCGGGACCGGTTCAAAAACGAGAAGGTCTTCGTTGAGGTAATCGACGCAATCACGGAGCTTGACCATGGTAAAAGTCTTCGTGAGAAGCGTCGGGCACGGCACCGAGCAAAGGAGTATTTTATAGAGGGAGATAAACTGTGGAGGTTGGGCGGGGGGAAGTCGGTGCGAGCAGAGGGCAGAGTTGAATGTGTCACAATGAAGGAGGCCAAGGAGTTGGCGTGGCAAGTGCATCGTGATAATGGCCACTTTGGGCGGGACATGATCAAGATTCAGCTGATGACACGAATTTGCAGCCCGAAGTTGGACCAGTCAATCGTTGGCGCAATCACGGAGTGCGGCCGCTGCAAGAGCTTTGGTTCGACTCACATCCATTCCCTCCTGGAACCGATCACCCGTCGTCATCCATTCGAATTGATGGTAGGCGACACATTGTCGATGCCATTGGGGAAGGGAGGTTTCAAAAAGCTCGGGCTGTACATGGATTTGTACGCTCAGAAGCTTTGGGTGAGAAAGCTGAAAACAGCGGCCACGGGGAAAACTACGCGCACAGCCCTCGGGGAAATTTCGTCGAATTTCACGCCGCCCGAAACCTTCATGGCGGACGGCGGTCCCGAGTTTGACAACAAGGAGGTCAGGGATTTCTGCGAGGAGAAGGGCATCACTCTCCACATTGTGCCGGCATATTCCCCGTGGGTGAACGGTCTGCTCGAAGGAACTAACTCAAAGCTCCTGGGTCGGCTGAAGCGTATGTGTGCCCCAGACCTTGGTGAGGACGAGTACGAGGCGATGGGATGGCAGGATCTTCCAAAGAACTGGCCGGAACAACCGAATCCTACCCAATTTGCGTTACTCTCCTAACGAGCTCTTACCAGGTCTCGTGCTCAACACCAACCGCACACCGCTGGATGACCTGCAGGAGGCGCCGGAGCAGGGGAGTGTTGTGCTGCAGATGGCGTATGTTGACCAACAGCGGCTGGACGGCTATTCCCAAATGGTCGACCATGCGCACAAGCGCAAGGCGGAATTTGATGCTAACGTGAAATCCCGTGCCCCGCGGGAGGTCATATTCAAGGCTGGCTGGCTAGTACAGGTGTATCGGAACGACTTGGACTATACGTTCAAATCCGAGCGCAAGATCGAGCCCAAATGGTCAGCACCGCGGCGCGTCGTCGGTCGAACACGGAATTCGTACACCATCGAAACACTGGAAGGCTTGCCGATTAGCGGAACATTCAGCGCCCGAAGACTTCGGCGCTTTATTCCCCGGACCGGAACAATGTTGGCGGACACACAGAAGGCAGTGGAGACGGAGTTGGGGCTCGCAGAGGACGAGGCTGACAGAGTCGAGGTGGAGGTCGCGAACTTGGAGAGTGTAGAAGATGTTGATGAGGATGAGGTGGAGGCTGACGAAGAAGAGACAGAAGTTTGAGGTTGACGCAACGAGGTCGTTGCTATTTGGGTGGTGGGCAGATGTAGTGGGAGGTTCGGGACGGCGGCGCGGTAGGCGCGCATCATTCAGGGTTATGTTTGGCTGTAGAACATGTCAGTAGATTAGACGCCGCCTCGAGGCGCTATCGCACCTTGTACCGCACTTCTGTGCATTCTCCTTGGGCTTTCCTGCTGGACTGTGCGCCTCCACCGGGTCGGAGGGGGGGTCCCCCCCAGGAAGGCTTAAAAAACTTTTCAACCTACATTTCAAAATTAGTTTTGAATCTCGCTGAAATACCCTAAAAACATCATAGCACAGTCTGAAACACTTTTTGAGATGTGCAACCCGAATTTTGATCGCAACTACCTAATCGGGACAGAACGGACATGGTCGTTTAAATTCGGCGGGAAAAGTCCCTGTCAAGCTCCCTTGCATAGCTGAAGCATTACAAATGCCTCTGATCATAATTGGAACATTGTTGGTTGGGTTCGAGTAGCATGGCATAAATTCTCGCCCAAAATAACAAGCCCAAATAATTGATCGCCGTGGGAGCCGTGGGAAAGTATTGCCTCATATAGGGGGGTTCGGGGGGTGGGGGGTCTAGAATCTTAGTTAAAAAAACTTTTCGACTGTATATCCGATTTTTTAAAGTTGAGCCCCCCTTGGTCAACCGCAGCGCGACTTGGAAGATGTTCACACCCTTCCACTCAGCGAAGACGTGGAGCTTTTCAGGTCGATCCAGGGCATCTGCGAGAGGCGGGGGCGACTCCAAATCAGGAAAGAAGTAAACATGTTGGCAGGATCATGGTTGCATGCGGCTGTGGGTCCTCCGCCCACACACCAATCTCCATCATCAACGAGTAGTTGGGCCGGAGACAGGGTAGTTTGGTTCCAGAGAGATGTTTCGAAGCCATTCTATCTCGGCATCGTAGCGCGCGAGTTCGGCGGGTGCCGCTGAGATGGGGGCCTTGTGGGGGCCTGAAAAGATGCCACCTCGAGGGGCACAGTGTTCGAGCACAGGATATTCGTGAGCTCCAATGTTTGTGTACGTGTGGGAGCCAGCAAGGAGGGGAACACGTTGCCGCAGGCAGCGCAGACTGAACGACTCATGGCGGTCAAGGTGAAAAAGTGGGAGGCGGTTGGCAAACACAGTACAACTCGGCTTCCGGGCCGGTCCACCCCGACGTTCGGTTTTTCGACTTTCAAAAAATGGGCAAGAGCTGCCTGGATTTTGAGGGCATTATCTAGTCGGGGCTCGGTCTTTCCACAACGCGAACAACAGTGACTATTTCTTCTCCACGCCGAACTTATAAGCCTTAGCGACCAATTAGAATTTGGCAACGCACAAGCGCCCGGCGACAAGCCAAGCACACTGGCGAATCCTGCTTTCTGCAACACAGCTACAGTCTGAGTCTTCTTTGATGAGATCCATGAGACAGAGCACAGCTCAAGAACCGGGGGAATTTACCCGCGATAGCAATCGAACTCAAGGAGAATGGTTACTGCTCATGGGTGGGATTTAGCCAACACTCCCTTGCGCATTCGTTCCTTTCCCTCGTTCTGGTTTGAATTTTGGCTAAAGCCGTGGTTCAGATTTTTGAGTGGCCGTGGCTCCTCCGGACCAATACGATGAACAGAATTGGTTTCAAAAAATTCCGTATAATCCGGGCGTCGACTCTACCATCACCGCACCGCAAATTTCTCAATTCCCACAAACACACACCGTGCCGTGCTGTTACAGAGGCTCGGGAGGTGCCATGACCGTTCAGGTGGGAACTTCGGGCCATTCATTATAATTTTCTTTTCTCTTTCGGCGTGCTCGGGTATGTAAGTACCTACGGCGGATTTCGGAACGCTCCGATTTTAGGGTCTTGGGATAGCCAGTTGAGAGTTAAGAGTTGAAATACGCACCTATGTATGATCGCCGCATGATGCGCTTGAGCCGAGCCAATCGGCCGTCACGGGTGATCAGATGATGATCACAAGTTGGTTGATCAGCAACGCCCACCGTCTTTCCCGTTGCTTTCCCCCATACACACCATGTCCCACCGCGTTGAGCCGTACCCCACCTCACGCCCGCCATCGACCTCCGCTGAGCACAGCGATGCCCGCTCCCCGCCCCCGCCAGGAGCCGATACACCGCCCCCGCCCGCACACGGTCCCCCGCCTACTCAGCACGGACATTACGCCTACAACTATCCCGGCGGGTACATGTACGCGCCGCCGCTGCACCCCCCGCCATACGCCTGCGCTCCGCCGCCCGCCCCATACGCGATGCAGTACGGCGGGTACGTGCCCTATGCCCACGCACCGATGCAGACGACACCGCAGAACCCGGTGGACGGGAGCGGTGCGCCAGCGCAAGTGGTGCACACGGACGACGCGGGGACGAAGTTGAGCAACTCGGTACGGCGGCGGTGCTTCAACTGCTGCACGACCGAGACGAGCACGTGGCGGCGCTCGAATTTGTCTCCAGGCAAAGTGGTGCGTCCTGTTTCTTCCTTTTCTTTTCTTTTTGGCGGAGTGCATGCTCACCCGGATCGGTCATAGCTTTGTAACAAGTGCGGTTTGTTTGAGCGCACGCACTCGCGCGCGCGCCCAGAGCAGTTCCCGCACAAGCACGGCCCGCCGGCGTCCTCGACCGTCCGCCCGCGCTCGCCGCAGAGTGCCTCCAACTCTCAGGTTAGCCTTTCTTCTCCTTGATTCCCTTGTCATGTTTCACGCCCGATCTGTTTACCATTTCCTCGCCGTGCGGTCCTGATGTAATTTCTTTCCAGCCGAGCCGCCAACAGCCCCAATATCGTGACCCATCCTTTGTGTCCGCCCCTCCGCCTGGACAATACCTGGTCACGGCCGCTCCTCCCTCTACCGCGAATCCCGCTTCCCCGCCTAATCCCAGCGACGACAATTCGAACCAGAATCAAACTGGCAGCGTGTCGCACCCGGGGACGCCGCCCCCCAGCGCGAGCGCTAATGTCAACGGGACAACATCGGTTGCGAGTGCGAAAGGGGTGAACGGCGCAGAGAAGGAGAAGGAAAGCGCACCCGCGAGCGATGTGGAGCAAGCTGCAGCTAGGAACCACGAGTGACGCGTGAGGGGTTTCTCTGGTGTGTATGCCTCTACGACTCCTTTCTTCCTTTTTGTTCCATCCCTTTTCCTCTCCTTTTTCCCTCGGTCGTGTCATCTCTCTCCACATTCTTGTCCATCATTCGTTCCCTTTCGAACATATCTCCTCTTTTTCTGTATCCCTTATCCTTTATCTGTATCTGATTTGTCTTCCGCCGCGCATCCCTCCTACTTGTATTCTCGTCATCAGTATATGTGTATGTATTCCATTGTATTCCATTGTACTTTCGAAGCAACGATTCACGATTTATTTCGGGGCAGTCAACTTCAAGGGCGTGAAAGCGAGGACCATTCATGGATGAACGGTCCCAAAAACGAATCCCGCGAAGTACTACATGGATTACCGCTCTGCGCCACGGTGATTCTTTTTCCCCCTCGAAGCGTGTGTAGAGATCGTCGATGTCGGAGCGTTCCGATGGCCGCCCGTGCGTGGGTATTGGTTGATCCAGTATAATAGATTCGACGTTTGAGGAAACTGCACGATTTACTAGACCTCGAGAACCATCACCCCGACCACAATCCAACACTCGAACTTGTGCTGCTGCCGAATTTTTGTGGCGAGCTCGAACTTGTGGTGCCGTTGGACTTGAAGCAAGTACTCCCGACGGTAATAGGTGAGCTTTTGAACGGGCATGTTGAACAGATGACCTACATACTACATAGTGCCAGGGATCGCGTGTGAGTTTGGTTTCTAGCCAAAATGTTCCTTTGAATATCCTCGACGGAGGGCGATAGGTTCAGAATGATTTCTTGCCCGCACGGCGTCGTTAAAAAAAATCTGACCAGGTTGTATGTATTACCTGGTGACAGGCGATCGAGTCCCTCGTCGTTCAATGCAGGTGGGCCCCAGTATCTCAGCAGTCAATGTTGACAGAGTAATCGCGCGTCCGAGGTGAACTACGGTTTTCAATGCACGCCAGAGTCTCTTCGTTAAGGCGTGGGGTGGCGCGCACGTAGTGCAGGGCCCGAAAGTACGCCGCGAGCCAGATGTGAGGGTAACGTATTTGCAACTGCAAAGCAAGTGGAAGACAAAGGCTCAGATATTCGATAATTGAAGACGTTAGCAAGCCGAGAGGAGCAAGCAGGACTGAGGAGAGATGTCGTGGTACGTGAGAAACAGACGCATCGACGCTGTACCGCCGCCCGCAACGAAGACAAGGAGAAGAGAACAATGCACAACGAGATGGAAACACTGCTCAGCAATTGAGAGCAAGCTGCAAGCACGATCGAAAGAACAATCCCGCCTGACAGCACTCAACCCTCCGCCATCCGGGATTACAGCATTGCAGCCCGGCCCCCGACATGCTGCACGTCGCGCCCGAAGGCTCCTCCTCCCTCCGCGCGTCGCTGTAGAAGTGGACATGCAAAGCTCCTATGCGAATCCAGCGAAATGGCCGTCAAAAAGAATGCAGCCTGGTCCGCTGAGACCTCGGACTACACACGCGAGCACCATAGAAATGAGGAAGAGCAGAAGATAAGGGGCACACGATAAACGCTTCCCCCAAAATCCCCACGAGAGGAGTCCAAACGACTCGGAGGAAAGACGTACGGAGTCAAAATAGCTGATGCGGTGCTTCTCTCTGCAGAAATCGGCGCGCAAAGCCAGACGAGAGGAACTTGCTGGAAGAAGAATCGGAGAGTGTGAGGGCAAAGCGGGCTGACACACACCTGCATTGCTGGCCATAGTATGCGATATCGCCAAGCCGGGCGGAAAGGAGCGTGTGGTGTCTTCGTCCCTCCTTGCCCTGCCCTCCATGCGTCTATCATCATCGCCCGCATTCTGACAGGGTAGACAAGCTCCAGCGGAGAGTACCACACGCTATGCAGAGGGACGCGACGCTGTAAAGGTGCTGCATCTTCGTAACGAGCGCCAGTAGCCCGTCCGTAAGGGACCACCGAAAGTGCCGGAAGTACAAGCCTGCGCGTCTCGACAGCGCCGTAGTCGACAGTGTGACTGGTGTTCGTTGTCGTTGGTGGTATTAGGATTGGCAATCCCCAGTGCGAGTGCGAGTTGCCGCCGACGAGTTTTCAGGATGCCTGATTCGTGCCACAAAGTCTAGTCAGATTCTGTTTGCCTTAGAAGGCCTCGTAAACGCACTTCTTGCCCCAATATCATGTAGTTCCCCCCGCCCCTCCCCCCTCTCCCCGTTAGATGGCCCGCACTTCACTGTAGCTACATGAGAATGGTCAGTAACTTGTCAGTAACCATCGCCGACTCGAGCAAAATACAAAAGCACCGAAGCACGTGGCGGAGGGGAGTGGGACGTACTGGGCGACGAAGAGCTACAGGATGTCCCGGTGAGACTGAAATGAGACGTGGTGTTGGCGGACAAGGGTCCATGTGCCAGCCGGGCGGGATGGGCGCGCTCAAAAAGGCGGGGCTCAGACACGTGATCGATTGCCTTCTTGAGAGTGTGATGATGATGTGACTTGTCACCCCGTCCCTCTTGTCCAGAACACTCATGTTCAAACACAACGCATGCACACCCGACGCCGGCGCAACACTCCGACCTCGGTAAATATACGATGTGAAGATTGTATCCACATTTCCCTACGCTCTGTATGCACCGTGCAGGATTCCCGGACCGACTCGCCCCCAGTGTTGATTCTGATTTCTGAATCTTGTCTATGTCATCCTCGTCAACGTGAACTCTGGAACCTCGGTCGGTAAACAAATCCAACGGGCCCCTTTGATTCGGCAGAATCCAACCTCCCAAGCATTTTTCTGTTATTTCTGGAGCTTCGGTTTCGTCTGGAATTATATCCTCAGACCGGGTACCTTCACGGTGCGCTCCAACTCGACGCCATGCCATTCTTCGCAAGATTTATTCCCAAACTCCCAAGCTTTACAAGCCTCCTTGCTTTCCTAGTACCTACAATTGCCGCTCTCACCAAAACTCAAGTTGTTTGAACAATAAGACCGTCGACGTACGTCATCGCTAAAAAAGTCGCAATCTAAAGTCCTGCGTTTATGCGCCTACTTAAGGAGGGCGAAGATAACCTTCTGTTGGTCACTGACTCTGGAGCTTGCGAATTGAAATGCACGATTCACTTCACCTTCGGAACCTCTCTCGCCTTCCATCTCATCTTCGTGTGCGTTATGTGCTTCTCATCTTCTCCTGAAATCTGATGGTTGACCCCCCGGCTAGAAGAGCGCGCAGAGCGCTGTAGACGGATCCACCGAGGCGCTTTCCCAATTTCTCACTCGCCTTAGCGTCTACCGCCTGGAATATGTACTCGCCCTTCCTATCCTCTTTCATTATCTCGACACCTCGAGACTCCCAACAGTTGCTCAGTTCGACTCCATTCTCTCGACCCCGGACCGTGCCCCGACATCGGGGCCAAACCTCGACCTAATCCGTGCGGCCATACTCTCCTTACATGGAATTTCACGCATGATGGTCCACTCGCTGCTATCGAGAGATGTCTGCATCGAATTGTGGCCTCGACTTCACCCCTGGATGCTGTTCGCCAACGTCTTCTGGCAGTATGTACCACCACATCTACAGGTCGTCGGTCCGAAACACATCTGTGCAGCATCGTCCGCCATTCTCCTAGACCTTGGATTCAACCCCGATAGTGCTGGTCTTGTGCGAAATGCCACCGGTACGCGCGGGATCCTGGTCAAATATTGGAGTGCACTTGTTGACAACGACGGAATTATTGCCCACGAGGGGAGCGTTGCCGAAACAGATGGATGGCGCGACATGGCGTCTATTATAGCTTTCCTCTCCCAGGATAGGGACAAATCCCTGCGCTCCCTGGAACATCTGGCAGAGGGCGTCGACGGTAGTCAACATAAGCTTGCTCAGCTCCTCGTGAAACAAATGCATTTCGCCGCCGCGCACTGTGACGTCCGACCCGAAATGGGTGCTATGACTTTGACTGCCGTCTTGGGGCTGGTGGATTGGAGTGGTGACTCAGCCCACTTCAACGAGACTCTGCTCTCGTACGGACTTGCCCCTGCTCTCGTTCGGGCCGTACGTGCCCTGGATGCTCATACGCGCCGCAGCGACGCCGGGTCGACTGGCCCTGTCGCTGGCGCATCCGTGGGGGTCGCTTTTGGGATGCTCATCTCCAAGTTCCATCGTACCTCCGGGAACCGTTGGCTTATGCAAGCCCTTGACGCGGGCCTGCTACACCTCATCGTCAGCCTAGGCCTTAGCGCCGGACAGATCCTGCCCGTGGATCCCAAGATTCTCGAGCTTCTCCAGAAGGTGCTTCAGGATGTTTTACCAGGCTATTTGCTATATTACACCGTCGCTCTGCGGATCAAGAAATATCTCCCTCCTGCACATGAGATCACGACCTCGCGCGCCTTCAGGAAATGCGACCTCTTCGATCTGTGGGGAGAGTTTGCGAAATTGCTGGAGGCAAATTCCACGGCCTTGGATTTTCTCGAGTCGAAAGCACGGCGGTCTGCCAAAGCTTGTGAGAACATGGAGGTAAACATTTGCATCGTACCATCACCTCCGTACTCACTCTGAACAGTGTCTGCTAATCACCGACAAATCGAACTTCCAACGCTGCTCGGGCTGCGGCGTCGCGTACTACTGTTCAAAAGAATGCCAGAAACGCGACTGGGAGGCCGGGCACAAAAAGGGGTGCCCAACCCTTTCTTCTATTGGTACGCAGTACGTACTCTTCGTCCCGCCGTCATTGCTGAAGCCTGTCGAGCAGATCCCCCGTGGGCGCCCAGCTCCCGCGACCGTACGTTTATCCGAGCTGTCATGCAGCAAACACTTTCTTCCCTTGCGCTCAAACCCATACTGATCCGTCAGGCGGAATTCATCTATTCCAACCCAGGCGTCGACTTCTTCACCATCTTTAATTTCACGCGACGCAACGACGGTGCCAGCTGGATCAGCGTGCTCCCACTCTCACAATGTGCCGCGGCGGAAGCGCCCTTCCGGAGCGCGCATATGGCACGCAGCGGGCGGCGCATGCAACTGCACTGCGTCACGTTGAACGGCGGGCCACAGCCCTTTTCTTGGATGCTACCCATGTGGTCGAACAGCTCGCGATTACTGGATGGCCTCTACCGCATTGTGCAGAGTCTCCCCGCGGGGCGGCAATTTTCCGAAGTCTACGCAGAAGCCTTTTTGCAGCTAAAGGAGCTTGAAACAGAGTGTAAGGCGGCTGCGGTGGTGGAGGTGTACTGAGCTCTGGTTCGAGAACTTCTAGTCTACCAGAACGAAAGACTCGTCAATCCTGGTTCAACCGATCATGTTTTTACGTCGCACGCTGCATCCCACACTTCAAGTGCGCTATCGGATCCAATTTTGACGTTGTCTCAAGAAGTAGATGAAGGTTGAATTGACCCTGAGACCGGATAAGGATAATAATGCAGCAAATTTAAAGCTCGTCGCAACTCGTTTGGGTGCCGAGAGCCGAGCCCAAATTGCCTCTCATGGCAGTCTCCCATGGATCACGCCCAGGCACCGCTGCGGTCGATCCGAACCGCGTTTTGGTTCACGTTGAACATCCTGTCGAACCATGCCCTTTTCAGCGGTCCCGCATAGATACTCAGATAGAAGACTCTTGGGCATGTTTTTTTTTTGTGATTGGGATCTCTCTCTTCTTTGTCTGGCATATTTGAATCGTTCTGGTGCTTGTATTTATACATAAAGTCATGTTTTTATCGTCTCTGGCCTTCATGCTGGGGTTGGGTCGAGTATTGTTTCGGGTTCCAATGTGGCATGACATGGACGGGCAATTATATAGTGGGTAATTCCGGGCGGAGCCCGCAGAGGATTTTATCGCACAAAGAACAACGGGATTCTGGAGAAGTTGATAGTGTCAAAGACAGCTGACAGCAATCCGTTGCACGCCTGTCTGTGGGGACAGATCAGAAACTAAACATCTTATGAATATGTTTCGGTGGTTTCAATTGGCGCGTTGCGTTTGACTTCGTGCTGAACACCTATACTGGAAGTTGAATGCGGGCCGACAGTGCATGGAAGATATTACGAAGCAAGCATTTATACATCGCAAGCGACCACTTACCAGCGTCCGACACGCAACACCAACCGCGCCGAAAGAAACCATGCATGCCCGATTATATTCCAGGCAGCTGTGCTCCTGGGTGTTGACTGCCAAATTTACCAGCGAGACCAAGATAATCAAATGCATTCGAGAATTTTCAGTTCGACCCCAGGATCTTGGCTATGTGCTGGGTTGGAATTCGATCCAAGATAATCAAGGTCTGGCGTGGAGTGAGAAAAATAATTGCGACAGTGGCATGCAATTCGGACACAGGGTCCGACCCAGGTCGTTGGTTGAATCTTTCAAGTGCACTGGCTATAGGTGGCGGTGTTCCGTCAGCGATCTGATAGGGAGGTGTGCGTTTGTACTCCTTGAGTCGAAGTTGAAGCTTTTGGAAGTGACAAGCAAGTGACGACTTTGGAATTCAGATCGAGTGGGACATCATTTGAGTGGGGGTGAATATTTGTATTTCATTCAGGAGGAGAAAATCCCCAAAAGCCAACACGGACAGGGAGGAACCACCGCGTTGGATCTGAATCTCGATTCGACTCAGTGACCTTCCCTAACGAGAGAAAATAAGACCCACCGAAATCTTTTACTTTAGCCTGATAAAGTTTCTCCTATTGCCTCCTTTGACTGCTGGGGCGGAAGATCGGGGCTCAGTCCCTCGTCGTCTTCAGCTCCTTCCTTCGTCGCCGGGTTGGTATCGCCCTCGGCCTTCAGCTTCCGGGACGGGCGGCGTCGCTTTTTCCTCGCTCCAGAGGTCCCAACAGCAACATCGGCGCCTCCAAGCGTATCGACCAAAAGCTGGGCGAAATTACCTCCGGTAAACGTGCCGACGGATTTTCCACCACGGACAAGCTTCGAGAACTCGTCGTCTATGTGCAACTGCGATGGCGGTGTATCCGGCGCTCCGCGAGTTCGAGGTGGCGCGGTCAGCCGTTCCGGGAAGTAGACGGAAAGGAAAATCCGACTTCCAACTCCCCGGCCAGAGGCTGGGGAGGACACGGAAAATCCGCATGAATGGAGGAGTTTCCGGAGATTATGCTTGAAGGCAGGCCGATATGGTTCAAGCACGGCGGGGACTGAATCGGTGAAAAGAAAGAGTGATTCCTGCGGGTTCACCCAGGTTGGCCGCGCCAACGGCCTATTGCGGGATCCCTCAAGCTCATAGTAGCTGGAAATTAGGTAAAAATACTGCCAAGACATATCCAGTCAGACGAACGATTTTTCGATGTCCCGCATGAGCTCGTATCGGGCTCCTTTCAGCCACTCCATGGCTTCTGGTTTAAGCGCCTCAGTGGTGAGTGGTTCGTTTCTAATGGCAGCGAGAGTCGTTGAAGATTCTTCCGACGCTTTTCAGGTCAAAGGTTTTCCGAGGAGACATGCGAGAGAAGAAAGGGCCCAAAAACGCCATGGCCGAGTAGCGCTACGTAGACCTGGTAGCGGTGGTAGACCAGGGGCCAAGTCCCCTGATACGGGAGCCTGGTAGCGCCTGGTAGCTGGTGCTACCACAGCTACCAGAGCTACCACGCTACTGGGAATGCGAGGTGCCATATTAAAATGTATTCGTGGATTCAATATGAAAAATTTGCTCCGGCTTTCTCTTCTGCGCATCTTACCGCTTGTCGTTATGTTTTGAAGGTTGATGGCCTGTCGTGAAATATGGTGATCTTGGGTAGGTAGGTAGGTAGGTAGGTAGGATTACACGGCCGGTCCCACTGAGGAACGCCGGGGCCCAGGGAGTATCGAGATGTACACGCGCTAATATACACCGTTGCCCCTGGACTCCTCCACAACTCCAAAAAGCCGAGCTCACGGACGCTATCTCACGACACGCCGCGGTAGAACCAAGGAACTGCAAAGAAGTAAAAAAGAATCAGCACAGAAACTGGGGGCCTAGACAGATCAAGCACGAAACACAGGAACGGCGTAGAACATTTGAAGGACGTCGTGAGCAAATTTGGCCACCAGTGCAATACTGGGTCGGGAATTAATCATGGCTTTTAGGAATTCTACGTCGGAATCCCCAGCCAAGCGGTGTTGCAGATTCGGGCATTTGAGGAAGAGCTGCTCCAAGAATGTTGCGCGAAGATCAACCAGCGCGCCTAGTGACGCACAGGTGATCATCGCGTGTTCTGGGGTCTCAATTTCCGTCTTGCAGAATCTACAAAGCCTATTTTCCCGGGGCACCTGCCCATGTTCGTGATCCACATAACGCAAAATCTCCACGGCTAGCTGGTGAGTTGACAACATTATTGAGGTTAAGGCCTCGCGATGAGTCTGTGTTTTCACCAGTGTCAGATAGTGCCGCATCATTGAAGTAATTTGCTTTGGTGGTCCTTCCTTCTGGGGTTCGAGCCGTCCTTGCAGTAAGTAGAGCTTGTCTGACGAGTCGATCTCAGCCTGTAACCATTCCGTTGATAAACTGTCCACTAATTTTGCATAGTCCTTAACATCTTCGACTGTAGTAGCCGCGTTGAGAACGAGCACTGGACATTGGAATGGGAGTCGTGAAGCAGCGGTAATCAAGTCCTTGGACCAACATCTTTTCCCCATGGCGGATAGTTCAAGTGAACTATCAAGTGCCGCGCGGGCTAAATGCTTTTTGCCAAGTCCAAGCCAGTAAACCAGGTGCATCAGGACAAGTAGAAGGCGTCGAACTCGTAGAGGAGTTATCCCAGTCTCTGTAAACAGAGGCGCAATCATCGAGCGAGGGTGTAGGTTCAACATGTTACGGATAAATCTGATTTGAACTTGGCTCAGCTCTTTGAGATGGACATCTTCGCAATCGGGCATAATTTCACATGCATTGGTGAGGTGACAGTCAACACGGCCCATATAGATCTCCTTGAGATCCTTGGGGGACATCCTGCCTGTCATATCCTCGACCGCCATGATACGATGCGCGCAATAGCGTCCGGTGCGTGCTTTGGCTTTGTAATGAGCCGCGAACATGTTTTGCGAGTCTGTTCGGAATGTCACTCCAACATACTTCTCCTCGATCACAATCTTCAGCTGGTTGTTTCCTAGCATGAAGACCGGGTGTGGCAGCGGCAACGGAGTTCTCCCAAATTTGAAGATCAAAATCACGGTCTTGATCATGTTGATGAGAATAAAGTTGCGGGCACACCAGTTCTCGAGGGTGAAGAGCTTGCTCTTAAGACCTCGCGCGGATGTCGATACGAGTAGCATATCATCCGCTTGGGCTAAGAGAGAGACGCGAACAGCAGCCAGAAAAACATCGTCCATGTCGGGCATCATTTTCAAGTCAGCCAGAAACATGTTCCATAGAATGGGTGACGCCGGATCTCCAGTTAGGAGACCAATAAGGGCTTTGAATTCTTTGGATTCCATGTCTCCATGACGCACCACGTAGGCCATCCGTTTGTACAGCATTCTAAGCCAGTCAAAAATAGCGCCGCCCATTCCCAGACGGAACAGCTTCAACCAAAGTGTCGGTTGGTCCGTCGAAGGGAATGCGTTCGAAGCATCGATCGCAGCAACGTACAGGTCGAGTCCATGAGCTCGTGCCCAGTCCCGGAGGCAACGGAGGATGAAGGGATTATTATTTGTACGATATCCCGGTCTAAACCCGTTTTGCCAGTCAGGAATCAATCCTCGAGCGCCTGCCCAATCGTGGATTCTCCAGTGAATTAGAATTGTCAATGCCTTCAGGAAGCAGCTTTCAAGACATATAAGCCTGTAGCTGTCCGGAATGTCATGAGGCTTCATTCTTTTGAGAATACCGATCATTGCTGTCGTGAACCAAATTGTGGGAGCATCGTTTTGGGCTACACATTCATTGGCCAAGAACACGAGGTCCTCGTTAGGAATTTCCATGAGCTCCGTATACGATGCACCGTCTTCCCCGGGCGTGCTGTCCAGTGAGTGCTTTCGCAGGTGGTCTTTCAGCGCGCCCATGTCGTCCTCGGTCCATTTTTTAGAGAAGAAACCCTCGGGAGTTGAGTCCTCGGTTTTATCCGGGACCAACTCAGCCAAGATTTTGTTTATCTTGTGTTGGGCGGAGTCGAACTGCGGTGGAAGAACCTCAGGTGGGTTTAATCTCTTCTCGAACACGTCTTTGAGAGCGTCCGCGGTTACCGAGATCGGAGCAGGTTTCGGATCAGCAAGTCTTTTGATTTCTTTCCAGAACACCGCTCTGTTCTCAGCTTGCAAGAGCTTCTTTTTATTGGCGGCTCTCATGGTAGCCAGTTTATGGCGCCCACGATGCGGCAGGGGAAACGCGGTTCTGGTTGGCTTTGCGTTGATCTCACTGGAGCCCGAATTATCTTCAAGCTCTGTGGTCACTTTGGCAATTTTCAAGAGAACATCTTTGTCTGGCTCTGGGTTGTTTTGCTCGATCGCGACAACAGGTTTTTGAGCCCGTGGAAGGCCACACGCTTTGCGCGCACTTTCCGTTGCCTGGACAAGGTGGCCGTTCGCGATCTTCGGGGGCGGCAAATGGGACATGTGCAATGGAGCTGAGCGAACTTTGATAAGTGATAAGATATGTTTCAGTAAGTCACCGTTAGCGCATCTCCATCCGCATGCATCGTTACGCGCTGCGTAATGTACGATTGACCGAATGATGTATTCAGATCGAGTGAATATCTCGAGTGACTTGTGCAGCGGCGCACTTTGCAATGCCAACACCACTGAATACAGTTCTGCACGAGGGCCGGTCTGTGCTCCCCAGACTCTCCCGTTTTTGTTTAGACGTGCGCCGGGCCCCCAGTAGGTTGCAGCTCCCGCTGCAGCCGAAATTTTACCGCTGTCGCGACAGGAACCGTGAATGGTAACTTTCATGGGCACTGAAGTTTGCGTCACTGGACCGTAGAGCGCGAGACGTTTTTTATCATCATCTTTGCCTGCGGCTAAAGTCGCAATCAGCAGTCTGTCGAGTTCGGTCTCCGTGGGAAGCTCCACCTCAATTTTGCGTTTCTTGCGCGGGCTTGCGAAGGTCATATTTTGAAGATCAAAATCCACTTTCAGGTTCAGTGTGAGTGCAGCGTGATCGTACTCGTCAACTTTATCGTCTACCCAGAATGAATCAATTTTGGGAAAGAGATCCCTAGAACACACGGCATAGTCAATGACAGTTCGCCGGGTTCCTTGGAAGGATGTGTGTTTGCTGCTACTCGGACCGAACATTTGTGCCCCGCTGACAAAAGCCATTTTGTAGTCGTCGAAGAGTTTACACAACCATCGTCCTCTCGTAGACGGGTTTGTAGGGCTCTCTTTGTCCATCGATGTACGTGGAGGGTCCAGTAAATTAGCGAGCAGCTGCGCAGTTCGTGCATTGAGATCTCCCAACAGTGCAACCAAGAAGTGTGCTGAATATGCGAGCGCTAATGAGGCAGCGAGCGCTTCACAAGGATCTTTATCAAGGACTCCAGCCCATTGGGTCGATTCTGGGTATATGTAGACATTATATATCAGAATTTTACCCAATTGGATGACCATGAAGTCTGGACCCGACAGGTCTTCGCGAATTTTTAGTTTCAGCTCGGAGCGGTACACTATCGCGACACCTCCCCATGATTTGTGGAAAGAAGTGTTTGGCCTGCGCGTGTGCGAGAGGATTGAGTAACCATGTGGTAGCTCGATAGTGTCATGCTGCTGCGGACGCAGATGTGTCTCTTGAAATAGATTAATATAATACATTTGAATAATTTTGCGGAAGTCGGGGCAGCTCATTTGCAAAGGAAAGGCACCATTTATATTCCAGCTATGGATACTCAGTATCTGCTCAATATCAAGAGGGTGGGTTGAAGGTAAAGTATATGAAGGAGGAGGGGGAGGGATCACAGCGGGTCCATTTTGGGCGGTAGTAAAAGTAGACGAATGTGGAATAAAAGTAGGTGCGGGTAGCGACGACGTCAACGGCGGCAGTACATGCGGGGAAGGGGTAGGTAAAGAAGAAGAAGGGGGGAGAGCTGCCCCTAGGCATTTGGGCGCATGGAGCGAGCGAGTACCATGTTGTACTGCGCGCGCGCACCGTCGAGGGCGGCCCACGACGCGACGACCCAGTCGGCAACGGCTTCGGTCTCGAACACCGCGTGGGTGTGGTTCCGGTCGTGAGCACGGCGGAGACGGAAGGAGAGGCGGGAGGCGTTGGGGAGGACGTGCGTAAGGATGCGCGCCATCTCACCCTTCGCCTGTTTCGCGTCCGGCCCGAAGTTGATGGGGCCGAAAAGGACTTGGTGGGTGAGGGGCAGTAATATACGCGGCACTGGAAACGGCACCCCTCGGCACCGTTCGGCATCGGCAACCGCTGGATGCCAGTGCGACGCTCAACGGAACACACTGGATTCCGTTGGCTCCCGATGTCCACTCAGTGGAAATCGATGAGTCTCTCTACCCCCAATGTTCCAGTGGTTTACGATGGCTTCCGTCGGTATCCCGTAGATCTCGACCTTCCATGTACGATTGAATTTGACTGAATTCTGCCGAGTTCCACCGTAATTCAATGTATCTCGATGGATTTGCAACAACAAACGGCCACCAATATCCAATGGATACCGCGGGATTCCATTGCATTTCAGTGGCTGAAGCTCTCGGTGGAAGTCCATCGGAATCCAGTGGAATTCAGCGGATTGGCAGTGGGTTGGCGCGCCATTTTTCAAGTCGGTATGTAGCAATGCCATCAAGGCTACAGTTTTTGAAAATAAACTATTCAATCTCCTGTCGCTTCCTGCCAGAACTCATCAGAAAGGCCCAGATCCTTGTCCTGCACCCGCTTTACAACTCGCTCGGCATAGAGCATCATCAGGACATGAATAAAGAAGTCGTAATTCACGTCGGACATCTGACGCAACTGTGATTCAAAGCCATTGAGCCATGAATTGAGCTGTTCAGCTGTCTCGGTGTTGAAAGCACGGGTCTGATGGGTTGTTCCGTCCGCATCTTCCTCAACGAGGACAAGATCCGGTTGAGAGCCGTTAAGTGGTGCAGGATTGCACCACAATCTGCAGAGTATATCTGTCGCCCGATGACCTATATAGTGCCAGGCGTCGACAATGAATTTCGTCGTCGAAAGCCAAGCATTGTTGGAGTCCTGGGTGACAATGTGGCGCAGAAGGCTGCATGCGTCGTCGTAGGCAATGAAGCTAGGCTTCGATTGCGGATGATCGGCCCAAATGTTGTCAAGGATTTGAAGGACTTGGGAAGAGCTCTCCGAGCGATAACATTTCCCCCACCCGATTGGATAGCCGCATGCCCACTGGACAGTCTGTAAGCAGTAAGTCTTTCCGGCTCTGAAAGTGTGAACGACTTGGTCCCCGGGTGTGTCACCAAGGGCCTCAAGGTCGATGTGAAGGCCAGGACCAGTCGCATTACCGTTCTCTTGTCTAGTGATGTGCCGGGCCAGGGCTTAGGCCCAAGCCCGACCCAAGCCCGACCCGACCCTACCCGACCCAGGCCCGACCCGACCCTAGTTTGAGTCGGGCCTAGGGTCGGGCCTGGGATTTTCCAAGGCCCGCGACCCGGGCTTGAGCCCGGGTCGGTTCGGTGACCTTATCCACCTGACTTTGGGCAAGAAAAGAAAATTTCAGCAGTAGTTTTGGCATTTACAAGGTGGATGTTGCTGTAGTGCTCACATTTCGACAGCATATCACAGCGTATCTGAGGTCAGGTCGTAAAATAGCACCTGTTGATGAAGTTGATGATGGTTCAAATCCTCGTTGCAAGCCTATTTCAGACTATTACGCAAGGGAAAGGATATACGAGGACAACATGAGGTGAGTAAACATTGCAGAACATGTTCAGGCTTGAAAAAAACTCACTCAATCAAGTCGTCGAAAGATACACCCAAGCCCGGGCTCAGGCCCAAGCCCGACCCGACCCGACCCTACCTGGGGCCTAGGGTCGGGCTCAGGATATTTTCCAGGCCCAACCCTACCCCGACCCGACCCAAGCCCGGGCTTTCAGGCCCGACCCGACCCGAACAACACTACTCTTGTCGTTCTTGCTGCCGGCGTATCACACGCCTAACACCGGTGAACGAAAGACGGGAGAATCTGTTCTCGTATTGACGGTGCCAGTCAATGTGAGATGGAGTGTCGCAAGTTAGAGCCCCGGGAGAGCGCACGGCACGTCCACAAGGAATGATACCGCAGACATCGCGCAGATTGAGATGCGTCTCGCACAATCGACCGTCTTTGTAGTTCACCAAGGGCCCTTCGCACATATCCAACGCACATTTCTGCAACTCCGCTCAATTGTTTGTGTCGCGACACAATTTGACAATTTTCGTACCTTGTGTGGCGTGTTTTTCCCGTCCATGACAGCGAGACGTGCATACCCCCGAGGCTCTCCGGCCGGCGGGGCTGCCTGCTGTTGTGGGGCGGGTAGTTGTGCTGCGGCTGGATCCACTGCCAACGCAGCTTCCTGGAAAATACTTCAGTACATTGTTTAGCCGGGGAATCAATGTCAGCTCACGTTCTCGACGTCCACCCCAGTAGGCATTCCAGCTACGTCGAGGTTGGCCCCCAAGACAGCACCCTCATTGACCAGATCTGAGCGATAGCGCTTGATATGCGTACATTCCACACATCCGTGCGACATGGCAGTTGTGAGAACTCCGCCATTGACTCCTATCGCTGCGCGTACTGCCTGTGAAAGCAGACGAGTACTTGGATGCGCATTGGAGGAGAATTCCGTGTCCTTTCCATGGAACAAGAGAAGTCGGCGCGAAAAGTGTTCGATGAAGAGCCGTTGCGATTGGCGGTAGGTCAGCTTGCGCTCCGACCCCGTTGAATCATTCAACCAATCCGCGAAGTTCGACCAACCCGAATGAAACCGGTTAAGGGCATTTTCTTGAAACACTGCAATCCGCCGATGCACCCAAATGCCGTGTTTAGAGACTCGGATGTACGGTGGTGCAATCTCCAGTCTCTGATGCCGTCCGCCGTTTTCGTCCCGAAATGTTATCCGATCTGGGTAGTAATCCGCGCGGCATGTAGCGCAATGGGCAATCAACAAGTCTGCCTGGAGCCAATGGAAGGTATCGTCGAGAAGCCACACAACCTGCGCCTTTTCCCTTCGCCGCAAAGTAGGAGTGATGTTGAGATCCCCCACCGTGCAAAAGATGCAGGACAGCCGAGTTGTGCAGAGAATTGGGCGGGAAGCTGGGAAGAGGGTGGGGGGGGGATGGTGCTGTGAGATTATCGGGGTTGAGCCCAAGCATTGTGTACAAGGCCCCTAAATCCGCGCAAATGGATTTCGCATATTCTTCGCTGCGATCCATCCCAGATGCCTACGGCGAAGTGACATCACTGTCCTGTTTGAACGCAGCGAGGAGAAGAAGCAAGATACTCTTCGTCCATGCGCTTCTCGCCGGCTGCCGGGGTTGTCGACGCTGATTCAGATGTAGCCGCAGCAATGGATAGAGCGAGATCACGACACCAAGGAGGTAAAGAGCTTTGTGCAGAGATAGATCACTCGGGAAAAAAATCTGGAGGATCAAGATGAGGTCCCTGACCGTCGCCGTCATTGTCGACGACCACTTTTCCGAGTCAGATGAAGAGAGACAAAGAGAGAGAGAGACGCACGTGAGTCATTGATGGGCTGGGTGAAAATGCCGCGACTGCCGCGCGACTGCCGCGCACGGACGCGGCATTGCCGCGCATTGACGCGCGTGGCTGTGTTTTGCCGCGGCAGTGCCGCGCGAGCCCTATAACTTTTGTTGAACAGCCCTGTGGACCCTGAGTACGTGTTGTTAGCTTCGCCTAAGCCCAATTCAGGGTTCCAGCTCAAAAAAAACAATCCCAATTTTTGACACATAATACCCACGTTGACGGCCGAATAGGGAATTTCAGGAGAATCGTTGGGCCAATCCCCCAGATGCAAAGCGTGTCTCCACGGGATATTAGCGCTTGACTAGGTGTGCTACGTGGATTGGCTTGATCTGTTCTTGTAATGTTCACTCCGTCGGTTGAACATAAGTTCAACCTTGGTTGAACCAACTGGATAGGGGAAGTCTTTTTAGCCGGGAGAGCCTGTAAATCTTGGGCAACAATACTTAATTACGTTTTGATGAAGTTTACCGTAGTGCTGGGCATGCAAATCGATACAATAAAGTGTTACATTGACCGCCGCATTGACGAGGCGGTGGCTGTGTTTTGCCGCGGCAAATTGCCGCGCAGCGTATAACATTCGAAGGAATGGTCTGAAAACTGTAAGTCAATGTTGTTAGCTTTGCCTAAGCCTAATGCATCGTCTTATGTCAAAAAAACCAACTCCAATTTTTCACTTATCATACCTAACTTGCAATCGGTTGAGCCACCGAATAGGGTGTTGCACACGATCCACTGGACCAATTCCCCACAGTCAAGCCACGCGTTAAATATCTCAAATGGACCGATTAGGTGCGATCCTTGACCAGGGATAACGCGTGCTTGCACAGTTTGTCTTGAGTTGGTCACGGTTGGTTGAGACGACTAAATTAGACATTTCTGGGGAAGCAACAAAATAATTCCCCAGACCGGAAAGCTGGGCTTGTAGTGTTCAATGATGGGCAGGAGGTCTGCCCTTCACATTGGAGGTTTTGTAGTTCAGATTTCTTACCATCCAGGTTCAACTCACCGAATGGGCAGCAGTCCTACGATAACTACAGACAAGTTCCCCCGAGTCCCCGACACAAAACATGTGGCATACGGTTCATGAACGCTTCCCTGACATTGGCTGTTAAAATTTGCAGAGGTTTTGTTTGCAAGGGTGAGGTTGCTGTTGAGCCCTGGGCTGAGGTTTTTTGGCAGTGTTTGCCGCACTGGCAACCGTGGCTGCCGTGCCGCGCAGCCTACAACTCGCAAGAGACATGCAAGATTGATTTGGAGGAGGTTCTCATGTTATATCCGTGTCCTTCTGCATCCAAACTTCACGCGAGGCCCACCAGGCGCGGCAAGGGATGGGAGTGGCTGTGTGTGGAGGTGGCATAGTGCCACGCAACGTATAACTTCTCAATGGATGCTTTATAAATGCTGAAAACACTTTGGTAGCTTTGCCTAAGCCCTATACATCGTTTTCAGTAAAAAAACCAGGACTAATCTTCTCTCCGTCTGTCCCCAAGTTGCAGGTTGAACAGACCATATAAGGAATTTCTCCCAATTCGAAACATGTCTTGGACTATTTGCAAGGACCCACTAGGTGTGATATATATATCGGCCTACTATGCTCTTCGAAGGTTAGCAACAGTCGATTGAAATCACCAAATCACAATTTTTTCGGCAGCCACAGCTCAGCCGGTTCCCCAAACTCAAAGCTAAAAGTGAACTAAAGCCCGCTTCAGGGGCTGAATTTTCGTGGTGGATCTCATTTAATCCCGCGGGTCCAATGCAGCATCTACAGAGTCTCCCACTTTTCCATAGAAGTCCACATAGACAATAGGTGCACAGGAGCTCAACACCCAACACGCTAGCTGGAACATCAAAAAAAAAAGAAACCTGTGGGTTGAAGCTTACTTGCCAAAACTCTTGGTTGAATTCGGTTCGATATTATAGGTCGGCCGCACACAACTGGGGGTCCCGCGACACGTGTATTCTGACAGTCACTCATGTGTTGTTCATATAAGTTATCGGGTCTAACAGTGCTACGCCTGGTGTGCGTGCTTCGGTGCGTAAACACGGGCCAAAATCTTATTTATAGACGTCAGCTGCACTCAATGAAGCTAACGGTTCCCCAAGAGATCTAGCTCCCCAACGAGGTCTGTGCTATGCCTTGTCATTTTCTTCCTGCTGCGGCAAACGATTGACGCTAGGTGAGTGCTGAAGCATGCCCTTGGTAGTCAATCTCAACCGAATATTGCGTCGATACCCCGGAACCAGATAATGCCCGCCTTGCATGTGGAGCGCCTTGGCGCGCGGAACGCTGCGAATAAAAATCATTGCAACAAATCCATCTCAAGATTGCAACCTTGCCTGCCATTTGCCTCCCCAGTGTATTGGGGCAGGGCAAAATTGTGAGAGAATATCATCTCAATCAGGTGTCTTTAACCCAGAAGCAATCTATATATGGATGGTTCAGCACCGGGGAGCCAAGACGATGGAGTCTGTAAGGTATATACACCACGATTCACATGTCCGGCTCACTCCCTAGAGTGTCCCATTCATTATTTTTGTGTTACTCGGGCATCGAGTCGGGCAGGCTTCGGAGAGATTGAAATCATTCCCTCGTCGACAAGCAACACCCCTTATCATACTGATGCCTTCAGCTTGTGAAATTCAAGTGTGCAAGTCCTCGAGAACTCCGGTGCGCCTGGAACTTCAGAGACTAATGGCATCGCTCGGTGAATGTGTAAATCAACCTAAATCAACTACTCTTCGCATCAAAACTGAGCTTGCAAGGGTGAGTGGAGTATTGGGACAGCTACTGTAAGCCGAATTCGAGCCGGAATCGTCAGAGGAGGACCCCACAAGTAAGGATTGAAGCGGTATATTTTGCCGCGGCGGTGCCGCGCGGAAAGAATAAGTGGTTCGTGCGTTCAGATCGATGCAGATACTGTCCGAGAAGATAAATTTGGTGATCATGGGGGCCACAACCCATTTTGGATCTAACCGACATGTCAGGCTAATTAGAGGCAGCGAAACGCCAGATGCGAGTACATGGGCATGAACAGATATTCCCCGCTCAGACTCCAGGCGTTGGGCGTGGTTCACTGTAGATAGTGTGCTAGCCGGACCACGAGAATTGGGTCACTAGAATTTGAGACTGGATTATTCACAGGCTCCACAGTGGTGGGACATTTACGGGACATGGTTAAAGAGGCACGGTTGAATGAACGGTTTGATCAGTTTATGTAACCGGTTCAACTTGTACCTACCTGTCCGTATTGGCAATTCTCGATGTCTTGGTGTCAAAACAAGCTTGAGCATGACTCGTAGTGCTCCCAGGCAATGTCATTCAATGTTCTTTAAGCTTAGTACAAGTGAGGTGCCGCGCCGGTGACGCGCATTGACGCGGCACTGCCGCGCACTGCCGCGCACTGCCGCGGCAGTGCAGAGAATCGACGCGGTGTTGCCGCGCCCATGACGCGCACCTGCCGCGGCACTAACACATTTCAGTTATGACTCTACAGTGCTTTATCACACAGATTTGGGTCCTATTTCGACTCCGCGCCACGTTTCAACCTCCTAGACTCAGCCTCTCCAAGTTCAACACGACAATGAACGAAAATGGTAACTTTTGCTTCCATGATCTGAACTAGGCTATGCTCATATGCAACTTAGAGGCCCGAAGGCACTCCCTACCACTGTCAGAACTTGAATGTGGGCCAGAAACGTTTGATTTTCAACATAATACCATGCCGCGTCAAGGCCGCGGCAGTGCCGCGGCAGTGCGCGGCAGGCGCGGCATTTTCTCCAGGCCCGTCATTGATTACTCCGAAAGTTCAGACGCCCAAAGCGCTTACGAGGAAACGGTTTCCGCTCACAACACAATAAAATTTAGGTCCATTGAAGGACTCAACGGGAGAAGAACTACGTGTAATTGTAAAACAACGCCATTCCTAGTCATCCATGTTCTCCTCCGTCATCCTGCCTTTGCCTTTTCCACGCGATTTGCGGTGCGACTCGTCCTCTTCGCTGGAGCTGGCAACTGACTTCTTGTGCTTGCGCGACGGCCCTGCACTAGCAGAAGAGCTGCGACGACGGCGAATCTTGTCTGCTTTGCGATGCTTGCGATGATCTCCTTGGATGTACTCCTTGAACCGGGCCGACTTCATCTTACGGAAACGGTCGTCGTACTCTTTGCCTTTCGACATCACCCATGCTTTTGCCTTGGGCGCATTCGCGAGAGCGTCGGGCGTGAAATACTTGTCGATGTCGGACGTGCTCGAGGTCTTGATATTGAGAGCTTCATGGAGAAGAAACTTCTTCTCAAACTTGACGCCGGCGTATGGATCGACACCTCCAGGGAACGTTAGAATAACACACAGGTAGCGGTCGGCGCCATACCTCTGGGAACAACGAAGCCTCCATTCGTGCGACTCCACTTCCCTTCGGTGAGGAAATCCATCACAGCCTCCTGCAACAGATGACGGTCCAACATCTGACCTGCATATGTGCATCGAGCCCATTCCTCGCCAAAGTCCGGAATATCGGGGACGGCTCCTTGAACTTTCCCGTGAACAAACCCAGCAAAGTTGGTGCGGAGACCCGGAGCTGCGTTCAGGTGCATCGGATTGTTCAGCGCGCGATCATTGGCTATGTTCAGAGGGACGTCCGAGCCCGCTCCGGTGAACGCGACAGGCTAGAGCCATAAATGAGAATCAACACGATAGAGAATAGATGATATAAGCATACCTTGTGAATCTCCGCACCCGCGTCGACGACAGACTGGAGCAACGAGTCGGAATTTATACGAAGACAGAAGACATGAAAAGGCACACCTTGAGACCGTCCACTTTTTCTTCCTGGCAGTAGAGTCAGACGAGCTGAAACGAATAACAGACAGTACTTACTACAACCGCCGCCGTTTGAGCCTCAGGACCAGTGGCAGGCCCGGACAGCCCATCCCAATAGAGGTCACAAACAAAAAGGTCTTCATTCGAGGTACGAAGAGTATACTCATTGACGATCTTCGGCCCCAAAGCGCTCGAAGTTCCAGCTAACAAGGCATCGATCTTACCGAGCTGGTGATACCCAGGCTCGTTGGGGCGAACATCGCGACGATAAAGACGGCCACCGCGCTCTTGTCATAGCGCAATTAGTAATGGACGAAGAACTGTGAATACATGACGAACCTTTGATCGGCGAATCGTTCTGGATGGCCGCAGGAATCAGCTTGGACAACAACGTAGAGTATGTTTTGTTGCCATCCTGGGAGGTCGAAACTGCTACCGATACTTCATCGACGATGACGGAGCGAGGGGTACTATTACGCCCCGATTCGTCGAAAAAGTTGACTTGAACAACGCCTGCCACCGTAGAGAGTTAGTCGAATCTCTTCCATAAAAGAAAGCTGACGCACCGGTGAGACCCTTGTCCTGTCTGACCTTGTCGTCCACCTTGTCGTCGTTCGCGTCGGGCTCGGGAGTGGCGGTGCGGCTGGGTGAAACAGTATTGTCGTCGCTCGACTCTGAGTCTGATGTATCTCATGAGTTATACTGTACAAGATACAGAATCAAACACTTACCGTCGTCGACGGCGTTCAGCTTGGGCTGAGTTTTGAGGTTAAGATGGCCGGACGAAAGCTTTTGAAACTGCGGCGGCGGATCGACTTTGACTTGATTAGTGAGCAAGATCCTATTAGCCCTGGAGTAATAAAGTCAGTAAAGCAAAATAGGCAAATCACTGCGCGCGGGCGTACCCGGTCGCGGGTAGCTGGGGCTAGTGTTGCCGCGGCTCGGCTCGCGTGACAGGCCGGCTTCGACCATGGCTCGGGTTTCCCTGTGCTGCCACAAGTTTTTGGCGGATGTCTATGTTATGTCGCATGCTTACAAGACCCTTAGCTGTATTTTTTCCCAGGTAACTTGGGATAAGACTCTGGATAAATTTCAAGCCCAGCGTGGTCCCATTTCGGAACGTGCCAGGTTGTAGACTGCAGTACATCGGCCCGAATAAATAATGTACTGGACTACACCAATATCCAACCACCCTCGACGAGCTCACCTTCAAAGAGGCGGTAGATCTCGGGCAACCAAATACCAGCTAGAAAGAGTTACTGAACAAAAACTTACACGCCCTCAGGCCACACCTCCTCCCTGAAGATAGCGAAAATTTTGTGTGCTAATTTCGCAATGTGACAGACCGTGTCTCGCCGGAAAATGAGTGCTTGCAGGATCTCGGTGCCATTCTCCGGTGTCAATATCTTGGTTTCGGCTTCGGGGAGATGACGGACAACCGGCACAGGTTTTGGAACTAAAAAACGCTATGCTCAAAAGAATATGTCAGACGTGGACAGCCAATGTTTCTCGAAGCCTGGGTAATATCAGGACCAGTTCCCGAGTTGTTCAGTAAAAGCGGTGCGCGCATAGATCCAGGATAGTTCAACACGAGACCCAGTTTGCGCGCCTTATGGGCGGGCCTTGAGAATCACGGATCCCAGTCGGGCCGTGTTTAAGCCCCCACACGGCCAGAAGGAATGAAAGAGAAAACTTGTTGATAAGCCACTTTCCCCAGATATATGTGATACAAATAGCGGATGAGGCCGTTCAAGATGGTAAGATAAGAGAGAGATTATGATTATGAAGCTTCAATTCAATAGTAGTAGAGCCGTGCACGGCAAATATGAAGATAGTAGATGCGCCAGGGGTTAGGAAACAGCATACCTGTGCGCGATAGGATTCAGTGGGGAGGGCGCGTGTGGTGGGAGAGTACAAGAATAAGTAGAGCAAGTTCGAGGACTGCTAAGGGTCATACGGCACGAGGGCCGATGAATCAGCTGCAGATAAGGCTGCGCGTTGATCATAGACGTATAGCAGATAGGCAGGCAGTGCGCGAGGGCACGAAGTTCAAGTTGGCAAATTCGCTGAGATCACGATTTGGCCCAAAAGGGCGAGACGGACCATCGCGGGTAACCATCAGGTGAGTGGTCTGTGCGCTATTGCAAGCGGTTGCGATGGGATGCGAAGTGGGGCCAAATGCCCCCACAACGGGCAGCCAGAGCGGGGCAATGGTCGGGCCAAGGTGGACTAAGAGAAGAAAGACAGGAAGTCTGGGTGTCGGAGAGCTCAGCGAGGAGCCGAAGCGGGAAGAAACCAAGGTCGAAGCAAGGTCGGCGATGTCGACAATTCATCGGTCCGAAAGAGAGTCTGGACTCATGTATAGCACCTTGCATGCCACTGAGAAGAATGTGGAGTTGAATGGGAGCCAGGGGAGGGGCAGAGCAAGAGTCGGGAAAAGTGATGATGATGGTCGGGAGCTGGTATCTATAATGTGTGGCGCGCTATGAAGCAAATGGATGAACATTTTATTCCGCGGCTTACGGCTCAAGCCGTGATCCGAGCCGTTTCGTGTTGGCCCCCTCAAAAGGTCCACAAGAAATATTATGTGACACTAAGTATCTTATATTGTGTATAGGTCTTCCTTGTGTATCTCACCACACTGGACTCAGTGGAGGGGATCGTTACACTCGCATGAACGCACAAATGTTGTGTGGTGACAGCGTGTGACGGCTTGAGCCGCGGTAACACTAGCTGGGGCTTCGATGACTCAACCTGCTCTTCAGCTGACTTCCCGGCGCTGGTCTTCGCCGCTCCCTTCGGGTTGGAACGATGGGCGAAGAGAGGGAGGAAGCGCGGATCGTCGGCCAGCGCAGGATGAGTCTTGATATGCCGTTGAATGGAGCGCAAGAGTGCGTCCTTTTTGAGCTCAACATCCAAGCCCATAGCAGCTGCAATGATCTTGAGCTCTTCCAGGAGCTTCTTGGGGAGAGGACGATCAGAGAAGGCGATGGGCGGCTCGACGAGTGGACTGGACATTGTGGGCAGGCGACGGGTTACAGGCGATGCGACCGGCGGAAATTTAAGGAAACCAATGGAAATCACAAGGGCAATGACGCCAGAATTGCGCCATTATTGCGTGTTGTGCTTATTGGGGCTGAAGCATATGGACATGAAACACATCCAGCAGTTTCCAGTGGTGTACAGCGGTATACGGTGGATTACAGTGGAAGTTGGTGGTAAGTCACGACGTGATCGTCCGGCGAGTTCCGTTGGTGATTGCCGGAATCCACTGAATTGATTGGTAAACAACGTGCAACACCGTCCATCAGTATCTGCCAATGGCCGCCGGTAACCAATGGTGGCCATCGGTGGCCGCCAGTGAACTTTCCAGTGGCGGGTATATTACTCGTGAGGGGAGCCTGCGGTCCGGCAGGCGCAGCAGCGGGCGCACTGGGGAACTGTGGAGCGGCGGGTGCGGAAGGGGGCAGAGCAGCCGGCGGCGCCGACGGCGGCAACGCGGCGGGCGCAGCAGTGGGCGGGAACAGGGAGGGAGGGGCTGCGACGAGCGCGACCGGCGGTGCGGCGAGCGCGAGGGGGGGTGCGGCGAGCGCGAGGGGGGGTGCGGCGAGCGCGACGGGGGGTGCAGCGAGCGCAATGGGAGGCGCGAGCACGACCGGCGGCGCGGCGAGCGGAGCTAGCGACGCCGGAGGGGCGTACTGGAACGACGCGGGCATGGCCACGACGGCGCTGGTGTTCTGGCGAACGTTCCGCGCTGCGTCATCCGCGTCGACGTCGCGGCTGCGCTTGCCGTTGGAGTTGACGAACTCCCGAATGAGGTCCTTGAGGACGACAGGGTCGAGGTCCATCAAGTCGAGCTCGGCGGGGGGCGCAGCGGCCACGGCAGCAGGGGCAGGAGGGGGGAACGGGAGGGAAGAGCCGCCGTGCGCGCTCACCCTGCTAAGGACGTCCTGGGTGACGCGCACCAACGACTGGACGGTCACCTCGAGGCGCGTGATGCGGGTGAGATGCACATCGGTGGGCGCGATGTCCTCCACGGCAGCGAGGCGAGAGCCCAGGTCGACGATGGCATTTTGGCTGGCGAGAGCGTTGGCGGTGTGCTTGTTGCTAGCACGAACGAGTTCGCGGACGGCCGTGTCGTCACGAGGAGCGTCGTGGATGGCGTCGCTGACGTGGTCGTTGACGAAGTCACCCAAGCTGTGAAACTTGGCGTTGAGGGCTACATTCGTCGTCAATAAGAGAGGACGGGAAGAAATATAATGTGATGACATACACGCTACAGCGTCGGTGAGATCCCTCTCCTGCCAATGCAGCCTCTCGTCCATTTCGCGCAGGCCGGCGGCCAGGGAACCGACGTAGGTACGAGTGGTCCGGTGCTCCGTCGAGCCCCAGCGAGAAGGAAGCTTCTCGCCAGGGTTGACGCCCAGTTTCTTGAAGTAGTCGCCGCTCGAGCTCGACGCCTCCGCATTGGAGGTATCGTCGAGAGCGGGAGGCGGAGGGGGAGGAGGAGGGGGAGGAGGCGAATCGAACTGAGGACCTTGCGTGAACGGAAATATATTTTGGGCGATTACATGTTACAAGTAGACTAAAGTGGTGTTCAAGTGGGATCAATTGCGGCGGACATATGACCTTGGACTGGCTCGATCTGAATGCACTGGTTACGTCTGTGGTGTTGCTATTTTGTAATGCTAAACTGATATTGATACACGTACCTTACTGAGTTGTGCAGAACTGATCCAGTGTCTTCAAGTCCGTTTCTTCCCCTTTATAACTTTCAGTCTGAGGAAAAGCTATGTCACCATGTTGTAGCACGAAATATTGCCTGGATTAAAATTCAAGTACTAGTTAGTGGAGTGAATTGGGTTGAGGTTACAGTCCTCAGTGTAGTACTGTAGTCATGTGGAAAATGCAAATTTCCTTCATTGCTACATGCTGTACTTGAGTGCTACTGGGTTGCCTAACAAAGGTACCAGGTGCTACTGGGTTGCCTGCCAAAGCTATCAGGAGCTACTGGGTTGCCTGTGAACGCTACCAGGTGCTACTGGGCTACCTGTGAAAGCTACCAGGCGCTACCAGGCTACCTGCCAGAGCTACCAGCGCTACCAAGCCCAATCCCAATGCTACCAGCGCTACCAGTCGCTACCGGGTTGTATGCAGCTGCTACCAGCGCTACCGGGAGACTGTAGCGTAGACCCAAATCTACCAGGCAAAACAGTGTTTGCTGATGGGGTATTGCGCAAGTATTGCGTTGGCAGTGTTTGGCTTGATCACAATGGTCTCGGCCGTGCGGCGATCAGATCACGTTTTTTCCCTTGACTCAAACTCCCATGTCCTTGCCATCGTAACTTACCTCGATAAGGCTCAACACGATTCATTTCGAGGTACCTCTGCTCTCCACGTTTGCTGTGGCTTCCCTTACGATTCCCTCCCGAGCTTGTTGCGCAATTGTCGTCTTGATTACCACCGAAAAGCGCCGAGCCTGTGATGCATACCATGCTCTCTCTGCCCAGCACCAGCCCTAGAGAGCCCTGCATTTCAATCATTCTCCGTGCAGTGCTGCTTTCGTACTAGATGCTGCATTTCGATTGTATTCTTCGTACTGCCCCGCTTTGTGTGTTCCATGGATGCATTTTCCTCACCGGTCATCGGCCCTCGCAACTGTAGCATGGAGGACCTTCAAACGACCGTCGTCTAGCTTTCCACTGGTCTTGACGCATCCAATATGGCGGAACTATTATTGGTGAATTTATTCAGCTGTGCCTCATATTAATTTTTCTGATCCCCGTAGGGAGAGTTTAAAATGCACGGTATTGTCTGCCGAGACTCACCAATTCCTTCCCCTCTGATGCTCCACCAGATTGTCCCCGTGTTATTCTTCGCTTCCGTGCCCTTCGCCATCGCCCAGGCCGCCCTTGGTCAACCTGTCCTATGGTTACGGGTACCTTCCAGGGCGCCAGTGATGGCAACATCACAAAGTTCCTTGGGGTGCCTTTTGCGCGTCCAACGTACGCGAATAATCATTCAGCTCAGTAGACAATATGTCTCACTCCCCTCTACAGTCGCCGTTTTGAGCTTCCACAGCCCCCGCTTCATCTCCTCGGCATACAAAATGCCACCGCTTTTGGTCTGGCGTGTCCTCAGCAGGCGCTATCGCCCGTTCCGATCGCCATGCCTAACTATAGTCACACATCGGAAGCCTTTGTGTCCTATTTTATTCCTTAGGAGCGGGCAGAAACCAACAAGAATGAACACAAAGGTCTGACACTCAATGTTTTCGCACTCGCCTCCGCGAATTCTGGGTCCAAGCTGCCTGTTCTGGTCGTAAGTCAGAGCTAGGGGATTCACTTCCGTGATTGTTGGGCTAACTGCTAGCTACAGTGGCTTTCTGGCGGGGCTTCTTATGTCCCCGTTCAATGCGCCGAGTGGTACTAATTTATTCCAGGCGGCTTTGAATTCGGAGATTCGGCCCAGATAGATCTGAGGCCCACGGTTGAGCGTTCAATAATCCAGGGCGAACCGGTCTTGATTGTTGCATCAAACTATCACTGCGTTCCGACCCCCCGTAGACCCAGCGTAGTCCGAGGCATGTAGACTGAGGTAGTCGGGTGGTAGACTAACCCCCCTGTCTACGTCGGACTCCGATGTCGGTCTACATCGGACTACGTTGGTGTACATGAGTAGACGGACGTAGACCGACCGTAGTCCGAGGTGTCGCCGTGATTTTTTCAAGATGTTGACTCGAGGTGAAGAGAAATCCTATGGTCGGTCTATGTTGGTCTACAGGGATAGTCCCAGGTAGTCCCAGGTAGTCGGACTGTAGCCGCAGGTCGGTCTACGGGGGTAGATGAAGCTAGTCCAAGGTAGTCGAAGCTCGTCTCAGCATCGGTCTACGACCCCTTGTAGACCCATGTAGACCCATGTAGACCGACGTAGACGAAGCTAGTCCGAGGGTAGTCGGGGGTCGGTCTACGGGGGGTCGGAACGCAGTGTATCGTTTGAGCGGTTGGTTTTTGTTTCTTAGTCGTTGGTATATTCCGTTTATTGTGGACACAGCATTTCTGGCGGGACAGGAAGTCAGTGATGCGGGGATAAGCAACCTCGGATTGCGCGATCGTGGGTGTTATCCCTGTTCCTGTTAAGGATATGGGCTTCGCGCGCTGCCGAAGCGGATGATAAAGTTGCTGGCTAGCAGCTCACGCAGAAATAAGGTTCAAATACTGGAATCCCTAGAAAAAGCTAACGTTCACCGAGAACAGATACCAATCAGCCGAATAGTAAGCGCGGGGCTTTACTAGACACGAGCTACGGAATATCTCGTAGTTCTTAGGACTGCGATGCTAAGAATCACCTGCTAGGCTAGGCAGAGACTTGGCGAATCAATGGCACGATTCCCAGAGGAAGGCTGGCGCTTCAAGGCGATGATGATATTGCAAGGTAAGATAGGGTGTCTCCACAAGGAGGGAAGACTCTCCTTATATACGTAGAATAATGCTAATTATAGCTATATGACTCGAGTGGGAGTCGACGGACAGTGACTCGATGCCCGAGGCAATGCCCGAGCTGTGCCCGAGGTAACTGCACTGCTCAATGCGACGCGTCGCATTTTGAACATGGTCACATGTCCAGGTTGAACCGTCGCGGAGCCGAGAGTGCGTGGAGTCTAAAATTCCCAAAAGGACTAATATCCATCACAGTTCCCCGTGAATCAAAAACGAGGAAGCGAGGGTGAATGTAACAGGGGAAGGGCGGGTCGTCGTGGGTAACGCAGAGCACGACCTCCATTTATAGTGGGAGATTCTCGGAGAATCGGCACTCTCCGTGCTGCGTTGAACTGCGAGAAGGTCAGATGCATTACAACCTCTTTGAGAGCCCTAGGCAAATCGTCTTTGGGATTGGGCTGTGCCTGCCCGATGCCTCGAGATTTCATGGCACATGTTCTGCTGAATTAGGACGGTTGTCGAATTTTGGCGTGGTTCAAATTTCGGCGCATTGCGTGGACATCCGGCAAAAGTTCCGCAGTCTGCAGCGACGGACAAGGGACCCCATCAAGACCTCTTGCACCACTGCCGATGGAGTAAAGCAGCAGAGACCACGAAAAGGAGATAGACCGTACCTACATGGGGTAAAAGCACAGCTTACGAAGGATCTCGTTAAAGAACGGTTAATATTATTGAACACAGCATCTGTGGTAGAGTACGAACTGGAGCTGTCCCGGCTCTGACTGTCCATTACTTACCGCGGCAATGCAAACAGTAAGTGGCAAGGCAAACAGGAGAATTTAGTTTTCGACCCCAGGTTCCGGAAATCATAGCAGTGACTGCCAACTAATTGAGCCAATCTGAAGGAGCAGTACTAGCTGCCGTGCCGAAGTTATTCCACCATCGAGAGGCAATGCGAGTGGCGCGTGCAACAATTCAACCTTGGCAGCGTCATTGTTGCTGTGTAGGCTTGCGCCCGGATAGCAACGGGGAATACAGGTGTATGGGGAGCTGGAGTTGGATATCTGAATGAAGCTCTCGCTCCGCTCCAGCCTCCATCGAGGTATGGATATCACCCATTAATCAGGTGGCGCATGTGGGTCAGCTCACCGCTTCAACATTAAGCAGTGCGATGTTCTTCAAGTTGCGCACTGAGCGGAAGTATTGCTAGCTAGGGTATTCCATTTATTGGGAAGTTACGTACCCGTATAGTCTTGGGGGAAGTGGAACGGCTACTGAGAGCATGGCCATGGGTCAGAGAACAGTTTGTGCGGCAGGACTGAAGGCGTTGAGGCGAATAACAGGGTATCGGCACCAGAGACCGATCTTGATTACTGCGTGCCCATTGCGCGGCTGAGGGCAACGGATGGCTCCGGCAATGGTGCCGGGACCCGGCAGCCAATGCCATTGCGGCAAGCTGAACTAAACACTCTGAGCATCAAACCCACAAACGGCCAGATGATATGTACAATCACTTCACGATTGTCAACTCGCTACGAACGAAACCCTGAAAATCCCACTAAAGAGTCTCAGTACTTGGTACTTACTTTACCTTCGTCCACTTCATCGCTTTCCCCCCATGCCGCGTTCGCCATTCTCGACAGGCAACACCAACTCAAACCATAATACCGCCCACAATCCCACCAACGACAGCCACGATCGCGGCGAGAACGACGCCCTTCCCGACGAGGAGTGGAGCCGCCGCGATAGATAACGCTGGAGTCCATGCCCGATGCCAGACCGATATCCGAAGGAGATGAAACCTGAATGAAAACGAGGCCCGCAGTGAGATTAGGGTGATGTCGAATCGATGATTACGATTCGAGAACGGGAAGAAGAAAAAAAGATGAATTCACATGCCCACCGGAGTCCACGACTCACCGCGACCTCGCAATGCATTCCAACAAAACCTTCAGAATTGTGTTCGCATCAATTACGGCTGGAAAGCAAATCGCTCACCGCACTGCTCTTCGTCCACCGATAAGCATGAAAGATCGCGAGGTGCTCTGCGGTGAATCAGGCACACAAGGAGAAGAAAAAAGGTCCAAATGTAGAGGCAAATGAAGACATGAGGAGTCGAACCCCGACTTGCATGTGCCGAGTCTCCCATGGCTGAATATTATCGCCTGGTCATGCACACCGTCGGTACGACTAGGTGGACGAACGAATCAGATCCAAACTCGTGAAATGGTAATGGCCTACATGAAAATCTAGAAAAGGCCGCAGTAGAAAAGGCCGCAGGTTGCGATGGTCTTGTTGGGAATGGACCCTGACTTCGTCTAAAGGAAGGAACAAGCTCCAAACTCGAAGACATAATGGAGGCATGGGGAGTCGAACCTCGCCCGCGCCGGATCTTGTTTGTAGGATCGTCAAGCCCCAAATATCTGTGTGCCTCTGCTAAGAAAACCCAGCAAGTCCATTGGATGGTGAGTTGAAGTACGAAATGCCGATTTCGGCGTGCTATGCCAGCCGGAAGAAAATGCACGAGGAAAAACGAGGCTCGGTGCCGGCGTAAAGAAACATACAATCCTTCGGCCTCATCTGCCTATTTGGGATTGAACTCTGTTACTGAAACGCGGACGGGCGTGCGACCCCGGCATGCCACCCACGTCCATGGAGGACGGTGAGAGACTGTAATAGGAAGGCAAGTACTATTTTTCACCCGGTATCCGGCCACTTTGACATTTATGGCTGGCTCTCGAGCGCCAGACTGCCCGTATTCAGTCCACCGGGTGGCTAAACAAAGGTACGTATCTTGTGAACAGTTCCATAGCATTTGCAGGAATTTACCCAGTATGCCGGAAGGCGCGTCTGACGAAAGAGTGGTAAGTGATCAGCGTGAATCGCGGCAGGGCGAGGAAAATTCTCTCCGCGGCGAGAACAGCCAGAAAGAGCCAGGACAGTAGAGCGCATCGACTGAGGATCTGTTCGTTGAGCCGCGTTGAGCATAGCAGCCTCAGGCGGGGGGAGAAAGCCAGTGGAGCCACTGAATCGCTCCGATTTGCTCGACGCTCACTGCGATGAGTGTTTGCAAGAATCGCGGGCGGTATGTACTGGATCCGATCCCCATTTTTATTGAAAGGAGCGACGGAGTCGAGCAAAGCCGAAGACATAGTGCAAAGAAACATGAAGAGCGGGAAGAGCAAAAGCTCCACGTGGGGTCGGCTAACAAGGCTCTGAATGCAGTGACTGTCCATGGCTTCGTCCATGTTCAATTTCTGACACGGTTCAACTTTCTAACCCTTTAAACCAGCGTTCATGCAGTCGTATATCGAGCTGATGGATTGAGAACCATCTAAAACAAGTTCAGCTGTCTGCGGCAGTCTGCCTGTAGTGAGCTTGAATACATTTTTTCTTCAAATTTTACAAATGGTTTATGACAACTTCATATCTGGCACTGAGTCTGAGTCCTTTTCAATATGCAGCACTTATGCCAAACTTATGCCGGAGCGAAGCAAAGGCATGTCTTGTTGCCCAGAATCCAAATGGGGACATGACTAAAATCTCGGTAATACCCGAGTAAGAAGTATCGTTGCAGGAGAACGCGCCGAACACATAACAAGCCCCTTCTCTGACTCAGAAGGCGCTGCGAAGCACGTGCTGGTCATGTGAGCTGAGAAGGCGGCATGATCCGAACCTACGGTATGTCTTTACCATCGAGGATGCACATGACGAACTCGTGCTGCGAGGGATATAGACCATTGGTCCATCGCGAGATCTCCCTTTTAACGCTTTTGGTTGACAAACAGAAATAGGGAGAAAGCCTCGCAGTGACAATCGTGGCAATGCTGAGTACTGTACGAGATTGTAATCATCGTAGTTTTTCGATGATCGTAAGCTCGACAAAGAGCTGCAATCCGGGCACAGGACATTATTTTACAGTTCATCTAAGGGCATCCTCACAGCGACGCCGGAGCGCAGAGAAAGCAGGTCTTGTAGATAGTATTTATTGCGGACCAAACTGTTCTTAGATGTATATCAGATCGCTGAGCTACTACCAGGCTGATACGACAGCACGGTGATATTGGGACGGGATGAGAAGTAATCAAAGTGAATTTCGCTCTGCATTCATGTACGATAAGCCGAGATACAATAAGCGGAGTGAAATCAGGCACCTCAGCTAGCACCCGATCGTAGATCTTGATGTTCGCTAAAGAAATCGAGTTGGATGCACACATTCTGAAATTTATCTAAAATTCAAAAATGGTCAGCATAATCCTGCACCCAGGTTCTCGTCACCTTCTCGAATTTCAGACGACCCAAAGGTGCCTTGTTGCCTAGATGGCCGTTAAGTCCCAAGCGTACTCCGGTGCCGTCGTGTGTAGCACAAATGAAAGTCCAGACACCGGCAGGGCAGTCGTGCACAGTCGGGTATGCCGACACGTCTGGGAACCACACCGTTATACAGTTCCCCTGTCCCTCTCGAGCGGTCGCTCGTAGCAGCGGCGCCTGGCCATGATAAAATGAAAGAAATTCGTATGGGCTTGATTCTTGTCGATCTTTCTGAAAGATCCATCCTGTGAAAGTAAAGCCAGCGCTCAAATCGTAGGTCTTGCTCGTTGTCACGGAACCATCTCTACATGTGGCCTAGTCAAAAGACTTATTATTCCCAATTCGAGAGATACGTGCCTCAGATAAGCTGGAAAATGAAGTACTGGCTCCCGCCCAGACATCAAAGTAGCTTGCTCAATGGCAAGAGAATTACGAGGCGGATCTGCTGGCACTAGAGTGAGATGGCGACTGGTAGATCGAGATGTCTCAGGGGGTAGACTAAAAGTTGCGTCGACGTTGCCCAGAGAAATTCTCCCGAGGCGTTGCTCAACTGTTGATCCCGCGCCCGTATAAGTGGTGAAGTCGGCTAGGTTCTGAGCAAATAATCCGGCGTCAGTTTGTGATCCGGTCCTTCGAACACAAATGCTCACAGTGTGATCATTTTCAACAACGTCTTTCAACGCATCGAAAAGTCTACGGCTGAATCCCACTTGAACGAACTGGATATCGATGCGATCGTCTGGCAGATCTGCATCGCCAAGGCTTTTTACAGCGAATTCCACCGAATTCTCCAGACTTCGCGGATCCTCATCTAAAACAAGATCAGAATATACGAAACAGAAATTGAATGTCTACGTGCCAGTCGGCAGATCACGTAGAATGACGATGACCTTCAACTTTTTACGGTCGGGTAGCTCTTTAGTGGGGAGAACCAACAGTTCTCGTAGCTCCGTCAGAACGATGTTGTCGAGCTTTTCAAGAATGTCCCTGGTTCCTGAATTGATCGAAAATATTATCCTGAGAGCTCGCTGGAGTGATGTAGTCTGAAGCTCACCATGGGGAGTGATGGACTTCATCATCTTGGCAAGGCCAGCACGGCTCTGATTGAATGAAAATAATAATAATGATAAGACAGGCAATCCACATATATAGGCTCGTAATTTACCTCAACCTTTCCGCTCTCAGGGTTGTTCACAAATGTGAGCTCGAAGGGCGTCTCCGTCACCAAACGTTCGAGGAGATTCTTGACGACTCCCCAGATCAAACCTCGTATCTGAGACGAAGTTGAGTACTCAGTGGTGGAGAGTGGAATGTAGAATGGTACCTCTTGGGAATCATCGACGATGATGCGAACGTGATAGTCTCTGAGGGAAGGAAGGGTGTATGAGAATTTCCAGTCAGTCCCAGGTGAAAGTCTCTTACGCCAATTGGACCATGTTTTCAATGGCAGAGAATCCAGCAACAGCGCTGAACGTGATGAAGGGTTCTCAATGGAGCGAACGAGACTTTCCATGGTGCATTTATAAGAAAAACCTGAGGCTTTCACGTTGATCCACATATTCAGACAACGAGGATAACGTGCGGGAGCCACTCTGTCCAGGTCTATGGCGTCGACTTAGCCGCTCAATCAGAATGGGGACCGGGAATGAAAGTGCTCGATCACAAGCGTCCACAGAAGGAGTGTTCATGTGATGTAAACGGAGCTACATCCGGCTCCGTAAAACCGGAAACTGCAGTGACTACGTGACTATGGAACGCAGTGGATAGGCGAAATTTGTCGACGCACGCCGGGATGGAATTCTTATTTCGCTAAAAAATTGGATTGGAAATCGACTCGAAACCTGTGTAGAAAGTCCCTATTTTCTGGGATGCTTCGAACATGTGCCAGTGAAGGGTCGATCAGGATATGACAAATTGGTAGCATGCCTGATGTCAGGCGAAGTGTTCGCCATGTCAGATTTGAATCACTTCTGCAATTCTCAGCGTCTAGAGGTACATGCCCCAGCCACGATGAGCAATAGCCTAGGGTTGCTGAATAGCAGGAACCTCCGTGCCAAAGGTACGGGGGTTTGATAATTAGAATTATTTATGGTAAAGACAGGTGCTTCAAGTCAGACAAAATTTAGCAGCACACGGAACGAATCGACTCTTGGCGCCTAATAGTTATATTTGCTCCATCGGAGATCATACAGAAGTGAGCCGGAGGGAGTTGGAGGGTACACCTTGCTGGCTGGTGGTGGCGGGGGTGTGGCACACACACGGATTACATGAAGCTTTGCTAACCTCACACGGCGATGGGAAATGATTCTATACGGGGACCATAACTATTTGCTTTTTGAAACAGATTTGATAGGTGAAATCGCGGTGCGGACGGAATGGCCTGCCCTGTCAGGCACAGGGTCATCGATGTCAAAGGCCAGGATACAGGGTGTTTGTAGGAAGTATTAGGACATACCCAACCACAAGTGAAGTCCCCGGCAGATCAATAACCCCTCCAAAGAAATCATCTTTATTTGCATCTGAAATTCGGGGGTTTGGCGTAGCAAGTCACAGTCACTGCATTCCGAGCCCCCGTCAGCAGAGCCTCTGCCGACCCGCGTCGGTAGAGGTCGGCAGACCTTGGCGTAGACAGACTCGGTCGCCCTCTGCCCACCTCTGACTCAACTCCTCCAACATATTTTGGCCTTTCCTACTTACATTTGTAGGCCGGTATTGGCTCCCGATTCAAATGTGATCCATTGCCGGTTTGCAGGAATTTACCTCAAGTGTTGATGGTTCAGCGAATTTATTTCCGCCGGCATCGTCGACAAGGCCAAATACAGGGCAACCGGCCACCCCGCCAACCGGCCTCTGTAGGTCATATCTCGGGGTCGTTTGCTTCAGGAATGGTACTGGGGGTGTCTAGGGACAGGTTTACACAGTTATGGTCGACATACAACAGGTAGAACAGTGGAGAAAATTTATTGATTATGGCAGAACAGCCTGCGAACTGACCCATCCCCGACGATCCAGTGCCCCCGGTTGTGGCGGCCCAAAGCATGGTACATATAGTTTCATAGGACCCCTCGCGACATAGTAGAGTGCCCGGCCTGCCACCTAGATGGCGCTAGGTCCCACAAAAAATCCAAAGATCTCGGGCACGGGATTTGGGTGCTCTCAGCTCGCAGCAGGCGATGAAAAAGGAATTTGGGCAGAAAAGACTCTGGACACGGAGAAGAATGGAGGCTTACCAATCCTAAATGACCCTGCCAAATCCTAGACCCATAGCATGCACGGAGCGCACGGCGTGAAAGCGACCATCTGACCGACGCAGGATGGGAGTGGCTAGGTATCCGGGTCGTCAGGACAGTGGATGAGGTGGATGCGCGCCCTGTGGTGTCGCAGAAGGAAGCCCAGGACTGTAGGAGTAGAATGAGTCCAAGAAGTTGCGGAACGATGAAGAACTGACGGAGCAAGATCGAGAACAGTTCGGGGGAAGGAAACGCTGATCGGGGCTGTGCGGCCGAGACTAAGCACACCACAACATGTGATCCGAACATCACTTTTGGTTGAATTTCGGTATGGACCAGCTCTATAGATCCCTATCGCTCCCTATACCTCAAACTTGGCCATATGATAGCTTCCTCTCGTAAGATACAGCAAATGGCCGGTTGCCTAGTGTGGCCGGCTTCTGGGTCGAAAATAGTACTGTGACTGATGAGATTTTGGGCTTTCGTAGGGGCAAAAATGGGAAAACAATAGTGCTCACCACGCAGCATTCCATGTCCGGTCGAAGTGACACTGAAGACAAAGGCACGAGGCCCGCAGTCAGAGTATATAATGACGAATTCAGCCGAATACGGAGAGAACCAAAGACGAAATGAAACGCTCTATGTATCGGCCATCGGTAGTCGAACCACCTCCTCAGAGAAAGAATCGGGACAAGGAGGCTGCCACGGTGCTCCAAAGCGAGTCAGGTCCAATAGGAATTCAAGTGGCTGTCACGATGAAGGCTTATGGAATCCATTGCAGTATGCCAGAACGCGCGTCTGACGAAAGAGTGGTAAGTGATCAGCGTGCATCGCGGCAGGGCGAGGAAAATTCTCTCCGCGGCGAGAACAGCCAGAAAGAGCCAGGACAGTAGAGCTCATCGACTGAGGATCTGTTCGTTGAGCCGCGTTGAGCATAGCAGCCTCAGACGGGGGGAAAGCCAGTGGAGCCACTGAATCGCTCCGATTTGCTCAACGCTCACTGCGATGAGTGTTTGCAAGAATCGCGGGCGGTATGTACTGGATCCGATCCCCATTTTTATTGAAAGGAGCGAGTCGAGCAAAGCCGAAGACATAGTGCAAAGAAACATGAAGAGCGGGAAGAGCAAAGGAGCACGTACGTAAGTCCCGGTGATCACTGGATCAATCTACGCAAGTTGCCGTCCGGACCTCCCCGAGTTGAAAAGCGTCTTCAAATGCCCCAACGATGAAAAAACGATGAGCAATGGATATAAAGTGATAGGAAATACTGTGCTGACGGGAATCAACGGAAAAACTAAATTGTATTACGATAAGCCAAATTTGCGCATTCCACGTTGGCAATTAGCATACGGAACGTAATATGCAGTGATTCTAGGTTGAAACAATAATCCACCCCGGCTGTTCTGGTAATAATAACGGGAACACCTCCGCAGCAACATCCTATTGTTGGATTATTACACAAGAGCTGACCCGCCTGAAATGTGTGATAGCCATTCCTAGGTGGAGGCGGGAGTGTTGGAATGCCAACGATCTTACACCCGTCCATAAATCGGTGTCTTTCGCTGTAAAGCTAGCACAGCAATGAATATCAACGCGCGATGCCCGTGTTGAAAATAGTTGCAGACGGTCACTCGCATCGTCCGCGCACCGGTTTGACCTTGACTACGCCGTGATTCTTAATCTTCACCCCAAAATCAAGTTGGAGTATTTTTGCTTCACTCAAAAAAAAAATTGTTGCGGGGAACAGTCCTCCCTTGAATACTCGCCACCGTCCCCAGTAGTCATTTATTCTAAATTGATCATGTCTCGCGGTATAGCTCGGAAACCTGGTGTTCGGTTCCAAGTCCGCAGAGTATCGCAAATCTCAAGGGTGCAGCCCGCCTCACACTTGTATCGCCCCGAAGGTGGCACAGTCCATGCCGCACGCAGTAAATACATGGCGGGAACAGCTCCACAATTACACTGCCTGTGCTTTTTTTTTCTGTTGGAGTCTATGCATTTTCTATTGGAGACTAAAATATGTTGCGGTAGAGGACTTCCCGCAGATAAAAATCGAACGATTCCACTGGTTACCTGCAGTACGTACTATTACCGGGGATGGTGATGCGGAAACATTTGCCGTTCAAGGAGATGGTCCTGTAAAGGCAATATCCAACAGAAACCATATAAATACCTGCCCACCTCTGAGGTTTCTTCATTCAACTCCTCCTCACCCACTACACCAGGTCAGCCTCCATCCCCTTACTTCCAAGCCTCCCCGCGTATACTCTTCCACTCACTCCAATTTGTCCGCCAGCATTCAGAAACCACCCAACCTTACAATAATGCAATTCAACGTTGCCTTCATCACCAGCGCGCTCCTCGCTTCCGCCTCTCTGGCGCTGTCGGCCACCGTCACCGGCTTTGACGGGGCGGACTGCAGTGGGACCCAAGGCGAAAGTTTCGATGTTTCCGCCGGCGAATGCTTCACCTTGGGAGGCGCCTCGACCAAGTCGATCAGCTACTCCGGCGTCCCCAACAGCATCTCGTTCTTCATCTCTGGCGGTGGCCACGACGCTTGCACCAATGGCGCACAGCTGACCCAAGGTGGCGGCTCCGGATGTGCCACGGCGCCTGCCGGGTAAGCACTCTCGGTGATCGTCCATGTTGAAGTCACTGATTCCGTTTTTCTTTTTGTAGAGTCAACTGGGAGAGCATCTCGGTCTCGTAAATTATACGGCCATCGGCTCCAACAGTGAAAGTGCTGCGTACATACCGAGTTAGAGTCGCTCGCAAGTCATCTAGTAAAGTCAAATAAATGTGTTGTTGAGAAATTGTGTTGCTCTGTGCGTGTTGAGAAGAATCACCAAGACCGCTAGTCTGGGTTAGAAGTGCAACGCAATAGAATAGCACTCACTGAAACTTGCAGTTCGTCGCTCGCACCGACTCATTGGATGAATGTCATATTAGAGTTGCCGTCCCGCCTTTTCACAGCCAATCTGGAAAAATGGGCTTCTCTAGCTCCGTTAGGTCCTTGTGAACCTTTGCGCTACTGTGGCATCGCGGGCTGGCCCGCATGCCTACAAATCATCAGTGTATAAAATAGGGAAACACGCATGCACCAGATCTCTCGGCTTGAGCGGAGCATTGCCACGCGAGAATACTGGCTAACTGGGGCGCAGCAACAACTTGAAATTGGCATAACTTTATATCTCCCCCCAAAGCTTTCGATGTTGCTTCGGATGTTGAGCCGGACAATTGGAAATTGGGAGCTCACATATTCCGAGCGGACTCAACTTTAGTTGCCTGCGCTGAACGACGGCTATGTAAGCGAAGCCATCTTCGCGGCACTCATCTGGGTAGACCCATCGCTGGCCCAACAGCGGATTTAGAACGTTGGATATTTGCCACACAAGTACGCACATGTTCATCCGTACGTGTTCAACACACTCCGCACCCGCCGCAGAATGGATCGCCGCCTTTTGTGTTAAGACAGCGTACGCGGTTCGGTTCGACAGAGGGAACACGAGCAGCTGGTTCCACAATTACCTAACCCCGGTAATCCCGTTTTCCATTGAGGCCAGAATAAGATGCGTTGTAGAACTTTCCACAGATGATCAAGTGTTTGAACCCCTGGGTTGAGATACGTACTAGAGATGATTAATCTAGAACTTTGTTAGAGGGTGTCATCGTCCGTAAGCAAGCGGCCCGATGGAAATAGTATAAATACCTGCTCCTCTATACATACTGAGCTTCCCCTCCTAGATTAGGCCACGCCATCAGCATCCGCTCGTACAACCCCAAACCCATTCCATTTCCTGCCTAATCTCACCATGATGCAATTCAACATCGCCTTCATTCCCACAGCCCTCCTCGCTTCCACCTGTCGCCAATTTCAGCACTCGGCTCTGAGAGTGGTATGGGAACGTACGAAAGTAAGCGAGCCGATGGTCGTTAAACTGTACAGTATACTGTGAGCAATCCGGAATACATGGCAAAAATTTGCGGTTGAGAGTTCGGATCTCGCCTGCCTTCCGCAAACCAGGATCATGTCGCACTCACCACGTAATGAGCCCATTCTCGAGCGTGTACAGAACCAGACTGTCCAGCACACTTTTCATTCTATCTCAATAGCATAAACGGCGCGCATTAAACAATATGCGAAGGGCTCACACAGAGGGCGCGGAGCCCTTGCGGATTTTGCGCAGGTAGAAGCGTACAGACCGTAATGACCATGTCTAACCCCGCCAAGAGTGAGAGGCCAGCTGTGAAGAGCACCTACACATCTTCAGCGTCCCGAGATAGGGACGAGGAGGGGAGTAGGGTCTGTCGATGAATGGCTCCCAAAGACCTAAGCGCAACCTGAACAAACGTCAGCATCTGGAACGCGCCACATATTTATTGGGCACATACATTTCCACGGTCGCCACTAGCCGTAATCGGATAGATCAGACAAAGGGATACCAGAATCAGAGGCAGGCATACTTATGGCAGCCACTAATATTGTGTGTATGATTAGTACTGTATCATCCCAGCGGAGATTTCAAAAGGAACGCACATAGACGGAGGCATGCTAGACAGACCTGTGGAAAGAAACGAGAGGATCAGTCCGAGGAATAAAGGAACCCGGTAGACGCACAATGGCTCCAGTGATGAACAAGTTCCTCCCGCTCGCTAAAATTCCGGATTGTTAAGGATCAATGCAACACAGCTAATTGTACTGGTACGAACAGCGGTAGATCTTCTGAGCGGAAACATATGCTGCCATTAGTGTGGAGACCTGAGCGAGAGGAGCCGGACGCACAGATGTGCAACACAGGTCTGCATAGCCTATCCACCGATTGAAGATTAAACCTCATGTCGGGAAAGGAGAACTTACAGTAACCAAAATGATGAGCTTCGGAGATGTTAGGACCCAGAATGCGACGAATAAATGGCAGAATGTGCATGTACAGCAATAGACCTGCACGCACCATGGAATCAGCGTCATGGGCCTGGGGCTGCCAAAATGGACGAGAAAATAGTAGAAGAGGGAAGCTAGGATGAAGAACGACTGCACGAGATCCAGCACCCTGCACAATCTGATTGAAACACAACGGACCACGCACCATACCGTGGCGACTAGGCGGTCTTTAATAAATGCGACCCGGGTGGGATTTGTCGACGAGACGACCATCACTGGCACCTTGTAGCAATGTCAAACGGACTCTCTGCTGCATCCGATTCGTGTTCTGTCCTTCGCAATCGTGTTGCACGGGCCTTGATTCTTGAACAAACGATTTGGCTGGAGTTGATTATTGATTAATCGATACAGTAATTAAGGGGTATACGCAACAGGGATGGTGCGGAGACCTTCTGAGGCTTGACACAGTCCAATTCTGAGGGAGGACGAGGTGGCAATCAGAGCGAAGAAGATGCGTCCAAGTTGACCGTCTAGAATGTATTCTGTCAGGGCGGCTGTCGCAGCCGAGTACAAATCAGACGCCGCCGAAGGGGACGGCCGCAATGCTGGTACCTGCGCCTAACCAGAAGAAAAAGCGAGGAGGTCGAACTCGTCTCCGAGAAGAGTCATGCTGGGTTAGGTTCTTGTTAGGTTCCATGCAGTTGGACAGAGCGCCAGATGAGAGACCTCGTTTCTGCACCGCAGTCGGGAGCTAGATGAATACCGAGCTTGAAGTTTGTCAAAAGTTCGTGGCATCGTTGTCGTGGTCCAGTTCAAGCCGTGATGGGTGTGTGTGTATTTGTGTATGTATTGCAACTTGCAAGACCGTCAACAATAAACCGTCGCAAGTGCCCGGGCCGCCCCCGAATGAGATATTGAGAGAATCGCAAAATCCCGACTCTTTCATACAGAGTAGAACGAGCTCGAGTAAATCACCAACGCATGGCTTCTTGAATTTTGAGTCCTACACAAGGGGGTCCGGGCCGGTCAAGCCGAGACCGGGTGCTGGGAGGGTGGGTCGGCCGATGGGCTGGCCAAAAGAAAAAAATGATGTTTGATTTTTTGGGCTGGAAATGGACTGGATGCTATCCAACTCTTCCAAATAACACTTTTCAACGTTTTTCGGCCTCCAGTAAGGCCGAATAAGGGAGGGATCACCCTCTGTGACCCAGTCTGGCCCAATTCGGAAGTGACTTTGGATCTGTTTAACAATGAGCGGACGTCAATCACCTGCCAATCACCTTTGTCGTGATCACATCTACTTCTCTTTGCTCTCCCACCATGTCCTCGACCCAGGGAACACATGCCAATGTCGCCGCTGCCGCGAATGCAGCGCCGGCTGTCGCTGACCCCCTTCTACAGTGGCGGCCAAAAAGAATTGCCGCGATGGTTTGCGGTCATTTCTTGGCAAAATCACTTCAAAGAAAATGCTACCATGATGTATGCTCAATTCCAAGAGGGTATGAATCATCCAAGGTATACCATGTCTGTCTCGATGTCCCAGAATAAAATAAATTGCCGTTGTCTGAAAAATCAACTTTTCAAATAGAGACGATATCGAAAAACGGTCAGCATAGCATGAAAGTACTTGAAAAACGGTGTATGTCAACACTTTATTTCGATGGGATTGCTTGGTAGGCTCTCTCGCAACAGCTGCCACAAGTTGGCTAGTTTGGCCATTTTTGGGCAGTTTTGGTCCATTTTTGGTCAAAATGCCCAACTTGAGAGCTGTCTTGTGAGCCAACCTACCTATCGATCTATATCAAATAAAAGGTGAGTATACGTCATTTTTCAAGTGCTTTCATGCCATGATGACCATTTTTGCATGACATCAAAATCCACGATCTCGATTTTCCAAATTTGGTCAAATCATTTTATTGCGGGTGAACAAAGACAGGTATGGTATCACTTCGGCTGTGCATACCACCTTCGAATTCCCTACTCGTCATGGTAGAATTTTATTTGAAGTGATTTGGCCAAGAAATGACCGCAAACCATCGCGGCAATTCTTTTTGGCCGCCACTGTACATGTAAAACAAGTAAGTTGCTCACAGTCATGGTCCATGGAAAACAACAAGAATGAGGATGTACCAGAAATTGAGGGATCAATGCAAAGGCATGTCGCCTGAGCAGCTCAGATATTTCATGGCTGCTGCCTTTCGTGTTCCCGTTCATGACACAGTGGTGAGTATCCACTCACTGTCGCGCCAAACGAGAGACATCCGGTAAGTACTCCGCATTGCCGTGGACCCCGTCACCGTCGAACAGAGTGCAGAATCCCCCATCGATCCGGCCGTTCACGCCATCCCAGCCGGAATGTGCCCAAAGTTGACCGACTTCTCGATGGGCTACTCTGTGTGGTTCCCGCGAGACCATCCCACGCTGCCCCTGGGACGTTGGTTACCACCCTCGGAACAGTTGACCTCGTTCACCGCTCCGAATGTGTTGATCAACGGGTTTGATGCTCGATTCATATTTCGGACCGCTGTGAAGGCGAGTGTACATGTCTCCCTACGTGTCAAGGATCTGAAACTAATTTTCACTCGTCTCGCTGGCAGCTCACCGTGTGCGACATTCGCATAGACGATTTCCCCCCAGATGATATTCTCATTCCACCGACGCTTCTCAAGGACTTACGCAGTCTAACACTCTGTTTCCGATCGATGTGCCGAGAGTTTTGGGACGAAATCACCGCCCCAGAACTGCACCATCTCAGCATCACCAGCCTGTACTACGATGACGAGCCCGGCTCCTGGGGCCACGAAGAGTTTATGGCGTTCAAGGAGCGATCCGGATTCATACTGAAGGACCTTTCCCTCCGATTCGAATACTCGGACGTGCAGGAGATGATCGCGCTGCTTGACGCGGAGCCGGAGTTGGAGAGGCTCGTCCTTTGTTGGAGCGGGATCACCGAGCAACCCTACACGAAGATCGATCCCCTGCTGCGAAAAATGGAGGCGAAGCAGGGGAGCGCCCTCTGGCTTGCCAAACTGCGCACCATTGCTCTCGAAGCAACGCCAGACAGCCTCGCGATGCTCCAATCACGATGTGCAATGCAGTCGTCCAATCCAGCAGGCGGCGCACCGCGTCTGAGCGACATAACCTTGTACGCCGAGTTGAACATAGACGGGAGCGAGTTTGACCCCTCCATTGTGTTTCCCCGCGAAATCGACGCGCTGCTGGCCCTCGGATGTCAGGTGAGTGTGGAACTGATGGATTATTTCGGCGGCCACGACTTTTACGCTCTAAGCGACGATTCTGAGGACGACGAAGGTTCATGGGAATGACCGAGATGTGGTTCGGGGAGAGGAGCTGCAACGTGAGAGCCTGACAGAATTTATCAGTCGGAATCAAATATGTACCCTTCAAATGACGGAGTGCTTACATCGGCCTCATGCTTTACCGACTTGCTCAAATGTCGAATGAACTCCATAACAACTAAGCCGTTTTGCTCCTGAAGGTATTGTGGAATTTCTGAGTGTGGGTTTGGATGTGCGGTAGTATTGGATCTCATCGTTCCTGTGCCGCATGCGCGTCGGAGGGGGCGGAAAATCGATAAAAATATGCGGTGAGTCTAGAATTTTTGAAAAATGCGGAAGACATGGGGTGCCGGTGCCCATTGAATCTACGTAGAAAGTTCAGATAGAGAACTCACAGATATACCACAAAATCCAATGGGACTCGGACCGGCGCATGGGCTGCATTCACGGAATCTTGGTAGAGTTCAAGTTGGGGCTAAGTACGTCGACCAGCGGAAGTACAGAGCATGGCATGGTTGGCGCGTCTATCGCCCGCAAGCGACTCGTCTGGTGGCAGGCAAGTGGCAGGAGCAAAAGAGAGGCAGTGGCTGTGGAATATCGCATCACTCGCATACCGACGTGGTGGCCGAAGATAGGGGCACATTCACCAAACCGAGTAAAACCTTTGAAAAAAGCGTAAGAAAACCCTGTTCACGAAGTAAGTTTTCCTCACTTGGGCAGCTGGCCAAACTTCATCATTATCATCATTATCATCATCCATTATTCATTCAGATACTCGAACAATTAAACAAACACTACATTATGTCGGGTCTCAATATTAATCACTTGCGTGCGGGCGTGAAGGGGATGTTGTCCAGTTTTGACACAAACGCGGCGGCGGCCTGAACCCCCGGGTCGGCGGTGTTAGGCGCAGCTGCACCGGCGATGCAGTCGCTCAGCTTGAGCGCGGCGGCGACGTTGCAGTTCGGGGAGGTGTTGCCGTGTCCGCATCCACCGGAGCCGTTGGTCTGCGCAACAGCAGGACCTGCGCACTTGCCGCTCGAGAAGCCACAGCATCCCTGCTGGCAGTCAGAGTCGGCCGAGCACGTCTCGAAGACGGTCAGTTTGCTGTCCTGGGAGGCAGAGCTGGCAGGAGGAGCAGCAGCCGGCGGGGGTGCAGCAGCGGCGGGCGCAGCACCGCCTGCCGCAGGGGTGAAGGGGATGTTGTCAAGCTGCGACACGAACGCCGCGGCAGCCTGTACACCCGGGTCGGCGGTGTTGGGTGCGGCGGCGCCAGCAATGCAGTCGCTCAGTTTGAGCGCGGCGGCGACGTTGCAGTTGGGCGAGGTGTTGCCGTGTCCGCATCCGCCGGATCCGTTGGTCTGCGCGACGGCGGGGCCGGCACACTTGCCGCTCGAGAAGCCACAGCATCCTTGCTGGCAGTCAGAGTCGGCCGAGCACACCTCGAAGACGGTGAGCTTGCTCGATTGCTGGCGGACCTGAAGGCTGCTAGACCCGGGGAGGGGGTGTGCCTGGATGCCGAGGGCAACTGTGGAAAGGGAAGGGAGGTCAGAAACAGTAACGGAGAGGACCAGGAAGGAGGCTCACAGAGAGAGAGAGCGACAAAGGTAGCAGAGAGTTGCATGGTCGTTGATTTAAAAAGAGTGGCGAATGAAATAAATTGACAACACAGTTGTCTGAATGGTTGGAAGAGGATGGGAAAAAAAAAACAGGTGAGGGGAAGAAAGAAGAAAAGGATCGACCTAAGGAAAAGTCGTAGACCCCCGGGGTCTTATATACCTTTCGGCGGCTAACTTTTCCGTGGTACACGGCCGTTGATCTTGTTGCAGTGATGGCGATGAAACTGCCACGATCAATGCCTGCGCCTCTGATGTGGCGAAATATAATTAGCACAGCCCAAGTACTGTTTGCGATCCAAGGAAGGCGCGTTCGGTCACCGTCTGTGTCGTTGCGACGAAGCTACAAGAGTTTATGCACCTTGATCCGCTCTCCCCCGAGGCAACTGTGCAGCGCCGAGAAAACGATGGCTGGCACCACGGCGATGAGCGGGAACACGGGAAACAGCGGGAAACTGGGCGCGGCCCCACGGCTGAAAAGGGTTGAAATTGCGCTACACCATAGTCCTAGGTGTCTAGTATTTGATACTTCGACTCGCAAAGGCGGCGTCTGATTCTCGTAAGAATCTGATTGATGTGCGCTCGAGTTTCAGTTTCGAACCGCTTACTACGCACGGCCACTCCGTTGTGAGGTTAAAGTTGCTTTGCCAGATAGGGTAAGCAAATCCGTGTCTTCGGTTACTTCGGTGAGCCGCTTGAGGCCGACGCCCGTGCGACGCAGCTAGTGGTAGGCAGGTAGGTAGGGCCTGTAGGTATGAGAGTGCGTATCGTGTACGTCCAAATACAGAGGTATCGCACCGTGGATCCTCTGAACCTCACCCTGATCTGGCTCCATAGTGTTGCTGCGGCGTTCATACTGTATTACTTGGTTACTCAAAGTCGAGCTCGATGTTTGCTCGGGGTGATTTCCTGGATGGACTCTTGGGGAAGTCTTAGAAGTGGTACAAGGTTACTTCACGATTGGTAAACGCTCGATGAGAATTGTCGAAAGGTCGCCATGCTGCCAGGCCAAGTGGGACTCCGGAGTGAAAGTTCAAAAGATTAAAGAACGTGTGATCACTCCGGCAAACTCGGAAAGGATTGCCGGTTTGTAAGCTGCCTTCGGGACTTGCCGATTCCGCTTTGAGCCGTTCTTCTTTGGTTCTTCTCATCTTTCAGACTTTCACTGTGTGTAATTGGTGCAGTGCGGCGATAGCACATGCACAAGACACTGCTGGGGTGAAGGAGCCGTCCTACCAGATACTTTAAAGTTTAGCATGATTACGCCATCAGCGGATAGAGATGAAGATTGGATGAAGAAACGCACATAATTATTCTGCTTGGTAGAAGTCAACAAGATGCGATTTGGAGCATTGTAAACTGGAGTTTACATCCGGCCTGCGGAATTTGTTCAGATACAACAGCTCGATAGAGGACACCTACCCTCCAACACGCGGGCACGGCTTGCTCTCCGCGTCAGTTACCTGCGCGCGCGGCTGAAAGGATGGACTTCACGTCGGTGAGCTGTACCTCCGTTTCTCCTCGAAGCTCAACCTGCTGATACTTGAGAATTAACTTCATGAGGCTTGCGATGGAACGGGCATCATCATTGGGACTATGTAAGTCAGTCGTTTTCAGGGAGATGGCCAACTTGCGCGGGAATGCAGGTACCGACTGGAAGCTCCCGATCGCGGGACCATTTCGCACAGTCACAAACCCCTGAGATTGTACTCCATGGCGCAGCGGAACAGTTGAAGCACCTATGTCCTGTCCTGAGGCGTAGGGATTTTGCTGTCCAGGCAGGCTGCGTCAGGAATAGCCCGAAGCGGTAACATGGACAATAAAGAACGAGAAATAATGAAAATACGCTGAATAAGGATCTTGCAGGAGCTTTCGACAACACAAAATCACTTGTAGCCGGGCGTTAGGCTCAAGGCTGCTCGAGGATGGTCATGTGGTGGATATTCGCTCGCCAGAGGCATCCGCCTTCAACATGAAATGCTTGTCCGCGCATTTGTTTACCGCACAAGTGGCAGCGGGTTTTGAGGGCTTAGGCGTGATCGTGTTCATTGAAATGGTGGTTAGTACGAGGACCTGCAACGTCAAGAAGTAACATAAGGCAGGAAGAGAATACCACGCACCCGCACTAACACCTCTACTTATCTGCACTTGACCGCCTCCAAAGACATCCTCCGAGAATACGAGAGCAACCGAGCCCGAGTCGGGGTAGAAGCACACCACGCCGGATCGCGACGGCTCTAGGCACGGCGGTGGTAGAGTCCCCATACGCACACACACCTTGAAAGAACATAATGTCGCCACTTATATCGCCGGCGTCGGGCATTGTCCGAATGTGCGGAGGGCCGGGCACGGGCGGAAATACTAGCACGAAAGCTGCCCGGGACGCCGCCGCTGCGCACTGGAGGGCACAGCTGCGTCGGCGTCGCAACGACTAGAAGGATGCCGCCCGTGGAAAATGGGCGGGTTCCGCGAACGAGAATGGAGCCACTTGGCGTGGAGGAGCGACACTGCGACATTTTCAAGAGTCGAGACAAGCTCAAACGTTTGAGGGTGATTTGCTGGACATTCGGGGCCAACACCCCAACGCTGAGATCCGGTGTTGAGGGAGATCGGCGCGCGGGGCGTACAGGCGGGCATTACATTCAATAGCGACAAGGCAAATGGCGGAAGAGAATCAAGAGACTGTTTGGCATCGACGTGCTTGGTTCTATTTGGCATCGGCCAAACATGCTCACTTCCTTATTCCCCACACCTCGCGCGAAGCGACTCGCCCATAACGGCGCCTATGAGCCCGATCTCGTATCCGAGATCACTCAACCCAGGAACTTACATCCTTTGAACCACTCTCAGGATGAGCCGCAAACGAAGCCGGCAGTGCTTCACCGTGACGTGGAGAGCAACTCCCCTGAAATTCACACAATTCCGACGCTCAGGTCATGTCACTGCAGCAGCAGCGTCTTCCATCGCACTTCTCCTGTCTCGAGTCCCACTTCTCGAATATCTGGGCGAGTTCGCTCGAGTCTCGGAGCTGGACCGCGATTCTCCTTTTCTCTGCCGCACACGAACTCGACTCTGCAGCTTCTTGTCCTGGATAACTTTACTTGCGCCCCACACGCTGAGTCATCCCAGCGATCCCCTTTGCTGCTCTTTTCCTCAAGTGAGGAATCATATGTTTCCGTAGTCTGCATCCCAATTCCTGCTGAAAACACCCCAAGCTTCAGGCTTACCCATTCGGCGTTCGTTCGAACTCGAAATTAATTCAAAGCGCTTCAAAAGTAACCAGACACAAACCCGATCTTATTCTCCCTTTCGCAAATCGACGAATCCCGGCTCCTTCCACCCGACTCTGGGTGGGAGCAGGTTGTACTCCTTCATATATGCGCACACTTAGCTGCTGGCCGTGCTGAGATCACACAAATCCCTTCGTTTCGGCCGTTGGACACCGGTTGCTCATCCTGCAGTCGCCGTGCTTTGTTCGTCTATGTAACAGCGGCTACATATCGCTTCCCATGTTGACTCAGACTAGGTGACGTGGACTTCGACCTGCTCCTGAAATATACCAAGCTCGGTTACTCCTTTTTTTTTTTTTTGGCTTACATTGGCGGCATAAGCGATGTATGTGTTCATTGCTACCTGCGTCTTGGCTATTCACTCTCCCCCCCGTCATCCTCAAGACCCGTGGCAAGTCCAGCGGCTACCTCTTTTGTCGCCCCAAAGGAGGTGTCGGGCGCTACGAACGGTACGCCAACTTGTACTCGAATTCGGAGTCGAAACTAGTTGCACGACGTTGACGACACTCAGTGGGTTTGTCACTCCGGATGAGCGTAGTCCGACTGACATATTCCTTTAGAGAGCTCAACACTGGCAGCATCGGTCACGGCTAGTGTTGGTGTTAAGGGTGAGAATGAGATGTGGGACCCGAATTTGATTCCTCCTAGGCAGAGTCTTGGTGCGCTGTCCATGTCCTCGTTCGTCATCCTGTCCAAATTCATATCTTTTCTGTTGACGCGGTACAGGTATTCTCAAGCTACCTCAGCCCTACCACCGCCAGCAGATCGCTGCGGAGTTCGAATGTTCCTCAACACGTAATCAAATCCCCTGGTCAAGGCACCAGCTCCTCGGTCCCTGCAGGCTGATGAATCTACTGCGCCCCTATTCCGCCAGCACAGATTCACGCGCTGCCCGGATCCAGGGTTCGATTGCCCATATCCCATCCAATACGTGAGTCTTCTAGAACGCTCTTATTATTTCTCCGAGGCCAGGAGCGTGCGTGTTCGAATTCCCCGTCGGCGTCTCTGAAAGTCATGGCCCAGCTACGACGACCATTCTTCCGCCAGCTAGCAGGCTGCCACGCGCCTTCCCTGGCTTGCCCGATGCCGACACGATTCGCATCGCGACTCCGTGGGACTAGATACTTACTTTTGAATCATGGATTCATACTTTACTTCCTGTCCGCGTCTGCGTCTATTGTGCCAGGTACTTTTGACTTGGCGGTACGAGCGCTTCCCTCATTGAGACCAGATCTGCTCACTCATAGTTTAAACTACTGCAGCATTTTACTTTCGGAGCATGTACATCAGTCCAATCTCGGAATTCCGTAGGAAGCTATGGGACTCGTTGTCCCCTTCGCTGAAAATCCGGGAATTTGAAATTGTCGCCGTGTGTCATGCAACAGGGTGCAGGCGCCCAATGCCACTGTGGGTTTTGATGCGGGAGCACGCCACGTTGGTAACCCTCAAACTATAATGCGCGTGCCGGTCGAGTTTTCTTTAGAAATGTTGAGACAAGCATCGCGGCGGTTTCCTGGGAGCGGCTACCAAATGCCAAGATGATGAGGTTATTATAGGGTGATAGACCGCGTAAACTCACCCGGTCGGAATTGAGAGGGACTATTTGCAGCGAATGCGACAGATCACTCACAACCCGTAACAACAGCGTGGTTTGCAACCTCTAAATTCGCCGCAAGGGTTGGCCAATCAGTACAGTACCTTACAAAGTTGGTCGTGATGCTTCAATCCGCGCCGCAAAGGGCTGCCTCCGAATTTGAGAGATATCTGGATGTTTGGCTGCAATCCCCATCACCGATCCGGCACCTAATGTTGATTGGACGTTTTGATTTTTCAACGTATAGACATGATTGCCAGGAAAGAACGGTCACATAGGCATTCTTTGAGTGGGAGGCTGGAGCCTCAGATGAGTCACATAAATCGCAAATCTTGTTGCTTCATCACTAATTGCGGGCTAATTATGTTCAACGAACGGTCCAATTTTTCCCTAATCCTGCTTCAACTCATCCGATCTAGGGTCCCTATATATCGCGATGCTTAACACAGTGAGTCAACATCAGTCAAGAATCACCGCCAATGCTTCAGGAACCTTCTCACACAGAAACACCAACACGGTGGCCGCTGTAGCTGCAAGTACTTAAAGTCTTGCAATGCTGTGGGCTCTCTGCCCTTTTTTTCCCCCCGTTCACCAGGAGAGATCGATTGCATTTCTGATTATAAATCCACAAATAGCACCTTCTTTGCTCGGTTCTGTTGGAATGCAGCGCATCAACTGCGGAAAGCAGTGAACAATGGGCTGCAGGCGGCGCTGAGGCTGTGCGTGGAGCACGAATGACTCGAAATGACTTGTAGATAGCTGCGCACGGACCATGTAGAAAATGTATATAAGGACCTGTATTCTGTACTGTAAAATGTAACTAAAAATCCTGACTCCAACCAAACACCCACCACTCTAAACTCAAACATCCCCATCTCATTTCTTCAACAGGTTCCACCTCACATCCACTACCTTAACCTACAGTTGAACAGTCATTGGATACTCATCTTTCCTATCGGCACGGGGCATCCGCACCCGAGGCTGTATTAACAGGTTCTCCTTCCCTTAACCACCATGGCCTCGCACCCCACCTCAGCAAAAGCAGGCCCGTCTAGCTCAACGACAGCCAAATCAAAACTCATTCACATATTGGTGTATATCGCATCTCTCCCATCACTATGCTTGGCCGATGAGCTGTCTGGTGCCGATCGCTCTCTCGGTGCTGCACTACAGAATGTCAACGGCATGTCCAGCATCATATCTTTCATCCCCATTCTCACCGGGAAGGTGCAAAACATGAAAATGATCTCAGCACGCACCTTCCCCGGCTCTCTCGCTATTGCTGGGTTGGGTGGTGGCCGTGTTCTCACAAAAATGCAGCTTGGTGTGGCTCTTCTCGGCAGCACTCTGTATCAGAACCTTGTTGACGACTTCTCAACCACCATGATGAGTATGTGAACAAGTACTCACCAGCACTCATCCACATCCCCACTGGTACACCAAGGCGACACTCATCCAATATCATCATCAACCATAATCCATCCGAGGCATACCTCGTTGAGACATGGTTCCAGACACAAGGACGCCCAGGAAAAGTACATCTGAAGCAGAACAACAACCAGCGGCTATTCTGTGGTTTACTGATATACTTTGTAATCTACACCGGAGAGATGTACATCGAGATACGCAATGCAGCTACGGGCACCCAAATCCCGTTGCTTGTTCTCCAGATTATGGGCTTCTTATGCTGGAGCACTGCTCTCATCATCCTACAGATCACCAGAGGCCAGAGCAGTCCCACAATGGTTCTGAACCACCTTGGACACCCACACTACCGCTGCATGCAGGTGGTTGTCCTGGGTCACCACGTCTCTACCGCACTGTTCAGTTTTAGCCTTGATTGTCTGCAAAGCTGCCATATCTTTCATGGTGACTACAGCAGCCACACACTTCAAAAGATCGGTGCTCTCATTATTGTGGGCGCCATAGCAGACCTCATCTCAACAGTATTTGTTGTTGGTTTGACTACTTGGGCATATCCTTGGCTTGGAATGCAGCTAGTCATAATAATCATCAAGGTTTCCTTCAGTGTTGAACCTCTCCGCCAGATCGAAATCAAGGGTATCGAGCCTCTCGAGGGCAGCAGGAGCATTGTCATGCCAGCACGCAAAGAGGACATACGGTTACCCTTGAAAGTGAACACAGTACAACAGTGGGAGTTCACAGACATCTGTGTTGGACACAATGTTGTGCAGGGAGAGGGGAGGAAGTGGGTCTCTGCGGATCCTGGAATATACATTGGGCAAATTTACTCCTCCGGGTCTGTCATCAAGGCGGACACCAAGTTGAAGAGGACTACAGATATCAAGATACGGTATCTTGCAATTGAGGAAAAGAAAGTGACACTGGCAATAATGAAGCCGCAGAAGGAATCCAATCAGGCACTGCAGCACGAGTATCTTGCATGTCTAGCCGAGATTGTCAAGGCAAACAAAGTCCCCAGTATGGAGTTTCTGGAAGCCATGAAGATGACTGCTGAGGGCATACGGAAGAGAATGGAAGCAGATTGGTTTGCCTTCGGAACAAAAGATCTGATGATCCTCATGCAGAAGGTGAAGACAGATATTTTCTGGCGCAAGTGGGTGTAAGCAATGGTGGAGCCGAATTGTCAGGCATGCATATATCCAGTACCTAGACAGGAAAATGTACTGTGGAAATTGGGAATCATGGGATAACACTGAAAAATTGAAAAGCGGAGTTGGGCTGAATGTGGCTGAGTGGGGAACTAACACAAGGTGAATTAAACTTTAGTTCTTAGCTGCTGATGGTCGTGCATGTGAATCCCGAGCACCAGTATGAATAAGGGAAGTGCATCCAACACCTTCAGCCGGAGGTCTGTCACGTACTATGCGATCCACGTCAAAGTTGCAGCAGGATGAGACCCAAGTACCGTCTCTAGCTGGATGCTCCCGGCTGACGTAATCTTTGCATTATCGTCGTAGGTTCAAATCCTACAAAACCGTGGGGAAGGTTTAGTGGGTATTGAGACCGGTTGAAATCCCGGCTCCGAGTCCCACAGTACCGTGATCAGTTCTATCACGTGACTGTCTATGAAGATAGGTGGCCAGCAAGTGGCAGGGCACAAACAGACTACCTATCCTGAGTCTTCTGGGAGATAGCAAATAAAAAATATGGATGGTGTTGGAGGATCTACTTTTATATCTTTTCCTTTTCCGTCGCGCAAGAGCTACGCAGCTGCATGCTTCACAGTCTCCCAATCAGAAGGAGCATATTTGGGCCACATAGTGGGACGATCCTCTCGTGAGCCTCGAACTCGAACACGCACGGAGTTGTTGATTTGCTTGGTTCGCATTCAACTTGAACATTTTTTTTAAAAAAAAGGAATCATCAAGTATTCGATTTAGCTGCACCGTCAGGAGCACTTTCATTTACCATTGTTCTTAACCCTGCTTAGTCCGTGAATCTCAGAATGTTCACCGCACCAATATTCTTTTTTTTTCTTCTTTTCTTTGAACGTCGAATTGATGTCAGCAAAATGACACGTATCAGTGATTCAGTGCGCACAGAATCAGTGCGCACACAAGCGCAAACACTGCATTGCACTTCACGTGCTGCACATCTTCGGTACCCTGAGCACAATCAGAACTAAAGTTCTGTTTGTGAAAATGCATTCCTGCCCCGGGATCAGAGGGAACCCTTCCGGCTAACTGCCAGTACCTTTGGTGGGTGTCACACGCCAATGCTTCTGCAGAGGTGAGGGCACTGCTGGCAGTGTTCACCCAATAGGCAAAGCCCTTTAGGCCAAAGCGCTTTGTAAAGGCCTTTGAACTTTTTGGCGGAAGTCAAAGCCTTTTTGAAAGGCTTTGGCCACCACGTGCGTCCTCCTGTAAATCACTATCCTGCCTTGTCTCACCCGTCTCTATGAATAGTAATTTACTCACCGTCGTCACCAGTGAGCGCGGATTTTGAACGCACTCAAAACCACTGTTTAAGGGCATAGGTTGGGCACAGTAATACATTTCTTCCGTGATTCGGCTCTGTCAAATGCCTGCAAAATGCAGTAAGTACAAGGAGCTACTCACCTCATAGACACAATGCAGCATTGACCTACCAGACGACGGTGAGACCGATGCCGCTCTATCCAACCCGTGGGAATTTTTATCCAAAGGCTTTGGCTTGCCCTTTGGAAGGCTTAGACTGCGCGAGACCTCGACTCCCAGCCTTTAGGGCGAACACTGACTGCTAGCATGACACAACAAAGTTGTGGGCAACATTCTCAAAAAAAAAAAAAAAAACAGTAACTCACGTACGAGGACTGTGAGTAGTTTGACCTTGATTCCGATCGTCAGATTTGATACCAACCCTTGTTTCTAGACTATTTTGAGACAGTATACCGCCCATATTAAAAGACGGAGTTACAGCGGTAATGTGGAATCGTGATTGAAGACGAAAACACGATCAAAACCAGCATTCAACAAAGGATTCATTGTGCAGTTTCTAAATGATTGCCAGGAAGTTTCTACCGAGACTCGCCTTCAGGGACAGTCACTACGTATGAAGCCGCCTGTGCGTCCGGTGTGCCTTTCTCATCTATGCCGCCAAGCTCTATTCTCGAGCACTCCGGGTCGTTGAAGCGGATGGTGCCAGTAGATGCTGCAGTATCTGGCACAGACCCGAAGTTGATCGGTTGCGACGCAGGTCCCATCGTGGTGGTCTCGAGGTGGGTCTTCTCCATTGCCACCAGGAGAACGATGATTACTGGATAAATGGCCTGGATCAAGACACGCCCCTTCAGCGAAACTTATCTCAGTCACGGCAGCGGTAGCGTACGGAAAGCTGAGGAATTATATTGGCGGTAATCTTGTATCCCGTGTTGTCGACGCTTGTCGACGTCAAGGCTACAAATAACTGTGGGACCTGGGTGGACAGTCAATCGCAAATTCTACAACCGATGGAGGCATAGACTACCCAGATCAGACAATAGATGGTTCCGGATTCCGTGAGCATTACCAGGATGCGCTCAATATTTGTTCTCTTGTTCTTGGGCAATCCCAGAAGACTTTTGATTTGTGTTCGATAGTGCCTGAAAAAGAAAAGTGCATTGGATAAATGAGGTATTCATCCAGAAGACAATGCGCACCAGACTTTAATGCCAATGAGGGCTGTTGAAACGATATTCGTCACCATAAGAGGAACAGTCAAGATGAGTGTCCTAGGTCCAGTTGGAGTGAACTTGTTGTTGCCACAAAAGAACAACGCGGTGAAAGTCATGTCTGTCGCCGTACCCACTGCCAATCCGGTCAGCAGCGACGAATGGATGTAGACTGACGGGTACCAAAGGAGCCGAACATGCATAGACTAAGGAGTGTTTTGACTCTGGAATTGTCTGGCCAGAGAACCCATGCTCGCCAGACGACAATCGCATCGCTCATGAAGTACTGTCGCAGTGGAACGTGGTAAATCCAAATCCAGGACGCTCCAGGAATAGAACACGGACATTGACTCGGCCGAACACGTTCTCAGATAAACGGATATTGAGGAGCAGTTTGCTATTGTTGGGCGGATTGAGGCCCAAGGTGACGACTTGTATGATGTTGAAGGCGAGCTGTTCGATCACCTGGATGTTCGAACATGCAAACATGAACAGTGTTGCCACGATAAGGGCTCGTCGTGCCTTTAACACCGGGTTGTGTGTCCTTTGGATATCACATCGATATGGCAACAGAGAGAGTCATTCACGGGTGCGCACCACATGTTGTATAATGCGATCCCGACAAGTGTTGTGTAAAAGCCTGCAGTGTGATTTTTAGGGCACCGAAATGTCGACTCTCAAAGGACCCCACTTACCATGCAAGAAGAACTGGATGGCCGTGGTGATGAGTTCCCCTTGCAACGTGTTTATGCTGGAGGCTGCGAGGGTACCCAGTTCGGTGGACGAGGACGACATTGGTAGTGGGAACGAGTCAGCTGAAGTGATGCTCGAGTAGCCGATGTTTATACCTCTTCGTGGCTTGAAATAGATGCACCTTATTACTAAGGAACAGTGGCCGGTGGTTCAGCTTTCGCCGTGATCAACTTTCGCTCTGGCGAGAGGCCATCGCTAGGCTGACAGCTTCCCTGGTCGAAGTCGTGTCGAAGTGCAAATACTTATACAGATTGCCGCTGGAGCCCGACGGCATGAATGAGGCTTGAAATGCAACGCCGCCGAGGTCGGCGAATATCAGCAGCACCGTGGAGTGCGGAGCTGTACCCGGTTTTCTCGGAGAGGGACAAGCTTTTTTTTCTTCCACCCCCTCAAAACAAAAACATTTTTTGTTTATTTCGTCGGACTGGGGAGACTGGGAGACAACACCAGGTCCGTCAAGAGGCGAGTCGTGCGTGCACGGGGCAGCCGACGGGACGCACGCGCGCGCTGAACAGCAACGTCCTGCAAAATGGAGGATCATTAGCATGAGATATGAGGTAGGTTTGAAAGGCAAAGAAAGCGACGAGGACAGCGTCCACGACCACCACGGACGCTCAGATGATATGCCGTCCTCTCAAGCACAACCCTCACAAATGCTACGAGTTGGCTGCGAGGAAAAACGCAACATGGTGAGGGCATGGCGAAAATCCAGAAAAGGAATTCGCGCAGCGCAGAAGGTATCGAGAGGACACCAAGCCCACTGCGCTCATCCCAGCACGCGCCACCCGCTGACCCCGCCAAGAAAAGGAACCCGAAGCCGGGGCGCGGTGCGGAATCAAATTGTACGCACCCTGATCATCGGTGAGCGGTTAGGATACCGGTGGGCAGCGTCGGGTCCGATGCTGGAGAAATACAAGATCAGCGAACGAAGTTTTGGGGCTGGTGGCAGAGAAAGGGAAAAGGGCCAGGAAAATGGCGAGGCAGGCACGAACTTGCAAAGTACGGAGGATGGAGGAAGAGGTCACCCCGCGATGGACGATCCTGCTCTTTGCTGCCAGGCAAGGTGCGAAACACGCTGCACAGCGCCTTCTTACGACATTTTCAGAAAAAGCGTCGCAGATTCCTGGTGCACACGCACTATCCGCTGCTCCACCCAGCAACGGAGACCGCCTGTCTCCGCGACGCTTGCGCCGCACCATCGCCCGAGCGCCAAAGCTGGCAAAGCAAGTCGGAGAAAGAGCAACGAAGGGAGCGAGGGTAAGAGGATGGGTCAACCTTGAAGAAGGAGGACTAGCACGCGCAGCAGCGTTGTGAAAGAAATCGATGTCAGGGACCTGGAAACTGTCCGGGAAGAGCAAGGAAGGAAGAAAGAAAGGAAGGAAAGAGCGGAAACGCACGTGACCAATTTGTGATTCGTCATCGGCGCTTATCACTGTACTAGCAGGGACTCGTGCTTCGCTACGAATTTGGAAAACACCTAGATGACCACTCAAAATGAGGAGGACACTCGTCACCAACCTCCGGTTGGCTCCTCGTGTCCTCCATGACCATGACCATTGGCCAAAGGAGCAGTTCCATTGATATCAAACTAAACGGAACTTGAACACCGAACCATTCAGCCAGCACCCGGATATGAAGACTCTGTGGGCTTGTGTTGGTCTGCTCTCGTAGGAGGGATTTCGGAGCTACCCTGTGCTCGTGAATGAGATTGAACAGAACAGGAACTTTGAAAGGCTCGTGAAATTCCAGAGGAACCTATACAACACCTGTACCTCATGTTCCTCGCATTCAGCATTACCAAGGATGGTGGAACAGATGTCGTGCATAGTTGGATCAGGATTCACGAAGCCGACCCGATCCAACACGCTCGTCGTAGACAACAGAGATAGCTCCAGACTCTGATTCAAGATCACTGAGACAAAATAAAACACCTCGTGGTTACTCGTAGGCTGTTTAGGCTTCTGTAAAATAGACTGGGACTCCGAAAGTCTCGTGAATCAATCCACCTTAAACAGAGATAGCTCCACTCTGATTCAAGATCTCTGAGACCAAAAAAATCACCCTGTGGTTACTCGTAGGCGGTTTAGGCTTCTGTAGAATAGACAGGAACCCTGAAAGGCTCGTGAATTAAGGTCACTGAGACAAAAAAAAATAACCCTGTGGTTACTCGTAGGCCGTTCAGGTTTCCGTACTATAGACAGGAGCTCCGAAAGGCTCGTGAATTAATCCACTTGTTCCAAACATGATTCCCGTGCCAGTGGAGTGGAAGCAGGGAGGCCAAATCCGGGCAACTCGGTAAAGCTTGAGCTCCCGGATCCTCAGGCCGTGTGGGAAAAAGACCGAAGCACAGGCTTGGATATAGGTTAGGAAGAAGAGTTTATAAGACTGTAGCACAGAAAACAACAGATCCCGAGGCGACAACGACGAAGGAGAACAGAAACATGGGAGATCAGTGGCAGTGACCATTGTTTGTCCGAGCATCTGTCTTGAGACAAAGAGACAAAGCCTACACGTGACCACTGTCTTTTGTATAATAGATTTGCCTACGAGGGCGCCTAAACGGCGCTTGTCTTCCGCCGCCATGCTCGAGTTTCCACACATGTTTCAACCGGCCTCAGAGCTGTTCGGTACCTTCTGATTACCGTTCTCTATGTCTCCTCATTCCCCTCTGCGGCACTCTGCCACAGCTTGGTATATAGAGTTTTGGTTTGCTCTGCATCGCCGCCGACTCCTTCGACGGGCCGTCAGTGAGTTTATCTGTTGTGTGTGGCGCTAATGGACTTGATTTGGATTGCTCAAGAACGGCGGAGAAGTCGGGATTCCAATAAAGAGTCAAGACCAGTGAGTACCGAGCTCTTTGTCCTGGAGCTGACCAACCGAATTTAAAGAAGGGTATTCTCGGTGTCGATACCCATGCCAGACAATCGGACTAGCCATTTACCCGAGGTCGAGTGTTTGCGAACCGCGATTACTATCAAAGCCTTCTCAGCATCATATCCAGCGGACACCCTCTTCTGTGCCTGATCCAGACACAACAAATCCAGAGATAGCCGTGCCATGTATGCTTGATGTACGCGGCATATTTTTTGCTTGGAGTCTGGCAGCAGAAGATCTATCATCTTGGTGTCACGTTCAAGTTCTGAAAGCGCCGCATCCCCTTCCCTGTTTTCTTTCCCGTGCCGTGTCTGTTCCGACCGTCTGTCCCAATTCTACGTGGTGATCGACCTTATCAGAGTCGAGGCTCATGGCTGCTTCCTCCTGCCTTCCCCACTACACTAATCGCATGTGCTGCTGCCAAAATTCACGCACGCCACTCGATGTGATGGTTGGATATGCGAGCCGCTTAATGATTCGACTTTCTTTTCGTCCCACCTCCGTCGCTGTGGGATATCTTTCGATGCCTCTACTCCGAAGCGCCCCCAGGATCTACCTACTTTGGTGTGCGCTACAACATTCTCGAGCCTACATTTGACAAAGATGCATCGTGAACCGCGGCATCTCTCAAGGCTTCGACTCCTATCCTGGCATTGTGACTCGAGTCTCAGCTGCAAACCTTGAGAACCATTGTTCTCCGTCGACGCCCCTTGCGTCGAATTATGGATCCTCCTGCGAAATACGCAAGCAACAGGTTATGGAACGAGATATCGATTCAAGAATGACCGGCCGCTGCTCCGCGGATCCGATTCTCTGCGTCTCCGATCTCGTTGACGGATCCCTTTGGTTCGATGTTCACTTGGGGCGCACGTTTCGCTCATGAAGACCAGCCAGGCCAGACGGAGAATTTCTACAAGTACAATTGCCACAGTGTCATCGTGACATCTCTCACGGTCATCCGACGTGAGTGCCGCGGCCAAGGACAATATTCGTGGACGCAGGTAAAATTAGTCCCGACTTCGAGGCTCTCTCTAGCCCGCCACAGGACTTGACTTGACAGCTCAGTACCTGTTCTCTTCGTAGTCTGAGCCCATCCCAGGCCGTGCGCGATCCCAACGGCTGGTGTATTCTGGCGCTCTCAAAGGTATAAAGGTAGGAAACTATACCTTTATTGTTATTCTGAGCCCGAAACCTCGAGATCCGGATCCTCTATGAAGTTCTTCAACTTGCCCCCTCTTATTGCTCTTGCTCTCGCCTCTGCTGCATTGGCGCTGCCAACCAATTCAACCAATGTAGCTGAAAAAAGGGCAGAAGCATGCAGGATCACCGCAGCCGGTACTCAATGCATGCGGTTCCCCGGTACCAGTGGCACTGTCATTGGTTCATTCGCTGTTGGCGAGGTATGTTCAGGGGTTTCTCACCGCTCTGTACACAAGGCACTGATCACAATTTCGCAGAACCCCACATTCGCTTGCTGGAGTCTCGGAGACGTTCTCAACGGCGACGCGTACGCACATAGAGTTGTAAGAATTTTCCGACGTACTCAGTTATAAAAATCTTGCTACAGACTTTGGGACAGGACCACGATTAACGGTGCCACTTGCTACGTGTCTGACTCCCTCGTATCGCTCCCGTGTCCCAGTGAGTACTGCTGAGGGGTACAGTCAACCACTGAACGTCCGGTTAGGTGGACTGTCTGAGTGCTAACGTGTAGTCCAGGACCGTCCTCTGCATGGCAGCCGACTTGTTATTTTGGTGGAATCAAAGAAAAGGGAAAAAACGGGGGAAAAAAAGAGGAAAATTTGACTGGCAGGCAAATACGTACTTGTATCTGCACATCTATTTAGCACCCACACATCGACGGCCTCCATGTGGTATGCTCGATCCATCCTTCAACGCGCAAGTCCATCGCAGGGAGTTTGATTTGACTGAGTTACCATTGCTTCGGCCCCAAGGAGGAGAGATTAAGGGAATACATTGACAGGGATCCATCGGCAAGGCTAGGCTGGATTCTCAGACTGGAAAGGAAAGCGTTCCGCGCGGTTGAGGCTGTGGCAGCTCCGCCGCCACTTCCCACCGCGCCTCTCCGGCTTCAGCTCCATCATCGAGGTGGCCGGCGTCATAGAGGTGTTGAGCAAAGCACTTGCTGTGGATGTCGCGCCCATCAGGGTAAATGTTGTTGTTCCCAGCGCGGTGAAGACGGAGCTCCTGGACAGGCTGACAGCTGGGAACCCGGACGTATACAGGGGTCGTACTTCAACGATGGAGATTGGCGCGGCCGCGGAAGCAGCAGAGGCGTATTTGTTCTGCATGCGCTCCACGCTTGCGACGGGCCAGGGCTTCATAGTTGACATTGGGGGGCGCTGGCTTGAGGCTCCGTGTCGCAGTTTAATATACTAGCCCCGTGGATTTTAACAGAACGCCGATTCACAAAGAGTATGGCTTGCGCAAAAACAATCGAAGGCGTGCCGGGGCTGGTTCGAAGTTGGGTCGAGTTGAGGCAGAAGAGGATCAAGAAGCGAGAGAAAGGAACAGAGACATTGCAGGTATGGCTTGAGCGCGAGTAGTGTTGCCGCGGCTCGGCTTGCGGCGGCGAGCCGGTTCCGAGCCGATTCCGAGTCTTAAAAATTTATTTTTAAACTCGGTTTTAGTCTCCGTTTTGCCGCCAACCTCACAGCGCCGGCTCCTCAATTTAATGGGCATTTAAGTTAGTTCCGTAACGTAGGGTTTAGTAATACATAAATTTAGCCTAAACTAGATATTATACATATTGTTTAAGACCTATCTAAATCCAATACCAAATGCAGGACTTAAAAATGCATTTAGATGCCGACTAAACTAGAGGTATTGTGACATGTTTGAACACCGATCAAGTGCATTATTAAAGATGGCAAATAGAGAGTCGTTAAATGAGTTCCAAAACTAGAGGTTTAAGGCCTCTGGAAATCCCATTTTAAACCCCGCATTTCACATTACGTTTAAAGCTAGATTAAACGAGAAGTTTAAGTTCTCGTTTAGAGGAGTCTGAAACTTGGCGTTTAATGCACCCTTAAACTCATCTGCAGATGGTCTGCGGATCATCTGCAGATGATCGTCGTCGCTCATTCTCACGCAAATTTTGGTGGTGACGATCATCTGCAGATGATCCGCAGACCATCTGCAGATGAGTTTAAGGGTGCATTAAACGCCAAGTTTCAGACTCCTCTAAACGAGAACTTAAACTTCTCGTTTAATCTAGCTTTAAACGTAATGTGAAATGCGGGGTTTAAAATGGGATTTCCAGAGGCCTTAAACCTCTAGTTTTGGAACTCATTTAACGACTCTCTATTTGCCATCTTTAATAATGCACTTGATCGGTGTTCAAACATGTCACAATACCTCTAGTTTAGTCGGCATCTAAATGCATTTTTAAGTCCTGCATTTGGTATTGGATTTAGATAGGTCTTAAACAATATGTATAATATCTAGTTTAGGCTAACTTTATGTGTATTACTAAACCCTACATTACGGAACTAACTTAAATGCCCATTAAATTGAGGAGCCGGCGCTGTGCCTAGACAGTTTTCCGTCGATGACGTTTGTGCTTCGTGGTGGATGTTTTTCCGTTAAAGGCAATTTTCGTGAGAGCTTTCTGCCCTGTAAGGAGATTTACATCAGCTGAATTATGCATTTTTCGAGGTCTCTCACGCCGCTTTCGTCTTTTCTCACTGCAGGGTTAAGGTTGGACACGCCAAGATTTCACCCAGGCTGAGGTGATATCGATCGCAAATCAATCGCGGATTCCGACTTCTTCCGCTTCTCAAGGGAGGGAGTTTTCTTCTGCAAGGAAAGGAAACTCCCGTTTGAACAGGCTTATATCTGTTTCTCCGCGGCCGCCACGAAGTAAGTTAGTGGCTCACTCAGGCTGGTCCAGTCTTTGCCCCGGTCTGTCGGGCGACATGCGCCGGTTGTCAAACTGGGCTTCCGGATCATCAAGTCATCATCAGATATCGGATACAGAAGGCCATCGTCTGTTGTCGTCTCTTGCTTCCTCCCCTCATCTGCACTTATCTGCCCACTGTGAAATCTTCCTACACACCACAAAGTCACTTTCTCAAGTCAGTTTCCTCCTGAATGCTATACAAGGTACTCAAACCGTGCGCATTAGATATGCCGGTGTCAATCTACACCGAATTCGAGCCTCCAGGTAACTATCTCTGACTACTCCTGGTTGCGCCGCAAATTCTCATGCCATACAGAACAATACCCTGGTCCTCCACTACCTCTGGACGGCCCCATTCTTCTCGCAGTTGTCCCTTTGCCCACTGTTTCTGTTCCATCGCCGTCGCCGACTGTCTGCGCTCCTTCCGTCTGCGCTCCGTCTCCCGCTGTCTGCGCTCCGTCCGTCTCTGCTCCTGTCGCTGTCTCGGCTGCACTTGGCATCGCGGACATCTCTCCGCTTGCGGTCCGTCCCAAGCCCTCGGTGATTCGCTCTTGGCGGCCTTCCGTTATCACGGCAACTATCACGGTACTCCGATCCGTGAGGTCACTTGCGCGACAATCTTCATATATTTCTCTAGGCCCTTTTTGTGGTGCTTGTTTCTGCTTTGCTTGCCTCTCCCGTCGGTCGTCTTGCACCTCAATCTACGTATCATTGCGCAGGTGCGTTCCAGTCCCACTTCGGAGTTAACTCCGCTAATGTGATAGTTGTCCGGCTCGCTTCAGATGCCTTCGTATCTGGCTCGTGTTCGGCATGGTCGATTCCGGACACTTCCTTGTCTGGAATCGGCCCACGATCTGCCTCGGGCGTGGTCATTCTGCCCGAGTCTGGTCCGTATTTGTGCCCGACTGCTGCCCGACGGGGCGATGTCGATTTTATGGCACGGGGGTTGGCACGCACCTCCTCAGCACTTGATGCAAAGCGCGTCAATATAAAATCGTGCCCTCTGAGCGCCCGACGGGGCCTCACGGCATGCCTGATTATGGGCTATTTAAACCGCCAGATCATGTTCACCCTTATCATGGGCTATGTGATTCTGCGCAAAATAAAAACAAAGTTAAACTACCCTTCCGAGGGAAACATAAACATGGAATCCAGTTTGAGCATGACCGACCAATTTCCGGTCGCTTTTGCAGACAAATCTAATGAAAATGGAATGCAAACGACACCCATCTACTTAAACAGTTGCCCATTCCAAGGAGGTTGCGTTGCGAGCCTTATCACAGGCAACCCTTTCAATTGTCTTGAACGTTTTGCTGATTGCGCACCGACTTCAGCTGCGTCTCCGAGCAGTTCCGTTATTTTTGGCGGTGGAGCACGACAAACTATCAGTGGGCGACGATTGTCGCCGCACCTTGTCAATGCTAATGGTATCCCGTCCTGGATCCATATGGAATACACCTTTGAGTGTCAGTGTACTCCATCGAAGCTCCCCGAAATCTTGAACCGGCACAAAGGTTGCGTCGCCGTGAATATTCCTTTGCATAAAATCATAAGTATGTTGACAAAACAGGAGGCCATTGCGTTATCGGGCTTGCATGAGATGTGGATACCGACCAAGCTGAGTGCCGCAAAGTGTAGGGATCGCTTAAACGAGCATAAGTGCCTCGACGGCTGCGCGGAGTTGATTTCTGTATTCTCCTGCGTCAACTCTGACAGCCAAGGAAATATCGCACCGACTGTCATTTAACCGAATGTGACCAGAAAGCGAAAGAAGGTTAAATATGTACCTCGGACACCCGCTCGGTTGGCGCACGAAGCAGTGCTACGAAAACAGTCAGTTTATAGACTGAAGATGTTGAGACGAAAAAATACCGGACGGTTGAAGGACACGGTGTTTCCACCGAAACCACTCAAGAGATTTGATGCGCATCGTCTCATCTCAAAGTACTGTAAAACTGTAAGCCCCAACAATTTTATTGAGGCCGGATGTGGTGTGTGCGGTTGCCTCGTACAAATGAAACAGCTCACGTTGTTGGAAGAATATGAAGGTAGTCTTGCCCCATTGATTCGGCCTGGCGTAACCAGAAAAGAACGATTTCGTCTCAGTGATCCTATCGAAGAATTGGAGGGACCTGTGCTCGCCGAAGGATGCAAGCACATTTGTGTGGATTGCGAGACTTTTTTGAACAACGGGATTGTCCCAAGAACTGCACTTGTACGCGATAATTGGATCGGTCCAGTACCTCCGCAGCTTGAAGATCTCACGTACGCCGAGGGCATAATGATAGCAAGGGTCCGCCATAATAGATGTGTGGTCAGAGTGAATTCAGGTCGAGTGCGGATGAGTGCCAACGCCATAATGTTTTCACAGCCAGTTTTGTCTATATTGAACCGCCTGCCTCCGGCCAAAAGCGAAATGAACGAGATTCTTGCTTTCATTTTTATGGGTTCATCAGCACCGACACAAGAGGACTTTGAACGTACTCCGATGTTGGTACGCAAAAGCAAGGTTGTGGCCGCCTTGGAGTGGTTGAAGTTGAATCACGAAGGCTACAAAGACCTGGAGATCTCGAAAGAAAATCTCGATTCATACGCGGAAAGAGACGTGCCGGTGGTGGTTGATTTTCACCAAACCAATCAGGAAGTGAGCGATGCGGTACCAGCAGGCACTACATCCGTCTATGATGTACCACGAGAGGATGGAACCAAGAGCGGAAGGTGCAGCTTTGCCGTCCATGGCCTTACTGGAACTGAGTATGCGACTGCAACAATGAAGACTATCAAGTCTGTGGCTCTTCAGCATCTTACACACAAGGGGAAAATGCTCGGGATCGGGCGATCCGAACTGCCTGTGAGCATGTATGACGATCCGACGGCTTACCCGGGTATGTTTCCATGGCTGTTTCCGTATGGCAAAGGTGGCATAGGTCAGCCAAGTCATTCTAACAAGCAGGGAGACCTAACTCGCAAAAGATCCTTGCTCCTATATCACGATAAACGCTTTCAACTTGACACCTACTTTCCCATGATTGCGTTTAACCACGAGCAATTGAAGTCCGCTTCCACAGGGAGTATGCTGCTTGCAAAGCGGTCAAAGTTCGCAGGAATTGCACGTAGATTGGCGGCAGTGAATCCGGAGGTTGCTGGTAACATAGCGGATAAGATGGCAGCCGGTGACCACGTCAAACCATCGAACCCAGCGGAACAACTTTGTTTTGACTTGATTAAGGATTTGGACGGGGTCGCGGGCCGCGTGAAAGGTTCCATAACTTCCAAGAAATACATGCGCAACGAGATCTGGTCAACCGTGGCTTTTTTCAACGCCCCAACATGGTTCATTACCCTTGCTTGGTCCGACCTTCATCACCCGCTAGCTCTGTACTACGCCCAGACGGATACCACATATCGTCCCGAAATTCTCACGTCGAAAGAAAGAAACAAATTGATGTCTCGGAATCCAGTCTCTGCGGCCAGATTCTTCCATTTCATGGTTCAAGCATTCATTAATGATGTCCTTGGGTGGGAAAGTGAGGAGCGGGGACTTTTCGGGCACACCAACGCCTTCTATGGTACCGTGGAGCAACAGGGTCGTCTGACTCTGCATATACACAAGTTAATCTGGATAACCAACGCGCTCTCACCACAGGAGATACGGGACCGTCTCATGAACCCAGGCTCAAAATTCAGAAAGCGGCTTATAACTTATCTTGAGGACGCCCATCGGGCAGAGTACTTTCACGGATCGAGTGAGGCAGTGATCGCCAAACGGAAAATCAACCCATTACCAGCCGACGCAGATAGCGATGATGAGATTGACTGGGCCTCCGACTATCGACCACCCACCCAGACCCTGCCAAAACCTCCTCCCCGGCGTTGCACGGCTACATCTTGTACTGAGTTATGTGCAAAGTGCAGACGCAGTGACCGTTGGTGGGAGGGATACAATCTGGAAGTTGATGACTTATTGCTGCGCTCCAATGTCCATACCCACTTTTTGTCCGTTGAACACCAGAGGGCCGAAGATGCAAAAACTAAATGGAGGAAAAACAAAAAGAGTAAGAAGGTTGTCGAGTTCAAAATCAAACGCGAGAGAAAGGGATGCTTAACTAAAACTGGGGTGTCGAGCTCGATTTCCACGCGAGGTGCATCTCAAATCTGAGATGACGGAGGACGGTCACATCAATGTGAAACACGTTGAGCCCATGATGAATACTGTGAATCCGATCCTCACGTACCTAAACCGGTGTAACACCGATGTCTCCAGTATGCTATCGGGAACAGCCGTCAAAGCCGTGGTCTCCTATGTATCGGATTATATTTCGAAGTTGAGTTTGAAGTCATACCAAATGTTTGCGTCAGTCTACGATGTTTTTCAGAAGGACTCAGAAATGTCAGGGGGATCGGCAAGGGATAAGGACAACGCACGACACATGATGAGGAAGATGGTTAATTCAATGAGTGCCAAGATGGAAATTGGCAGTCCTATGGCGTCGATGTACTTGCTCGGCAACCCAGACCATTATGCGAGCCACAATTATGTGCCTTTCGCGTGGAGGCAATATGTTCAGTTTGTGCGACACTTTTGGGTAGAATCCATCAAGGAAGAAGAAGAGGAAGATGGTGAGGAAGAGGAAGAGGACTGGCCAGGGAGAGATCATGAGGAGCGAATCCCAATTGGACGCGTAGACGGAAAGTTCGTACCTAGTTCTTCGGTTGATGATTACAGGTACAGACCTCGAGAATACGCTAATATGACTCTGTACGAGTGGGTACAGTGCGCTACAAAGAAAAAAAGGACTCCTCAACAGCGTGCAGTTTTCGAGGAAGATTTCAGACTCACGCGGCATGCACAGTCTGAGCAATACAAGGCGGCATTATCAAGGTTGAACAATGAGGATGAATTATGTTCTGACCAGGAAGACCCGCTTGAAGATGAACCGGACGACGATGATAATCAGTTTGAACCTGCATTGCCGATGGCAGGACATAATGACGACGAATCAGACTGGGAGACCGATGATGAGGATGATATTATATTAGAGAAAGATGCGAGGAACAAAAAATCGAACCGACCAGTTCCACTGTCACCTCTGTTCCGACGCTTATCAACGTCCCTTCCTTCCCTTCTCTTGCGCCGATCCCGGCATCCGCCGCAACGGCACTTGCCAAAATTGTCGACTCGGCCGCGGCGATCACCGCCGAAGAAGCTGATGTTGCCAGCGCATTGGCTCCTTCTGCCTCTTTCCTCGACGACGATGAGCTCGACGTCGACCTCGAGGAGTTCTTTGCCCCTACCGCCAAGAGCAAGGGCAAGGGTAAGGCCCCTCGCACTGCCTCCCCTCCTCCCCCCAAAACCCCCAAGCACGCCGGCACTCCAGCCCCCGACGCTGGGACCTCCTCCCATCCTTTCCACGCCCGCATTGGGTACCTTCAGCCCGACAAGCCTCTGAGCGGTCGCTTGACCATCGACGACCACAAGCTCACGCGCCGCGTCGCCGAGAGCGCTGTCGTCGGTACGACCATCGTCTTCGACGAGCTCAAAGTCTTGAAGAAGGACTTCGCAGAGACAATCGAGGGTGCGTACGACTTACCTCCTCACCTACGTCCAATGCTCACATCCACTCCAGGCTTCAATGCTCAGTTTGTCGGGCTCGCCGCAGACCACGCCGAGGGCCCGCGCTCGTCGCTCCCCGCTGACGCCGTGGGCTCCATCATCTCCGCTCTCAACAAGCACACCGCGAATGCGGAGGGAGCGAACGCTGCGCTCGTCGACGTCGCCTCGCGCACCGCCGAGCTCGAGCGCTCCGCCGTGTCCGTCACCACGATGCAAGCGACGCTCGACTCGCACGACCGCACCCTCAAGGCCATCCTGCAGCGCATCAGCGCTCTCGCTGGCTCCTCTCCCCCCTCCTCATCTGCGGCCGACGCCTCCCTCCTCGCTGCGCCCGTCCCCATGGACGTCGTGCGCACCATGGTGCAGGAGGCCGTCAACGCGAATGGCAAGCGCGGTCGCTCGGACGACGACGACGAGCTCGCTGCCAAGCGCCAGCAGCTCCCGCCTACCGTCGTAGTCCCCACCCCGTTCAAGTACCCCGTCGCGCCCCCTCCCCCCAGCTTCGCTGCACCTGGTTTCGCCCCAGCCCCACCCCCCACCGCGTCGGGATCGTCCAGCGCATACCCGACTGCGCCTCCTGCACCCCCGTTCCTTCCCCGCGCTCCTCCCAGCGGCCCTCCCCGCGTTCGCGTCGACCCCGCGCGCGAGGTTCTGTTCGGTCCCATGGACTGGCAGAAGAAATGGCACGCCACTCCCCGCCAGCTCATCAGCAGCGTCATCCACAACATGGGTGGCGCTCGCTTCCAGTCGCGCAAGGCCGCGGACGAAGACTTTGTCGTCCTCGTCTTCGAGGCCGACGTCGTCGCCACCTGGTTCCTCGACACCTGGGCTGTCGCCCCCCGCCCCGGCTTTGAGTGCTGCCTCGCCCGCCCAAATGCCTAAGGGCAGCTCACCCCCTTTTCTACTCACCTTCGGCTTCCACGCCCATCCCCCTCCCTGTTTTTTTCTCTTTACCCTCGGCGTCGTCGGCGTCTTTACATACTCCTCCCCAATCTACCCAAAATAGATCTAGTCTGATCTCACCTACCGCCCCGCCCTCTTCTTCAATTACTTTACCTTCACTACACCCCCTTGATAGTGTGCAGATTGTATCTATACGCAGCTGGACTATCAATGGTGCCTTTTCTTTACAATTGAGCTGCCCGGAATTTCGTGAAGACATCCAAAAGTACGACGTTAACTTATTTCAAGAAACTAAACTACGCCCTCAGCAGCACGAGTCCATGGAGCTGCCACACGGGTACATAATTCTGTCGCGCACGCGGCGACCGAAGACTTCGTTTGAGAAGTCTTGGGGCGGTGTTGCGATTGTAATGCGCGCCTCAATCCCGTACAAGTATAGAGAAGATCTCTCGGGCCCCGACTTTATGGTCATTCAAATCGGGAACCACCTTGTCTACAATACCTACATTCTGCCCGAAACTTCCCAATGGGCCGGGGTTCTGGAAAAAGATCCGTGCGAGGCTCTGGCTTCGTCAATCGCACTCGCGTACAACGGTGGCTTCGATCACACGGTGCACGGCGATTTGAACTGTCGAACTGGCTCGAACCTTGCGTACCCCACAGATCCTCCTCGACAGTCTCTAGACACTGCGCAAGCTTCCACTCGTGGAAAATGGCTATGCAACATGTTCGGGGACTATGGACTAGCCTTCGTGAGCGGCGCAACTCAGTTTGGCCCCGGAAGCGGCAATTTTACATCCTTTCAAGGCAAAAGAGAAGAGACTATGCGCCGAACGGTTATCGACTATGTCGCCTGCTCAAAATGGATATTTGGGAACATTACCGACTTTACCGTCTGTGATCGTGTCAAAGGCTACGACCACGCCGCTACCGTGCTACACATAAAGTTGAAGTTCGACCCGCAAAACTCTCAGATGATGAGACCAAAAAAGATACAACCCGTGGACTTCTGCCTGCCCAACAAGACCGAACTGGACAGGCTATTTATCGCGACACTTGAAGCAGGAAAGGATGAGAAAAAGAAACTGCTCAATTTATATGGTCCCGTATTCTCGGTCACCCCCGCCATGAAAGTGACGATCCACGGAACGTGTACCAACGCAGGCAAGATATCTGCCGCGGCTGCCTCAGCAACATTCTGGGGGCCTAATGCTAGATTAAACTGCACCGGTAGAGTTCACGGGTCTCAAACTAAAGCCCGCGCTGAGCTACTCGCAGTAATCCTGGTGCTAGTGAAAGCCCCGCCGTTCAAGTCGGTGGAAATCTCTACCCGCTCCGAATACGCGATCAGATCGGTGGTGCACTACGCGGCGAAGAACGACGCCTGCGGTTGGAGATGCGCTAACGGCGACCTGCTAAAAATGCTCCTCGCATTAATCAAAGCTCGATCCGCCCCCGTCCATTTTCTTCACATTGACAAGCTTGTCGCATCGCAGAACGGACACCTGGGCAAGGCAAAGGCGGCGGCCAAACTCGGCTGCTCTTTCCCCCGTGCGAATGGCCATCCGACAGCCCCAACTGCTGTGGTTGATTTTTCCACAACAATCATTGATACCCCCAAAGTCGACGCGAACATCGGGAACAACAGTGGCGTTCCGGAAGCGAAAAATCGTGTCCCTCGTCCTGAATTCCCTGCCAACCATAGAGGGCGGGACAAACTCGTTGCTCTCAAGGAAGCCAATCGCAAAAAAGTCACGGAGGCTGCGTCGAGTGGGGTCTTCTGGAAGGAAATCAAAAGACTCTCGGATCCCAAGCCGGCGCCGATCTCCGTGACGGCTGCTAGTCTTAAAGAAGTCTTTGAAAAACGCCTTAACCCTCCCAAAATCTTGCCTTCGCAGTTCGACGCCGCTCAACATGGGATCAATAAGATATTGGCTCGACTACTTCCAGACAAAACTGAGGACGATACACCGGAGGGGTTCTTCTCACAGAAATTCAACGAGAAAGATATGGGTCGTCTCAAAGATCATCTGAGAAAGCACTCACTTGATAGCTCAGCGGGCGAGGATCAGACTTCATATGCGGAGCTGTTGGAGATCCGCAATGACGATCTCGCTACACTTTGTAATGAATGTGTCGCACGCGGTGACGGTCCCTCGATCTGGTTCAAGTCCGCCCTGATTGGCATCCTTAAGCGCATGAAGCCGCACGACAACCCGGACAGCTATAGGCTGATTGCGCTAGAGAGCTGCTTCTTAAAAGCCCTGACGATTCTGATTCACTGGCGCATCTACGACTGGGCGGAGGCAAGAGGAATTATTCCCCCAGCTCAAAATGGTTTCAGGCCCGGGTATCGCACGAATAATAACCCGTTTATTCTGCGCTGTCTCAAAGAGTGGGCGAGAGCACATGGATATGCGCTGTATGTTGCCTGTGTTGACTTTACCAATGCGTTCCCATCCACGGATCAGCCAACTTTGTGGTTGAAATTATTCCGTCTGGGTATGGGCGGCAAGATCTTCGATTGGCTTCGAATGTTGTACGAGAAGATGGCGTACTACGTGAGACACGGAGACATGGTGTCACCAGAATTCAAGGCGTTCATCGGCCTGTTGACAGGAGACCCTGCGTCCCCGGTCCTTTGGAATATATTCCTCTCCGACCTCTCATTGTTGCCGGATTTCGAGGATGTGTTCCTAGCAGGTGTCAGAATCTCTCTGCTTGCTCAAGCTGACGACCTACTGATTGTCTCGCTGTCTGCTCGTGGGCTCAATGAGAAACTTGCCACGTTGGAACGCTGGTGCGCGATGAACTTCATCCTTGTCAACTTGGTAAAAACTATCATCTTGATCTTTGGCTCTGGAATTCTCCCGCTGCCCCTCTTCTACCTTGGCTCTACTCAGCTCACCGTTAAGACGGAGGAGAAATATGTCGGCGTCAACATACGGACAGACACTCGCAACATGTTCTCTGATCATTACAAGGCAAAGGCACGCACTGCTCGCTATTGTGGACGCAGGATTATGGGAATTGAAGATATGACTGGAAGACTATCCCCCAGAGAGCTAAAACACATCTACTCAGGCCGCATGGACTGTCACTTAACCCACGGGTGCGAAATTTCCCCGGACAGTGAAGACGTGCACGTCAAACAGTTATGTAAAGTTCAAATCAGTTTTCTCCGTCAAATGCTCAACCTCCATCGTCGTTCCATGATTGCCCCCCTCTTCACGGAAACTGGGATAATGCCACTTCGAGTCCGGCGCCTCCTACTCGTTCTCAGCCATCTGCGTTATTTCCTCAGCCTAAACGACGACCATTACGCTCGCGCCGCTCTGAATAGTTCTTTCGAACTTTCCGGCAAGGGTAAAAAGTCTTGGGCTCAAGATTTGATCAAAGCTGCAACGAGACTGCCATTCCAATGCCCGGTGCTAGTGCTGACGCGTCAAATGACTGTTGAAGACGTCAAAGAGTACGAAAAACTGGTGCACAAGCTCATGCTGGAATGGTTGCAGGCCGAAATTGACTCATCAGACAAGCTCTACTTGCTGCACGGACGCAAGGAACCCCAGAAGGATAAAGGACCAGCGCAAGTAACTTCTTGCATGCGGCATTACCTGACACTGGTGAAGACACAGAAACACCGGGAGGCCATTACCTCCGTGTTACTATCGACTCACCTGTTAGCCGTTGAAGTTTTGCGTTACGTCGATCATGCGCATCAACCCGTCCCTCGCCCGGAGCGGTTGTGCAGGTTCTGTAGAGAAGAAGTGGAAACCCCGGAGCACGCCCTAATCACCTGTAAATCCTCGGATGCACTGGTTAGTTTACGGGCTACATTCCTAGATAAACTCTTTGCTGATCTACCCGACCTGCGCTACCAAATGATGACTCTCTCGAACACTGAGTTCTTGAAGGCCATCATATATCCGAGAGCCACGATTCCCCTGGTTGCAAAATTCGCGTTTGATGTCCTGGAAGTGTTCTACGCCGTCCCCGTGCTTCGTGTAGATACTTGAGTGGTGGCTAACCTGTTGATGTGCTAACCTATTCTTTTGCTTCTTTGGGTTCTTTTAGTTCTACCGCGGCGAGTGCTGACGTTTCGACCGACGGCTGCGACCGTGAGCTCGGCTATTGGGATACAGAGGGGTCCAGGGACAATGATGTAGCTATTTTAGTGCGTGTACATCGGGATACTTCCTGGAAACCGGCGTTCCTGAGCGGGACCGTGCCGTGTAATACTACCTACCTACCTACCTACCACTGCCTTTCCTGCCAGATCACCCGCTATTTTTTTCGCACTCTGTATCGTGTGACTTCGGGAATCTCTACACCATGATACCAAATTTTATTGGCGGCTCTATTCCAAGGTCTGACACTGCGGGCAAATGCCGTGGCCGTGGGTTCATGGCGTTTGATTGGCGTAGGAACGACACTTGCCATGGCGTTTGCCAGGCGTTGGACAAATCTCTTTGTTCTTTTGTCAGCGTGGGAAAATGCGCTGATTGAGTTCGAACCACAGCCATGTTCGTCACTTTCTCTCAGATATCAACCGGGCAGGCGGTATTTTCTCTCAGTGAAGTCGCGTAGACATCAAAAGCAAGGAAAACTATCCGAAGATCTGTGATAGCCATTAATTCCTCCAACCCTTGCAGTGTAATGCATACGGCATAAGGCCTGGTGGCCCCAAAAAATTGGCTACACCTCCGCGAGTCCTCAGAGAAGCTTGTAAAAAGTCTGTTCATGCCTAACATCAGGCTACGATGTAAATCGAAATATTCTCCACCTTGAAGAGGGTTGAGGAATGAGGAGATCCCGAAAATGATCAAGGCAACGATGATCACCAAGTGATCCGGACATCAAGCCGCTTAAATTCACACGCCGACAAAGGAACAAAGAGATTTGTGCAACGCCTGGCAAACGCCATGGCAAGTGTCGTTCCTACGCCGATCAAACGCCATGAACCCACGGCCACGGCATTTGCCCGCAGTGTGATAAGGGCGACAGAGCTGCTTACTGCATGACCATCCTGACACTGTTTAAGCCTTGGAGATCGCCGGCTGACTTGAAAGATGCTGTATCGACCTGGGACCAGGCGTTCAAGGAGCACCAATTCACGGAGCGTCAGGCACAGCTGATAAAAAATTTCGATGTTAGATATGAGTGCAATGACGCTAGAGATGACCATTTCACGCAAATGAAGAAGAAACTCACGGAAGCCAAGGCGGCAGGCAAGTCCCTATGGCCATCCGGATTTCTGGGTTACAAGGATAAGTTTGCCGATGATCTTAACGACTTTGACTATGGTACGGATGACGATGAACTTGAAGACAACGATGACGATGTTGAGAAGGGTCCTAAGACTCTGAAAATGTTAGCTGAGGCAAAAGACATTCGCAATATCATGCAGACCAGTGGGTGGTTAGACAAAACGGTTGACGGATTACCGCACGTGGACAAAGATCATCTCATGGTCTCACTTAGACCGAGGATGGAGTGGGTAACCACGGTCAAGCATCAACGAATGCAATTGACGGCGAATAAGCTTGCCAACATGCCACCTGCGTCTGAAATAAATAAAAGACGGAAATTGCTCGACAGCACAAGTATCTTACCACACGACTATTTCAATCATCGTTCCAACGTTGATGCAGCAACGAACGCCGACATTGTGTCCAGCATAATCATGTCCTACCATCTCAACATTGAGCAGACAAGGGCGTTCAAAATAGTTACAGACCATGCTTCAAGCGCACAGCCCATGCCGCTGCGGATGTATCTTGGCGGAATGGGCGGTACGGGTAAATCTCAAGTCCTGAAGGCGATCATCGAATTTTTCAAACGAAGAAATGAGGATTACCGGTATATAATGCTGGGACCGACCGGCTCTACTGCTGCGCTGTTGAACGGCTCTACTTACCACTCTGTATTCCAAATTCCACGAGAGTCCAAGAGCAAGAATCACGATGATATCGAAGGCATCCGGAACGAGGGTTCGGCACTTGCATCGGTCAATGAGCGGTTGCTGGGTGTGGACTACGCGTTTTTGGATGAGATATCAATGGTATCCTGTAACGACCTTCAGCTGATAGCCACGCAGGCGGCCAAGGCCAGGAATATTCACGACGATTCCTTTGGATCCCTGAGCATGGTTGTCGCAGGGGATTTTGCACAGCTACCCCCGATGACGGGGCCGTCTTTATACAGCGGAAGTGTCACTCTACAAGTTTCGGATGCAGTGGACCAGCGAAATCAGAATGCCGTGCTGGGACGAATCCTGTGGCACCAATTCAACACTGTGGTCATACTACGACAGAACATGAGACAGCAAACACAAACCGAGAGCGATGACAAGTTGCGACGTGCGCTTGAAAATATGCGATATGGTGCATGCACCGCGGAGGATATTGAATTTCTTGAATCAAGGATTGCGGGCTTCAGACCCGAAAACCCTAAATTAAATGCGAAAGATATAAGGAATGTGTCGATCATAACAGCAAGGAACAGCCAGAAAGACGCACTTAACAAGATGGGGGCAGAGAGATTGGCGAGGGACACAGACCAAACCTTGATAGAGTTCTGTTCTGTCGATCGAATTAGTGCAAGGTCCGTGGATAAGAGCAAGTGGAAAAAATGTGAGCAGTCTGGAATCAAGCGAATGACGAAGTCGTTGCAGAAGAAGCTATGGGACGCTCCGCCCTCTACGTCAAACGAGTTCATACCTGGGAAATTGACACTTTGTGTTGGCATGCCAGTAATGTTGCGTGCAAACGATGCGACCGAGCTTTGCATCACAAAAGGGCAAGAGGCAGAAGTCTGTGGTTGGCATTCAACAGAAGGATCAGATGGACAGCAGATATTGGAAACCCTATTTGTGCGACTCGTTAACCCGCCAAGGACTATACAAATTGGTGACCTACCAGAGAACGTGGTTCCCTTGGTACGCACCGTAACCCACATTACCTGCTTGCTATCCGACGACACCTTGCTCTCGGTGCTGAGAGAACAAGTAGTATGCCTACTTAATTTTGGGATGACGGACTATACAGCTCAGGGTAAATCCAGAAAGAAGAATCCGGTTGAACTGACGCACTGCAACGACCATCGGTCATACTACGTCGCCCTTTCCAGAGGTTTCACAGCAGAAGGCACGGTGATAATTCAAGGTTTAGACTCTAAGAAGATAACATCCGGAATGTCGGGCTATCTTCGCCAGGAGTTGCGAGAACTGGAGATATTGGATGAGATTACAAAAATGCGGTTTGAAGGGAGACTGCCACCGTCCGTTACAGGTCTTTATCGCCGACGACTTATTCGAAGTTTCTATGCCTGGAAGACTGACCATAGAGATCCGGCTCACTTTCACCCTGCGATGCGATGGGATCGTTCTATGGGACCGCGAGTTTCGGATGCGGAGGTATATAGTGAATGGAGACCGTCCGTTGCTCCCACTCGGAAACGCAAAAATGCAGCAGTGATGAGCGAAAATGCAGCGGGAGCGCCTTCGAGTCCCGAGCCACCAAATGCTGGCCTAAATACATTGGCACAGGGTATCCAGACAACTGGCAGGTTGAACTCGGCCCTCATACCTCGACATATCAGACCGGCGGGGCTAATTTGGGACTCTTTCGACCATAGCTGTGGTTACGATGCGACGTTCACAATACTGAGCAATATATGGTTAGAAAATCCAGCTAGATGGTCGGCTTGTTTCGCTTACATGAGTGGCTTCTTGGGAGAACTTGCAACGCTACTGCAGTCGGCCACAGAGCGGAGAATTTCTCTGGAGGATGCGAGGAACTCTGTTAGACGCTTGATGAACAACACCAAGCCGGATTACTTTCCCTACGGACCCAACACTACCTCCATAGACCTGATAGCCCAAGTAATCTTGCCTTCCAAATTTTATGCGGTCGGGAGACAAAGCTGCGCCGTTTGCGGGTACGTTGACCTGAGAGACTACGGCGTACTGGAGTCATATTTGTCGGCAGGGTTGAGCACAAGACAGACTTACCCCCATGGCGTGCATCTCCAAGAATGGCTGGATCAATACATGTCGAAGGGCCGAAACAACTGCCCAGCGTGTCGAATCAGCGGTGTCCGGACAAGACTGACGATGGCTACGACACCGAGAGATGTACCGCCGATTGTTTTGTTCGACTTGAGTAGCGACAGACTAGTGTTCAGTAACGAGTTGGTCTTGCCGTGCCAAGGTGAAGTCGTATCGTTGAGGCTACGTGGCATTGTATACGGCGGGCAAGGTCATTTCACCTGTAGATACATCGAGAGAGGGGGTGAGATGTGGTTCCACGACGGAATCACAACGGGGAGGGCCTGTCTGCCTGAGATTAACCTTGGCAGGGTGGAGGACAGACTGAGTCTGCATCGCTGTGGCGAGAAGAAGGCCGTGGCTGTCATCTACGCGAGAGATCTTTGATGATACGTAAATCAGTAGATAAGATAAGTTTATCGTTTACAGCTGTTTGCAGAACTAATGACACTCATCAAAATTTGATGAATAAGACCAAATTTGATTGCCTGGATTGCCGGGTTGATTCTCAGCTCATCTGTCGCCCGATTTTGCTGAAAATGGAAGCGTTAGAAAGCAGTGAAGCAGGGCTTCCGGACCATACCCTACTCAACCGTTTTTTGCATTCTTTCCGTGTCCCGAAAAATCCGGCTGCGTGGTCTGAACCATACGCGGTAACAGCAATATCTTTGTTGTCTGTCAACCGATTTGGATGAATCCAAATGATTCTGAAAGCCAGCATTGCGGCAAATCCATATGATATTATACCTTTTGCTTTGACATCAACGCAACCCGGCAGGAATGTATATTCACGGCAGATCTGTATTTCCATTATTACGGGCCAAAATCAAGTGTGTTTCATTTTGAGCATAGGCACACATGATTGCCTCTCCTCCAGCTTTCCGAATCGCCCGGATTCATGCAGAACGGCTGACAGATGGTGAAGATATCGTCGTTGCCGCATCGGGTTCCAACCACGCAACCGGAAATTTCGGGCCAGGTAGTTTACGTAATAAGCTGTCGAGTAGGGTAACGTCGGGAAGCCCAGCTTTGCTGCTTTCTAACAGATCTATTTCCAAGGGAATCCGTTACGAAATGGGCGAGAACGAAGGAAGGGAAATCCAGTGGTTTGAATTGCTTTCTTTTAACTATTTTTAGAGGAGTGTCATTAGTTCTGCAAACAGCTGTAATTGAAAAAAAAAAAGAACCAGACTCGGTTTGCCATGCACATGCAATGGCCCTCAAGCCCAAGTTGATTTGAGCAAGGACTGTCAACAATCCACCTGCGAGACTTGCGACTTCAGAGACCCAAATGATGTCCATTGCATTGGGAAGTGTCAGTTTGAAGTTAATGGTAGCCAGGCCTCAACGGCTCGGGCGGCTCCGAACCGAGCCAGCCGTAGCCAGCCGGCGGCAACACTAAGCGCGACTCGCAGTGTTGCAAAGTAAGGGGTTAATAAGGGTCCCGGCGGAATTTAAGGCCTTAGAATCAGATAAGGGTTATTAAGGGTACCCATTATAAGGGCAAAATAAGGGTTATTTTTCAAGATAAAAAAGTCAACGACACGACCTTTTTCCTGTGATGCATGCATCAGTGCGTGTCCTGAAATAATCATGAGCTCGCGGTACACCGTCAGAGGGTCAAAAAAAATTGTTGGGCCATCGGGATGGTCTTTCCTACTCTCGAAGGGATCATATTTTCCGCAGGATGAAAGCCGTTGGGTAGGATTGACTAGGAGCGGCGAATGCCGACTTCAGCCGTAATTATTCCCGCCCACCAGGCTGAGTCGGTAACATATCGGCTGCCTCGGCCTTCTCGGCCTCCCCGTAGCTAAGGGTTAGTAAGGCCTTAGAATCATCCTGAGCTCATTCTAAGACCTTATCTTATAATTAAATAAGGGCTTATAATCAATAACCCTTATTATTATAATGCAACACTGAGCGCGAGTGAAACGCGCGAGTCCTGCGCAGTGCCAGCGCTAGACTGCTGGTCGGCGTCGGACATGCGAGATTCACAGCTAGACCATGCGCAAACGGTGTAGAAGCCGGAATGGTGTTGCATGACAGATATCGAGAGGCCGCCGCGCCAGATAAGTGCGTGTTTTTATTTGGAGGTCGGAGAATGCGGGTCGGACGGGGGTACAATTGATATTCAGTGAATTCGACCGGGTTGAGAGGACCAGTACGGATGGCCGTGGCGCTGGGTTTTGGAAATGGAAATGGACAAGATGGGAGGGAGCAAGCCGTGTTTGTTTGTCTCTCCCGCCTCTGCACAATATGCGCAAACTTGCGGTTTCCTTCCTCCCTTCACGTCGCGGTGGACGTACGACCCGTCTCGAGCTCAATGCGTCGGCCTCTGCAGCTCCAGCTCGTCAAATATTGAAACGATGCGATTCGCGGACCAGTGACTGCAGGAATCCAGAATCCGACTTTGGCCGTGAGCCAAGGGGCTACCGATCTTAGAATTTTTTGAATGTCCTCTCCTTCTTACTCAGTTTTCGATTCTGAGTCTGATCTCTCGATACACGAAGGCAAACGGACAAATGGTCGTTGAGTTAGAGGGACATACATTATTACCGTGTTTGGTTGATCAGCGGAGCACAGCCCCTCCCGATGCAGTAGCCGATCACATGTTCTCGCAACGGCCAAAAATTATGTCCCACAGTATTAATCTTATCCACCTCCGAGGGACTCCTCAAGGCCCAGGAAGAGGCTTGGAGGCCCAAATGCACACCTCCATGGTATTTTGAGCGGGATTTAGTCTTGCCGAGAGCGCGTGAGAATTTGATGGCATCCTAAAAAGGAGATTTACGGCATACCCCCCAAGGGGGGGGGGTCGCCCAAACCTTTGAAAATAAAGTTTCGAGGTATGGTGCGGATTTCGCGAATTGGTAGCCCCTTGCCGTGAGCGCCAAGTGAGCGCCAAGTTCGAACGGCAGCGGAGCCTGGGTGGGAGGGCGTTGTGTCGGTGGAAATGTCTCTTTACCCAGTGTGTCTCTTTTTTCCACTCGGAGTCTCTTCGTCTCCTCCTTGTTCACTTTCTTCCCTCCTCCTCAACTCGTCCCCCTCCCTCTTACCCCACCCTCAATTAAGTATTAGCACCGCTACTCTTTCAATTATCCCCATCCTAGCTTCCATTCCTCCGCTTTCGTGCTGCGCCCCTATGTTCCTACCCTCATGACACGGCACAGGAACGCCCATATTTCATATTTCTCCGCTCCATCATGGCCTCCCCAGATCCCATTTGAAGCGCAGAAATCAATACTTCTGCACGCAGATGTGCGCTTCTGCGGGCCACGACGAATCGCCCTTGCCATCGATGACGTCCACGCCGTATCCAAGCTGCAGCTCCACGCCGTATCTCGCCCCCAGTAGGACCCCCGACAATCACGTCAAATGCCTGGTACAAAAATTTCAAAAATTTTGATCTCTTATCCGCACACCTAATCGGGCGATTCCTATCCGAATTTGAACCAGGCCCCCGAACTGGTGAGGTTTTATCCGAATTTTGAGTCCGGCCTCAAGAAAATCGTGAAAAAATCCCGAAAAATCCGAATTTTATTCCTTTCATGTGTTCGAAGTGCCAAGAGTCTCTGGGAAGTCTGAATACTCGTCCTCGGAGTCCTGAACCACCTTGCCCTTTCCCTTTCCGGGCTTTCCCGTCCCACCAGTCTTCTTTCGTGCCCCGAGAGCTTTCACGGCATCCACAATTCGAGGCAAGCATCCCTGAAGAGTCTTGCAGAGTGTGGCGTCAGGCACCGTTAGTTTGATACCGGCATTTATGGGTTCGGGGGTGCTGCCCAACAAACATAGAAGGGTCATCGACGTGATGAGGGCAAACTGGGGAACACGGAGATGCTGCAAAGCCTGTGGGACAGTACGGAATTGGCGGCCGCCGCTCATATGTTCGTAAATTTGTGTGGGGATGTTGGACGCAGCCGCGACATTCGAACAGTCCGATACCCAGGCATGTTTGCTGTTCTTGCCCCCCGTCTTGGAATAGACACTGAGAACTGAAACAAGTTAGCTATGATGGATGACAAGTCGAGGGCGAAGATATTTACTCTTAGCGACCATTATTTGACCGTTGTGCAACACGAAGGCATAGCCAGATCCTAATTAAATTTGCCCATTTTGTAGGAGATGGGGCTTCCCATAGAAATATTTTGAGATGTGTCCTTGAAAGCCCATAAATCTCATCCAACACTCTTGATTTTTCGTCTGAAACGGAGGTAGATAGCCATGCACCACTATACAAGCACACTGAACGGTGTTGGGAAAACTTATCCGAATTTGAACCCAGCCTCGGCGCCGGGACCCAAACTTTATCCGAATTTCCGGAACGGGCTCAACGTCTCAAAGCTGGTTTTTTATCCGAATCCGGGCTGGCCTTGGGCGAAATTTGGGCATTTTTTATCCGAATTCAAAATTTTGTGTACCAGGCATTTGGGTTGATTGTCGGGGGTCCTCCCCAGTCCGCCTAGCTACATCGACATCCGTCGGATTCGCCATCGCGGCTTCCTCACCACCGTCCCGCGGTTGGTGTAAATCATGCGCGTATCTCAGACTCTTTTCTGCGGTTTCTCCCCTCGTCTCTGTTGCGTTGGGGAGGAAGTCGACGTGCACTCCTGCTCCTTCCTTCGCTGCCTTCAAGTTCATCGCCGTGAAGGTGCGGGATATTCTACTTTTTCCATTCCTCCGATCGACTTTACCGAGTAGTATGCATTTTAGCGGCTTACTTTCGCATGGACTTGCCCACAACTCGATACCCTTGGTCCTTTCGAAACGCGGGCTTCTTGTTTCGCTGCCGCCGGGGCAATACCGCCCGCTTGCGTATGGGGAATACAAGTGCAGGAGGAATAAAATCGAACGTAAGAAGCTTTAAAGCTGATGTGCTGACCCAGCTACGATCTCCTCCTTTCAGTTCTACCGCGGACAGTCCAACCACCGACACAATACTCACTCTGGAAGGCAATGATTCCAACACGGTACACGAACAGATTCTCGATTTCTTGACTGTGGACGAGATGACAAATAATACGCCTAAAACCTGATTTTTTGTTTCTTGGACTTGATGGTGAAACGACCTCGAACAGAAGCTCTGAGTGCATGGGTTCACTGCACAGTTCAGATGCGATAGGTCCACGGGTTCTGCATGCAAGTCAGATCCGAGCAACCATAGGAGAGACGGCAAAACACTTACATTCATCATCACACCCGAGGAAGTACAGGGTGGGTCGGCTCGCCCTGCGCTCTGGCAACACGGTTTGCCTCGCGATTACGCTGCTGCCGGCGCTTGTCGAAATATGTGCCGACTGCGATGATCAATAGGCAGAGGACAATCATGCACACGATCAGCGCTATCTCGCCCCCTTTGGAGAGGTTGCCATTCCGGCGTTGAAGTTCCTGAGGAGGCATCGGTGGGCGTTGTTGGACAGGGACGGGAAACGGCGGTGCGTTTTTGTACTGAGGTGTCAATCAATCTGATCTTCTCCCGCATAAGTATCGCGGTACATGTCTCCCCCGCGCTCGCTAATCGAATGCCGTGACACACTCTAACCGATTTGCACAGGATATCCGTCTACCTTGGTGCCTGCCAAGCGACTTCTATCGCAATGACTTTTCCACGCCGACCACGGTGAGGTGTCCTGTCTACCGTACGCACCTTTGCAGAGCGTGTGTATCCGACCATTCTGGGCCAGTAATGCAACCCTGGGTGTCGAGCCCATCCCGCGATCATTGTACAGCCATGCATTTCTCACGGGTCATCATCATTCTCGTTACAGCTCTTTTAAAATCACAGCTTACAGCATTTTTGCAACCACACAGCCTTCTTCTACAGCATTTTCGCTTCGCGCCAGACGCCAAGTTCTACAGCATTTGTGGCGTAAGTAAACGCTCCCCATGTCATTTGTATTCTGAAGCTGAAAATCTTTTGCTGCGATCTTTCGTGAAGAGCAGGAGTTGACTTGAGCGCTGCGCTAAGACTCGCTTGTGCAGTAACTTTGAGCGCTCGTCCGGTTGTGTACCAGGATTCACAGACTTGTCAGATGATCTGATCGGGACACCCGGAGATGACGCCTTGTCTCCGTACTTTTATCTCCCCGACGAGTCCCCGGAGGAGTTCCGGCCTATAACAGCTTCTGTCTCTTGCCCTTCAATCAACATCCAGCTCTGTGACATTCAACAGTCTTGATGTCTCACTCGGATGTACCTCCATCCAGCTCCATTCCTGCATAAGTATGTGGACATCATTTACTCATTTTGATCCGCGGGTGAGCTCACTGAATTTTGGTGAAGGGCTCTCTTGCCTGCTGATGGGACAGATGCGTCCGCCGACTACTGGTATGGCTAGTTGCTGCTCCCGCGGACTGCGGTGCTCCCATGTGTTGAAACTTTTGCCTTCTTCTCTGCAACTGCGCGAAACCTTTCTCCATATGTAGTTTTCTCCATGTTTTTTGGGTTCGCAAGGTACAGCTTGAAGTTGAGCCGAGGTCGACATCATGATGCGACGTCAAGACTCTCAACAGCTTTCGGCTTACAGTCCAGAGCTCGACCCTATTACTTACACTGGCGACCGCTCCGGGCAGACTATTGGGGGCCTTCTTTTCAATCTTCCATTCAAACGACTGAATGAAGGTATTTGGCGGGCAGGGACGAACAATATCAAAGACGGGATTCCGGCATCCTCATTGTTAAAATCTCACAGCGTCGTGCGTCCCCCAGCACTCGCCACCCACCCACTTCGCCACTGATGTGGCCACCACACCCACTTTTACTCCTCTCAGCATTCTTCCTCGTCGTCGCGCCCCGTGTGGATGGTGCAATGACCAACACCACTGTGGACGACACTAGTAGTAGTAGCGCCTTCGCCTGGACCGGGGAGTGGACCACTGTGTGCGTAAATCTTCTATAATCCATTACCTTGACTCATTTCCGGCAGAGGCACCGCAAGTCATCAGAGCCGAGTGTGAGTTTGTCCCCTCAACAATCGTTACATCGCTCATCGGACTTTCCGCGCCCAGCCCGGCCTCAATGTCAGGAGCTCTTTTGTCCGCAACAAATATCTCCCGGCTCATTGCCCCACAGAACGTCGTCCCCAGCGGAAATCTCGCGAGTATAGCTTTGCGCTCGTCCATTTGGCCTGTATTCACGGCAACCGATAGCGAAAGCACCAGTGCGCAAACCGGCCGATCTTCGTTAGTTGCGAGGTTCATTGCCTACGGAGGGTTAGCAGCTCACCTGTTCCCAGTGTGATCAACAACAACATTGAGGCTTCGGGCTTGAATCAACTGAAGACCACAACTGGGACCGGCACTGCCCGGTCAGGATTCAACAAGGGGGCGGTCATAGCCGTCTCCATCGTCGTGGCCATTATTATCCAAGTCGCCATGGTCGTCGGTGCCGTTTGGTACCGCAGACGGCGCCAACGCGCTACGCTGGCAGCAGACGTACCGCTGTTGCCGCCGCTCGTCGCGGACGCCGGAGCGGGGTATGATGTCGCGTGGAATACCCGCACGTAGTCCATTGCCTGATCATCATGGCTCCCGCAGGCAGCGCACAACCGACACAGTCCCCTTGCACCCGATGCTGCTCCTTCCGAGGCGGCAACTGCGCGGGAAAGAATGCTCGAGGAGCGGCTCGCAGAGTTGGAAGCCCGTGGTGGCTCTGCCTCTGCTCCATCCCCCTACGTGTAGCCATCTCCCAATACAATAGTTGTGCAACCAACTGCTCCTCCGCCGTACCTGGGCCACTGAATTCCGCTTTTTAGATAAATCTCGCGGTCCGTCCCACATTCGTGCAGGGCAATTGTTTCGGGTCGTTGTTTCGGTTCGTTGGAACGCGTCTAGAAGATATTGATGAGGCAATACTGATCGTGTTCGTGCTGGGGAACCTTTAGGTATTTATATCAGGCTCCCGCATGTAAAGTGAAATGCATGCCCAGGCAGGTGACAGAGGAGGTGGCGATGCAGCCACGCATCAACAAACACGCGGCCGGCTTGATCCGTTCTTAGGTTCGGAGCAAGCCCGTGCAGCTCCGGCCCGGCGAGCCGGCTCCTTCGCTGACCGTTGTTTGGTGTATTTGTTCTGATGTTTGGTCTGTTTGGTTGCGCCGGCATTGAGCGGCATCGTCAGAACGGGGCTTGGAACGAACCTAATCCGTTCTATCCTGCTTTTTCCGCCTCCATCCACTCCGGGAAAAGTGAAATTTTGGGGTCCCCAAAGAGGTTTTCAAAATGTTTATCAGCAGCGGTATAAGTAGGGCAAAAACTGTAACTGAAATGCCAAATTTATGGTCACCTGAAAAGGTTTCTGAAACGGGTCGTTTTGGAATCAGTATCTAGTGATCCGAAACTTACCGTTTCGAGCGCCATTTCCGGTCTCCAGAAACCTCGCGCAGTTTATTGTCTGAGGACAATAGTATCGGTCACAGTTTCGGCTGTCACTGAAACTATGACTCCTGAAGCCGGCCGGCCCGCCGCACTGAAAACAATAGTTTCGGCAACATCCGAAACTGTGACTGAAACTATTGTCTTTGGTGGACAATAAACTGCTCCTGAAACTCAAAGTTTCAGATGCGATTTCTGGTGACTCGAAATTGCACCTGATACGGAATATTTTGGGTGGCCAAATTCTAATCCCGAAATTCCCCGTTTCAGTAACCCTTTCAGTGCCCCAAATTTGCTACATGTCTGGTACAATTTTAGCCCTACTTATACTGTTGCTGATACTAAACCTTCCAGAAAGCTCTTTTGGGCGCCTGAAATTTCGCTTTTCCCGGAGTGATCGTAGAAGAGCGGTATTCTCGCTCCAACTTCCAAGGCAGCTCCATGGCGGGCACGGGGGATTCCTTGATCTTCTGGCTCTCCGAATCTAGCCTCATTGGCCTGGCCTGACTCGAGTTCCTGCTCCCATTGGCTCCGAGGCGGCGAGGCCATTGTCTGAGGCTCAGCGCTCACCGCTCGGGCACTAATTCGACGAACACCGTAGATTAATACAATTGCTGTTGTTAAAACGGTCTGTTGAACGAATCTCCTCAAACTACCAGCTCATCGTAGCGTTGAACGGAGCAAAATCAAGAGGCGTTGAACTTGAAGGCGATTCAAATGGGACGTTATGCATCTGGAATGAACCCTTTCGGCCAACTTCTCAACCTCACGGTGGTGAAACTTCACTCCGTCTCTCCACATGGTAACGAGGCTCGGGAGTGAGTCATTTATAAAATCACGCACTCGTTTTGAAGGTCTTCAATTGTATTGGACTTCCATTCCCCTCACAGAGTGCTTCGAGTGCTTCGGACACGAGTCGACGAACGTTGCTCCGTCGTATTGCATTATAAATACGAGGCAAAACGACCATTGCGCCAGGGTCAACCGCACTCCTCTGTCGCAAAAGTCCGTTTTGAGTTATAAGCCAAGATAGGTCCTTTCTGAACTCTATAGGCAAGCGGGCATGCTTATAAGCCCTTATAGTCGCTTATAAGCCCTTATCTCCACTTATAAGCCAAAAGGACCCCCCTCTGATTGCATTCCAAGTCCAATTTTGCTCACGTACACGCAGATTGAGTTGAGCCTGGTCTATAAGATTCAAAAAGGACATATCTTGGCTTATAACTCAAAACGGACTTTTGCGACATCTGTCTTTTCCCAATTGACTATCGTCTTCGCCCCAATGCACGCTGCTCGTCTCATTGCTTTCGTTCTTGCCTCTGTCGCAGCAGCTGCTGTAGTCGACAAAACCACCCAGGATTCCGTCACCGCCGCGGCCGCTCTTCCCGTTGACGCCGTCACTGTCCTTCCCGTTGAAGCCGTCGAACCCCCGTCGAACTTTTCCAACGCTGACGCCCTCGTCTGCCGTGTATGCTCCTTTCCCGGCCGATACGCCACCGTGACTAACCTGTTGCTCATCTTCAGGACGGCGACTATGTCACTCTTTGCCACGAGCTCCAATACACGAACTGCTACAGCTGGTATTTCGCCCAAGACCTCTGCATGTCGATCCCATATCGCTTCGTGAAGGCGTTGTCGAGCATCAAGATCCCGCCCGGGTGGTATTGCAACATTTATCAGTACGTTATACACTATCGTCCTTAGACTCACTGGATTGACTGGCCGTTGGAAAGGGGCGACGGATTTTGCAACGGCAGAACATCCATTCTTTTGCCCCCCGGATCGCCTGATTTGGGCAACGCCAACTTCAACGACCTGGCGGACGCAGTTTTGTGTCGTAAATTGCAGTAAATTCAAAGTAGATTACATCCATCTTGCTCCTGATGTTGCACGTTAGCTTGCACTGAAATATACGTCGGGCCGCAGTGCCATTCAATCTTCATGGCAGTGTTCCGAAAGAGTGACATGGTTGCCGTGCGCCCTCCGCATTCGAGAACAGTCAGCGTTGAACATGGATTGAGCCAGACCCGTGCCCCGGCTTTCTCTTGGATAAAACTGCAGTGCGAAGGTGTCCAAATCAGAGATGTGATTGTTCAAGACGCAATCGGGATGTCTCGCGTGGTTGTGCGACCGTGCAAGTACATCCGCCGCCTTCCAGAGCCTCAGAGACAGCCCGAGCACCGCATTGTAACAAGCTGACTCCGTCATGCAACCCCAACTGCCCGCTCTTTGAACGGACATGGGGTCGGTCTGACCCGCCCATGCGGCTATGAGGACTTCCAACGAATCGGTTGGATGCGGATACCCCGGAATAGGTTGGAGATTATGCCCACTAGAAGAGCACTGGGGAAAGGCAGAGCTGAAATTTGTGGATTCGAGTGAAGGCCAGCTGACATTGTTCGTTGGAGCTTCAATACCTAATTGAAGAAGAGTCTTTATATGATACTGGTGAGCAATCCTGGCGCGCTAGTGGCTCGGTCTTCTCTAGCTGGACAAAAAATCAGGGTCCTATGAGCGAGAAAGCGCAGTAAGAAGAAATCATGCGGCGTAGTATACACTCGTGGGTCTTCATCTGCGCGGAGGCATGAATCCACTGTAGCGGGCACGACGCGGACACCGCTCGCCTCTCTCCGCGACGCCTCGTGCACCCTCGGCTTCCGCAGCGTCTGCAGGATACGCATCGCAAAGCCACCCTCCGCGTCCCACGCACACACGCCCCTCCACTTATTCTCATGCAGGCGTGGGTGTCCATGCGCGGTGCGGATGCGGATGCGGATGCGTGTTTTTTCTGTCGCACGGGACGCAGTAATGCTCGCAGCAAGGATTCACACCAACTCATACACCAAGGCTGCATCTGTATGCCAATCCCTCGCGTGGACACCATTCACGCTCGTCTAACACTTAACAGAGCCGCGGCTTCAGCTTTCTCGATGCAGCTGCCCCCGATTGTGCGGTGGCGGGCACGCTTGTCTTGGTGCTCCGCGCGGACGCGGCGGTGCAGACCCGCCTGCAACGCGCGCACGGGCGTGGATGCAACCTCGATTCTAGCTGTACCTTCGTCACGGCGACACCCACTCGACGCCCGCCTGCGCCGACTCGCGCGTACACGCCCTTGCCCACCGCCGTCTGCGGCGCTGAGCTCAGCGTATGCAGCACTCTCGGACACGCCGCCGCAGCGCTGTTGCTCTAGACAAGACTCGTGCTGCGTGACGTCGGTGCGCACTACTATATCCACCCCCGCTCGACGCGACACACGCGTGCACGAGTGTCTCAGCCCGTCATACCGAGGCTGCTATGCGTATAGGCCGCGCAGTGCTCGGACACAGCGCCGGCATTCGGAGAAAGTGGCGCGGTAAATAGAATGCGGACGCTCTTGAATGGATTCCTCCCTCTCCTCCGAGTCCCACTCCAAGTCGAAAAGCTGAATAGTCTTGTCCCAAAGTTCGGCGAGGATTCATAGCGAAGAGATGTTGGCGCCAGAAGAGCAAGCTGCAGGCCGCAGACAGCGTGGGAATCACCCAAATGGTGCTTTACACTGCGGGGATAGACAAATTTTCGGGGAAGGAAAAGGGTCTATGAAAATGTTCACAAGCTCCCGAAGAAATTTTCCTCAAAAGTGAAAATTTGGCGGAAAAGGCTTCCTTTTCCTTTCGTTTTCCGACTCAGGAAAAGGTAGTTTTTCTTTGTGGGAGTTTTGGGCGAAAAAAAGGAGGTTTTTCCTCAAGTTTTTCCGGCTTAGGGAAAAGGGAAGGGTGTTTTTCCTTCGGGAAAAGTGGCCTTTTTCGTACGCTTAAAATACAAAGGAAAATATGTTTTTTTCCCTCAATAAGTCCTCGGTGGAAAATATACATTTTTCTGAGCGGGAAAATCCAATTTTTTTCTGGAACTTTTTCTCCAACGGAAAATTTAGCGCCCGCCGAGTGCCCGCCGGGTGCCCGCTGAGTGCCCGCTGGGTGCCCGCTGAGCGCCCTCCGAGCGCCCGCGCGCGCTTGTTGAGAGGGTGCCGCGCGCTCTGCACGTGTGTGCACGCGACCGAGGATTTTGGCGCCCGACGCCGCGCAAGATGCCGGAGAAGCGCTGGTCCAGATACTACAATGTGTGCTTTGATCGGACCTGAATCTCGAGCAAGGTCGTCTTTGATTGCGTATTCAGTTTGGACTGCCGTGAATGTGCCCGACACAACTAGACACAACGACAGACATGATTTGACGAGCAAGTTCTCGGGACGGCGCAAGACAGAGGGCCTGCGAGTGCGCTCAGATATGGGTACACGTCTACACGGAATCATACGCACCTGGGGTAGCATTTTTCGAGTCAATGCGACTGCAATACGAAGGTAGCCGTCCTGCCAGTCACTAATTGCGACTGCCCGATCATATTCGTCGGCCTGCTGGCGACTCAGTTTGGCTTGGGATCAAGGCTAAAAAGTGTACGGGTTAGATGGTAACAGGGAAGGGCGGGTTCTTAGATTTTCGACGGTTTCAAGAGCCCAGGTCGTAGATCCCTCGCAGCAAATCATGGTGGCAAAAAATGATGGCTAGAAAGGATCATTGACATGGATGGGATTGGAGGCAGCGAGATACTGGAGGAAAACACAGACCAAGCTCCAAGCGTTTTCGCGGAATTCGGATCCCCTTGCTGGTCCGCGAGTGTTACCTGTCCTCAATGCGATGAGAAAATGCGAGTGGCGGTCTTGCGCTGGCAACGTACGGTCACCTCAAAAGTGGACTTTAACCCCGTGAACGCTGCGGAAGTAATGTGGTCCCTTAGTTCAACCTCGTCAATTAAGCGATTAACACCGACTCACTATGCGTGTGGACCAGTGGGAGCCAATTCGAGTATATTGACGCAGCTTTAGGACACTGGAGAACGGGTGAGCACTACTGATGGAAGAAACGGGAAAATAGAGAAAAAAATGGTTGGAAGGTGACAAGATCCGAGCCCGAATCGAACGGGCGCCTGCCGAACTACCGGGGAAATCTGTACGTAGCGCAGGTGCGGCGACCGCAGTCGGGTCTTGGTGAAGTTATCCTGTCGGTGTATAAGTGGACCGGCGGTAGGAATGGAAGAAATGGGAAGAAAATGCCACAATGCTCGCCTCGGATGACCCGAGCCCGGATCGAACCGGCGCCTGCTAATCGCAATTCCATGAACAGCCATTATGTATGCAGTCAGGGGCGGCTGCCGCAACCAGGTCTTGTGTCGGTGGATATACTGACTGATTTCTCTGGCAAGCTTTTGACCAGTCAACCCGGAGGAGATCCATTAGACGAGAAGGTCATGCGCTGAGGGAGTGACAATGCGGCAGTGAAGTGGGAGGGTCGCGGGGAAAGTAACTTGGGAGTCAGACATTTCAATGCTGCGCGTCTCTGATACTTACACGCGGGTGGGACGCTGTTCATACGAGCTAAAGTGAATGTCGGTGAGACACTAACGAGACGCGCTCTGGCGCGGCGCGGCAGTGTTGGCCATTAACCCTTAGAGACCCTCCTCCAGGACCGTTAAGGCTTATTAAGCTTTAAGGGTTAACCTTAAGGGCAGGGTTAAGGCCTTACTGTCCATTTTAGGAAATACTTTCCCGCGGTTCATTTGAGGCAGAATGCATCGTATTGGCGTCGGTGGGCGGGTAAAAAGTATCTACTACATACAATCATCCTCAAAATACTTGATTACCCTATTGTTCAGTGATCAATGTTGGCTTTTGGGTGCTCCAATGCCCCTGCATATGACGTACCAAACGTTGCGCATGGGAAACGCAACCAAAAACTTTTGGGGCATAAAAACTTTTTTTCTTAACTCTTAGATCCCTACTGTATGGCATCCTAGCACGCTATACAAGCCTATTAGATGTGCTTCCAGAAGAAACAGGCTCTGTTGTGGCGAATGACAGCGAAATTGGCGAAGATCAAACAATTTGATCGGCGCCGGAATTTCCCGGCAGGTGCACAAAAGGTCAACAAGTGTGAGGTCGCAAGGTACTCTGAAGCCCCTCAGCCACCGGTGACCCACTCTTCACACTGGACCGGCACGACCTCCAGTTTCAACACACGATCACGGCATCTGGACTTGGTCCGCCGCCGCCGCCGTCCGGACCGTAAAATTCGGTTGCTCTGTTCATTTCGGAGTGAGGACCTTACAACTCTCCCAGTATGTTCAGATTTGATCCACCCCGTCAGCGTCATTCCCTGGGCAGATGGTGTTGAATTATTATTATTATTATTTTTTTTTCTTTTCTCTTTTCACATCCGAAATTCCAGATCTTGTTAGGGCAAGTCTTGACCTCCCAAGGATCACCGTTTGGAATGTGCCTTGACACTTCCATTTACCCAATTCCACTACTTGAATCTTTGTTGAGCATGCTGGAACATTGCCGGAACATCCCGGTGCCCATCAAACAGCTTGATTTGACTGTTCCTTGTTATAGGGGGGCCTGTTTCCACTCAGAGCCATACAACAGGCTGGTATAGTATGCTGGGATGTCACACTAAGGGAATCTGAGGGGTCAAGAAAAAAAGTTTTTATGCCCCGAAAGTTTTTGGTTGCGTTTCCCATGCGCAACGTTTGGTACGTCATACCTGCATGTCACCTTACATAATGTTTTTTTCTTCTATGCTCACAGATAAAAAGCATCATGGTGTCTTTTGTTACTTATGGCGGTCGGAATGCACTTTTATTAAAATCACTATAAAATGTCCATTTCTATGGCGGTCAGAGTGCACTTTTATTATTTTCCACAAAAATGTCTGTTTGTTCAAAAAATGTGCCCGATTCCCTCGAAAAAAACTCAAACTTCAAACTTTGCAAAATTTCACTCTCGAACTTTTGTCTAGAAAAAATCAAGTTTGCAACTTTACAAAGTCTGGGCTGGTACTTTTCACAAAAAACGCCTGGGATGTGTGGCTGTGCTAACCCCAATGATGGCATCACCTGCCGAATGCACTATCTCCTGAATGAGCTCTTCAAGTCAAGGGTGGACGGAAAAGTAATATAGGCCATTTGGGAACACTATGAAGAGGTTAAGTGAATGCGGCACTCAAGAGCGGTCCAATATGAGCCCCTGTGGATAAATACAACCCAACGGCAAAGGGAGATGGACTGCATTCAGCGGGTGATGCCATCATTGGGGTTAGCACAGCCACACATCCCGGGCGTTCTTTGTGAAAAGTACCAGCCCAGACTTTGTAAAGCTGCAAACTTGACTTTTTCTAGACAAAAGTTTGAGAGTGAAATTTTGCAAAGTTTGAAGTTTGAGTTTTTTTCGAGGGAATCGGGCACATTTTTTGAACAAACAGACATTTTTGTGGAAAATAATAAAAGTGCACTCTGACCGCCATACATTTCATCGTAAAATGTCAAATTTGGACTCACAATGTTGAGAAAACACAAGTTTGAGAATGTGTAGTTCAACTTTGGTTGTGTAAACTTTCTGTCCGAGGAACTTTGTATAAAGTGTCTGAAAAAAAAGCTTTGTATAAAGTTGGACCATTGTTTGAATGTACAAAGTCGTTATGAAGAATTGTACATCGTCGCCGTGAAGACTTTGTATAAAGTGAGCCCGGCGGTATCACTTTGGACAAGCGATGGCATCACCGGCCGGATGGAGGAAATGTTCGGGGGTCATCAGCACCACCGTGTGTGGGACTCAGGATGGTGATCCTGCCCCCCTTGAGACTCTCCAGCTCCCAGATTTGGCTTCCGGATGGATTCGAATGGATAGACGGAGGGAAGGGCACGATGCCGAGTGCGCCGAATTGATCCGTGATGTGCTAGCACTGCCACCCATCACTGATACCCCCGCACAGACTTTATACAAAGTCTTCACCGCCGACTTTACACAATTCTACGGTGCTCAACTTTACACAAACTTTGGTTTTCAGACATTTTATACAAAGTTCTTCAGACAGAAAGTTTATACAAAATTTGAGACCCAAAATTGAACTACACATTGTTGAACTTGGCTGCGGACTTTTAGCTAACTGAGGCTTCTCCCTCTCAAAGTGAATGAATTCGTGTTTTCTCAACATTGTAAGTGAAATTTCGACATTTTACGATGAAAAAAGACATTTTATAGTGATTTGATTAAAAGTGCATTCTGACCGCCATAGTTACTCCCTTGTGGAAATAGCTATGTGAGGGACATGACTGGTGTCGTCAAGCACTGCACGTAAAGCGAATTTCCATCGGGCATCAATTGATGCGACCGGGTAAGTCGGCCCGCCGTCGGTCCGAAACCTTAAGACCTTAATGTCCCCGGAGGCCGGCGTTAAGCCTTATGATAAGGGGTTATTAACCCTTAATCAGATTAAGGCCTTAAAGGTTAGGCCAACACTGCGGCGCGGCGCAGGGCTCAGGTCACATTGCAGTAGAAAATCATCCACAGTATGAGCAGGGAGCATAAGCTCGGATATTCAGTTGGTCCTCGTCAGATGGGAGCGACAATGGCGAGGCAAGCGAGATCGGAGATGGCGGTTCGGAGCAAGAAGGGGATATCGGCCCGCCTTGCCGCCTTGCGAGAATTCCCAGCACGTGACCCTGATCAACGCATCCGGCGTCCGATTTCCTCCGACCTCTGCCCTTCCCAGCTCCTTGTTTCCGCTCTCTCTTGCCCCTCGCGTCAAGGCGTGGCTCGCCGACTCCTGGATTATTTGCGCTGGCCGCTGAGGGATGACGACATCTAACGACGTTGACAAATGACGGTACTCCTCGAGACGAATCGCGAAGACGGAAACTTGGGCGACAGAGTTCGGTTTCTCGAGGCCTTCGCTCAACAATGGTGCATGGATTACGGACATCCAAACAACGTCTCTCCGTGGATCTATTTTACTCGCTCGATCCTTTCCCTCAACTTCCCTGGCAGACCAAGGGGGAACGAAGATTAGAAAAAAAGATATCACCTACAAAAGTTTTTTTCCAGGAGGTCGGTGGACCCTCCCCCCCTGTTATCGTGGGAAATTGCCTTTTTAGGCCTGATTGCCGACGGAAATTTCCGCCGCCCCGCCCAACTCTTCAATAAAACATGGGGTCCCATGAGAAACACTTATATCGACAGGGGAGCATTGTACGATGTATTTAATCAACTTAGCAGCATAGAATCGTCAAATAGACTAGTCTGATGTCGAGTTTGAACACCGATACAAACAAATGTTGAAGTTAAATTTTCATAAACACGACGAGTGCGTCCCGACCGAGTCTTCTGCCCAGGAACCAAGGGAGGCTCCCAACCTGTCGGCCGGTTCGGCGGATCCCATACCGGCATTTGGGATCTGTCCCCACGTTAGATGCACGCACTGAGGCGCACACACAGATTTTGCAGGCGGATTGTTGTCCGGATATTTTGAAGAGGCGCTGTTCGGAGCATCGTTGGATTCTCGCGTCCTTTGGTCCGCGCAGCCGCGAGATTGAGAAAATGGCCTCAAGCGCTTTCAAGCATATTGTGGAAGAGGTTCTAAACCCATCGGGACAATGCGTCTGCCAAACAGCTGCAACCGAGAGATTTGGCTCGGAATTAACCGGAAAAGTGGTCGCGGCACCCTGAGTGACCGTAAATTACTCATGAAGGACCGTCCAGTGCTCCTGGCAAGCTCAGATCCCGAGTTCTGGTTGTTTCCGGCACAAAAACTTGTGACCCACAAAAGTTTTTTTTCACCACCTCGCCGACCCCTCTCCCCCATACCCCTGTGTCGGCTATTCTTATCTCCGTCCCCCCTTGGTGAGGGGCAGACCTCGTGCCATCATTGAAGACTACAAGCCCAGCTTTCCCGCCTGGGGAATTATTTTGTTGCTTCCCCAGAAATGTCCTATTTGGTCGTCTCAACCAACCGTGACCAACTCAAGACAAATTGTGCCAGCACACGTTATCCCTGGTCAAGGATCGCACCTAATCGGTCCATTTGAGATATTTAACGCGTGGCTTGACTCTCGGGAATTGGTCCAGTGGACCGTGTGCAATACCCTATTCGGCGGCTCAACCGATTGCAAGTTAGGTATGATAAGTGAAAAATTGGAGTTGGTTTTTTTGACATAAGACGATGCATTAGGCTTGAGTATATACAAAACTCGGACGTTACTTACATTCTTGAACCCGGTACATTCCAAAGAAACACGGTACATTTCCGCGCATGTACCGCCTTTGAGATCAAACCCGGCACTTGCCATATTCGAATGTACCGTGTATCGGCAGAATTGAGTATCGGCAGAATTGATGGCACGTGTGTTGGATCATTGTTCGATCCTCGCTTATGCATCCTGTCCTCTCCCACTACCATCCCCCGCCCCCGACTAGTGTTGTTCGGGTCGGGTCGGGCCTGAAAGCCCGGGCTTGGGTCGGGTCGGGGTAGGGTCGGGCCTGGAAAATATCCTGAGCCCGACCCTAGGCCCCAGGTAGGGTCGGGTCGGGTCGGGCTTGGGCCTGAGCCCGGGCTTGGCTGGTATTTTTTGGTCACTTGGTTGAGTGAGTTTTTCCAATCACGAACATGTTCTGAAATGTTTCCTCACTTCACTTTGTCCTCTCCCTTGTGTAGTAGTCCGAAATAGGCTTGCAACAAAGATTTGAACCACCGTCAAATTCATCGACAAGTGCTGTTTTACTACCTAACCTCAGATAGGCTGTGATATGCTGTCGATATGTGAGCACTACTCCCACTACAGCAAGATCCATGTTCTACATCCCAGAATCACTGCTGCAATTTTTTTTCCTCACCCAAAGTCGGGTGGATAAGGTCAACTGAACCGACCCGGGCTCAAGCCCGGGTCACGGGCTTTGAAAAATTCCAGGCCCGACTCAAACTAGGGTCGGGTCGGGCCTGGGTCGGGTAGGGTCGGGTCGGGCTTGGGTCGGGCTTGGGCCTAAGCCCTGGCCCGGGACATCACTACCCCCGACGCGTCGAAAGCGCGTCAAAACACCCCCCGTACCACACCATGGCCGAAACGCAACCGCGCCGACAAATTATCTCGACAGCGCCCCGGAAATCTTCAGATACTCAAGCAACTTCGGTCGCAGAGGGAGGCGGACAGCAGATTAATAGGATCAGGAATGATTCCGTGAGTTTTTGCCCAATTGCTGTTCATTCTCAGACTGAAGGTTACCTGGTGGAACCTCCCAACTTCGAGTCCTCGAGGGTACTGCTATTGCGGAATTTCTAAATAGTTTTTCTTTGTTGGGCTCGGGGGCGAGCGCAAGGTGAGTGTCCGCTTTTGTGATATATTTGCGCCAGTTCTCGTCGTACGATCCACACTGGATCCCACCGTCTTCCGCTTTGCGGCTGGCAATTTTTCAAGCCTTAATTCCCACCAGCTCTGGTTTGCCTTCTGCAGGTCCTTTCCGTCCTTTCAACAAGTCCGCGACGATGTACGGGTACTCTGGTGCGCTGCCTGACATTACCGCTTCCTACTTTGCCGCGTCTTTTGTTCCTGCTGAATCATCCGAGAGCCAACTCCCCTCATTACGTCCACCACCACGGGATTCGCCGCCGGGTCCCTCAACCCCTGCGGAACCTCGAGCCGAAACTGTCCAGAGGTCGCGACGCGTTCGAAAGGAGGTCAATGAGGCAAATATTGTCACGTCGACGCGCTCCCGCGCTCCAACGGCGCGTAAGTGCCTTTCTACCTCTGAGCTGACAATTTTCTAGGCACACACCAACAGTTTAATTCATAAAGTATCGTAGCGTTGTTGCTTCGGTGATGAATATGATGAATTGATTTGTTTCGCCTATACCAATGTGGGGGACAGCAGGCTAAGGGCTGTGACACCATCATATTGGCTTGGATTCATCCCAGGATCATTCAGAAACCAAAAAAAAGTGTGCAAGTGTCTTTGTGCACCGGCAGGAACAGCGAAACAAATAGGTCACGTGCGATTTATCGTGGTGCCAAAAGAACACGGGGGGTCCCATGAAAAAAAAACCGCAAACCCAATCATTAGTCTCGACAAATACCAATGGTTAATCCCTCCAACAGTATAAAAACGGAGGTTAGCGGGGCACTTGTTGACTGCTGAAGAGCAGGGCGTGGGAGATCACCATCACGGCAATATCACGGCGATCAAACTGCATGCGAAATATACCGTCCTTTCAACAAACCCGGCACATGCCCCACGCAATATACCGGGTTTAAAGGGAATGTACCGGGTCTAAAGGGGATGTACCGGGTTTGAAAAGGTAAGTAATGTCCGAGTTTTGTTAATCCCGATTAGGCTTAGGCAAAGCTAACAACATTGACCTACAGTTTTCAGACCATTCCTTCGAATGTTATACGCTGCGCGGCAATTTGCCGTGGCAAAACACAGCCACCGCCTCGTCAATGCGGCGGTCAATGTAACACTTTATTGTATCGATTTGCATGCCCAGCACTACGGTAAACTTCATCAAAACTTGCCCAAGATTTACAGGCTCTCCCGGCTAAAAAGACTTCCCCTATCCAGTTGGTTCAACCGACGGAGTGAACATTACAAGAACAGATCAAGCCAATCCACGTAGCACACCTAGTCAAGTGCTAATATCCCGTGGAGACACGCTTTGCATCTGGGGGATTGGCCCAACGATTCTCCTGAAATTCCCTATTCGGCCGTCAACGTGGGTATCATGTGTCAAAAATTGGGATTGTTTTTTTTGAGCTGGAACCCTGAATTGGGCTTAGGCGAAGCTAACAACACGTACTCAGGGCGTGGGGTAAATTCAACGGACATTGGTCAGATTTTCAATGAAGAAACTTGCAGAGTTCCGGTTTCAAAATTGCCGAGTGGCTGGGTTTCTTCCCACTTGCAGACTCGTCGGATTAAGACGTAATTGCTACGCAGCATTTGAAACGGAACCAACCAAACAGGAAGAAATGTGACAGGTGTTCCCCAAAGACCCAATCTCGAATCGAACGGGTTGCCTCCAGAGAAGTCATCGATACAAGATATCGAGAGGAGGTGCGGCCAACCGCCATCGGGCCATGCACTCTTGTGTTGAGGCGGCATACGTTGGCTAGATTTAACGGACGAATAAGAAAAAGAGGCCGGCTTTTGGACAAGAACCCGAGCCCGAATCGAACGGGGTGCCTCCAGAGAAGCTGTAGATAGCCAAGATATTGAGTGGAGGTGCGGCCAACCGCCATCGGGTCTTCCAATCTTGTGTTGAGCCTTGGATACGCGGGGTAAAATCAATGGGCGTTGATCCGTTTTCCGATGAAGAAACTTGCAGAGTTCCGGTTTCGAAATCGTCCGTGACTCGAGTCCCACTTGCAGACTCGTCGGATTGAGACATAATTACTAAGGAACCAACCAAAGAAAAAAAGGGGCAGCATCCTACCAAACGACCCGATCCCGAATCGAACGGGGTACCTCCACGGATCCATAGGGAAGTTCCAGCAGAGTTGAGTGGAGCGGCCAACCGCCATCGGGTCCTGAAAACTTGCGTTGAATACTGTATACGGGGGTAAATCCAATGGACGTTGGTCAGTTTTTTGTAAAAACCGTCAGCAAAGCAAAGCAAAGAAAAAGGCTCAACGTTTTCTCGAAAGACCCGATCCCGAATCGAACAGGATGCCTCAAAGGGGGAGTTGAATATCAAGCGATCAAGAGGAGGCACGGCCAACCGCTATCGAGTCTTGCAACCTTGTGTCGAGGCCTGGATATGGCGATACGCGGGCTAAATGGACCTTGGTCAGTTCTCTGTGAAGAAACATGCATCGTTCCGGTTGGCATCTGGATGAAGCTATAAAAAGGGAAAGAAAGACTCGCTATTGACGAAGGACCCGAGCCCGGATCGAACGGGCTGCCTCCAGGGAAGTCGTCTATTCAGATACAAAGATATTGAGTGGAGGCGCGACCAAGCCCTATCCGGTCTTGAGATCTTGTGTTGAAACTTGAGCTGAATACGTGGGGTAAATTCAATGAACGTTGGTCACTTAGAAACTTGCAGAGTTCCGGTTTCGAAATCGTCGAATGGCTGGGTTCCCACTTGCAGACTCCGAGTCGTCGGATTGGGACATAATTGCTACGCAGCATTTGAGAAGGAACTAAGCAAACAAGAAAAAAGCACCGGGTGTTCTCCCAAAGACCCGACCCCGAATCGAACGGGCTGCCTCGAAATATGAAATAGTCATTAATATTAGTTGAGGGTGCGGCCAACCACTATTAGGTCTTGTGATCTTGTGTTGAGGCCTAGATACGTGTGCTAGTTTTCGGTGAAGAAAGGTGCAGAGTTCCTTGAGTCTTGATTTGCCTCTTCATGAAGCCACAAAAAGTAAAAAAGAGGCGGGTTACTGGGGTAAGACCCGAGCCCGAATCGAACAGGCTGCCTCCACGTACAGAGCGATATGCAGTAGAGTTGCGGGGTATGGCCAACCGCTGGCGGGCTTCGAGATGATAGTCAGAGGGTTGGATACGTGGGTGAGGTAAACTGCGGTTATCGGACGTTGCGAGGGGCAAAAAATGCAGAGTCGTTCCAAGAAAGAGCAGCCGTAAGACCGATCCAGATGGACAACTTCCCTGTGGATATTGAGGATCAAAAAAGAGTGGGTGAAATCATATGCAATCACCTCGCAGAACGAACCAGATAAAAAACTAACGCCCAATCTAGTACCCGAGCCCGATCGAACGGGCTGCCTGCTCGAAGCTGTCTTCGTGATCTCCCTACGGAGGGCAGGTGCGGCCGACCGCCTGAGGCCCTTTCCAGCAAGCAGCGCCGTCAGCGGAATTTCAAGGAATTGCTCACTGGTCGATGCCTGGACAGACTAGACATGCTGAGCTTGAAGTCGGGGAGGTGGGCATTGCTATGTGTGCAGGCATATGGAATCCCTGCCGCGTTAGGACTCAGGAGGCGGATGTGTACGGGAAGACGCGTCTGCCACAAGGGGGGACGGAGATAAGAATAGCCGACACAGGGGTATGGGGGGGAGGGGTCGGCGAGGTGGTGAAAAAAAACTTTTGTGGGTCACAAGTTTTTGTGCCGGAAACAACCAGAACTCGGGATCTGAGCTTGCCAGGAGCACTGGACGGTCCTTCATGAGTAATTTACGGTCACTCAGGGTGCCGCGACCACTTTTCCGGTTAATTCCGAGCCAAATCTCTCGGTTGCAGCTGTTTGGCAGACGCATTGTCCCGATGGGTTTAGAACCTCTTCCACGATATGCTTGAAAGCGCTTGAGGCCATTTTCTCAATCTCGCGGCTGCGCGGACCAAAGGACGCGAGAATCCAACGATGCTCCGAACAGCGCCTCTTCAAAATATCCGGACAACAATCCGCCTGCAAAATCTGTGTGTGCGCCTCAGTGCGTGCATCTAACGTGGGGACAGATCCCAAATGCCGGTATGGGATCCGCCGAACCGGCCGACAGGTTGGGAGCCTCCCTTGGTTCCTGGGCAGAAGACTCGGTCGGGACGCACTCGTCGTGTTTATGAAAATTTAACTTCAACATTTGTTTGTATCGGTGTTCAAACTCGACATCAGACTAGTCTATTTGACGATTCTATGCTGCTAAGTTGATTAAATACATCGTACAATGCTCCCCTGTCGATATAAGTGTTTCTCATGGGACCCCATGTTTTATTGAAGAGTTGGGCGGGGCGGCGGAAATTTCCGTCGGCAATCAGGCCTAAAAAGGCAATTTCCCACGATAACAGGGGGGGAGGGTCCACTGACCTCCTGGAAAAAAACTTTTGTAGGTGATATCTTTTTTTCTAATCTTCGTTCCCCCTTGCCCCTCACATTGGAGGTTTTGTAGTTCAGATTTCTTACCATCCAGGTTCAACTCACCGAATGGGCAGCAGTCCTACGATAACTACGGACAAGTTCCCCCGAGTCCCCGACACAAAACATGTGGCATACGGTTCATGAACACTTTCCTGACATTGGCTGTTAGAAGTTGCAGAGGTTTTGTTTGCAAGGGCGAGGTTGCTGTTGAGCCCTGGGCTGAGGTTTTTGGCAGTGTTTGCCGCACTGGCAACCGTGGCTGCCGTGCCGCGCAGCCTACAACTCGCAAGAGACATGCAAGATTGATTTGGAGGTTCTCATGTTATATCCGTGTCCTTCTGCATCCAACCTTCACGCGAGGCCCACCAGGCGCGGCAAGGGATGGGAGTGGCTGTGTTTGGAGGCGGCATAGTGCCGCGCAACGTATAACTTCTCAATGGATGCTTTATAAATGCTGAAAACACTTTGGTAGCTTCGCCTAAGCCCTATACATCGTTTTCAGTAAAAAAAACAGGACTAATCTTCTCTCCGTCTGTCCCCAAGTTGCAGGTTGAACAGACCATATAAGGAATTTCTCCCAATTCGAAACATGTCTTGGACTATTTGCAAGGTGTGATCTATATATCGGCCTACTATGCTCTTCGAAGGTTAGCAACAGTCGATTGAACTGACCAAATCACAATTTTTTCGGCAGCCACAGCTCAGCCGGTTCCCCAAACTCAAAGCTAAAAGTGAACTAAAGCCCGCTTCAGGGGCTGAATTTTCGGGGAAAGAACTCTCGAGACGACACAATGGGTGACCCAGGGTTGCCTAAATTAGGCAAAATAACGCCTAACTCGTTCTCGGTTGCTAGCCGACAACCTAAAATTATCGTAAGGCCTCCGGTGCGGTTGCCTCCATACAGATTTGTACAGTATCCCCAAATTACGAACAGCCAAACTTTTCCTAGAACCCAAATAGTTCGAACACAAGGTAGAGGAAGGATCCTGTAAAGCGGACCACCGATAGACCAGCTCTGTTGCCTAGTCGGCCGCGGCACGGGAGACACGAGGGAGAAAACGCACAGGGCGAAAGATAGGAACTGCAGGTACGGGTTGAACGTCGGTTTGCCGCTGTCCTTGACGTAGCTCGCGACAAATTTGTTGAACGCTGTCGATGTTAACACCAAGATCATCAGCCTAGCAATACGTCAGTAGCCTTGCACATCCACACTGGAAGGGGGAGTACACGTTGGTCCCGACCCACACAAGCAGGAAGTTCGTGCGGCTGTTGCGGTCGTGGTCCATCTGCTTCGGCGCCGCGTCGCGGTACTTTTTCTCCTTCGGCGGTGGGATGCGCAGCCCTATTTGCGACGCTTCCCACAGCTGGGCGACGTCGTGCGTCGGGATCGCGACCGGCACTCTCTCCTTGCCATCCTCCCCCCTGGTCTTCTTCACGCTGCCCATGTCCTTCGCCGCCCCGTTGTCCCCCTTCGTTCCCCACGTCACGTCGTGCAGGTTGCACATGGCGTACATCGCTGCACGAAAAGGTCAGCTCACACTCACCGGACCACATCAGGATACTTACTGAGAATATTGACGTCTGCGATGAAAGATGAGTGGACTCGCCAAACCGAAGGAAAATGCACGCACAGGACGGGAGGAAGAACATGTACTGAATGAAGCTCGTGAACATGTGCCACGGCTCAAAGTGCATGAACGAGCTAATAAGGTACAGGCCATACGTGGTCATGAGCGAGATTGTAATGTCGCGGAAGGTCATGTTTGTCTTGATCAGCGTCCCGATCTGCTTCCACTCCTCCGGCGTGACCGCTGCGACGGAGAGGTACACTGTGTATGCGGCGCACCAGAGCGTGATCGCGGTGCACAGACCAAAGAGGATGATCGTGGTGAAGTAGATGAACTTGGAGCTCTGCGGCCGGTTGCCCAGGGAGCACACGACGACGACGAAGAGTAGTGTGATGTACAGCTTGAGGAACACCTCGAACACCTCCTGCCCCGCGTTGCCACTGATGAAGTTAAACGTGTTCGTTGGCGATTCGGCTGTCGCGGACCCGACGAGGAAGAAGAAGACGAGGTAGAAGTTGGCGAGCGAGGTCCAGGTGAAGATGAGCTGGATGCCGTTGTAGATGAACTCAATCTGAAGGGAGCTTTTGCGGAAGAAGCTGTGCCCCGAGGTCCAGATGCGCAACCAGGAGGCCGTGACGTGGATGGACGCGAAGAGGGAACCGTTGAGCCATCGACGACGCTGCAAGATAAACTCCGCAACATCCGTCGGCACATCGGTGGACGCCTTGGCACTCTTGACATACTTCAGGCTGAGGGCCCTCAATATGCATACTGAATTCAAATAGAGTACACGTACATCCATCCTTCGCCCTTCTTGGTCACAATCTCGAAGCACAGGATACGATCCTCCGCGAGGTACATGTTACGCTGTCCAAATCGTTAGCAAGTTGACCACACATACCAAACTGGCTCAATTTACCTCTACATTGTGGAATCACAGAAAAAAATAAATGTGCGAATCAAGAATAAGGACGAAGCGGCGCACCGAACAATCCGGCACCAGTGATTCCCCCACCGTGCATCGCCTCGCCCTTGAAGTACGACGCAAGCGGGCCCTGTTTGTCCGGCCCATTCAACAGCGCGCGGTAGCGGTACGCGCTGAACGCACCGGGCAACACGCTGATGTAGCCAAACACGCTCTCAAAGGGCTTGTCGAGCACATTCGACATCTTATATTCGAAGTTCTGCAGTGCGGCGAGCGGGGACGTGAGTAACAGTGAGCAGCAGCGGCCGGTGTCGACGCAGATCTGACCGCAGGCGCCGCCGACGTTGGAGTGCTTGTCGAAGCACTTCCACAGCTCGTAGATCGAGGTGCCGGTGGGCTTGGTTCCGACATCGAGCAGGATGCAGACGTTGGGCTTAATGAGGGGCCCGAAGGCGTTGAAAACCCACCGATGGCTGTTGAGCTTTTTCTTGTTCTGCTCCTTGAGACAGAAGAGAATCTGCACGGGGCATTTGCCAAACGAGAACTCGCCGGCGGCGGTCACGACGACGCTCGAAGTGTACTTGATGTTCGATTGAGTGCCACGCCTCAAAACAACGACGGAAGACAGACCTCGAAGATATGCGCGGTAACATCCTTATCGCCGACGGTGCCCTCTGCGATGCCGTCTTGGTAGCATCCCATGAGACTGAGGACCTGCAGGGTCCGCTTGTTGACCTCGGAGCGGCCGTCGGAGACGATGCACACTACGACTTTCTTCCAGCCCTCAGGCCCCCACATCATGGAGCGGTCGCGGCTGCACAGGTGCGCGACGTTCTCGATCACCGCGTTCATCGTCTTGACGAACAGCATCTCTTTCTCGTTGTACATCGTGATTGCGATGAACAGCTCCGTGTGGCGGCCGTACAAGACCGGGCGCAGCGAGCACCCGGACCGCGCAAAGTCGTCCGGGTCGCACGTCACCGCGGTGTAGCGCATCTCGAAGAATTCCTCGATGCCGCCCTTGTCCACGGGGACGATTTTTGTGGGGACCTGCATGTTGAAGAAGAGGTTGCGCTGGGGGAGCTCGACCTGGCGCACGGAGCGGCGTTTCATCATCTCCTCAGGCATGACGCTATAGCCGGACGTGCTCTGTGCGAAGGACATCCCCGGGCGCGACGGGCAATTCGACGTGGGGGCGTACGGCATGGCGGGGATGGAGGCGTGGCTCTTGCAAGGGTTTAGGTGCGCCGGTGAGCCGGCATAGCTCTCCCGGTAGGACTTTCCGTCCCAGGTTTGCTCATGGTCGTGGGACGGCGGGAATTGCTGCTGGGGCTGATGGTACGGCTGGGCGTTCTGGTATGGCTGGGCGTTCTGGTGTTGAGGTTGCTTGGGGGCATCATAGTACTGCTCATGCTGGTACGGTTGGGTGTTTTGGCGTGGGGGTTGCTGCGGCTGGGCGTCGTAAGGATCATGGTTCTGACGGTAAGCCATGGTAACAATGTGGGGAGAGTACGAGGATCAACCCAGCAGCGCAGACTAAAAGTGAGTGGAATCCGGGTGGGAGAAGCATATATCGTTTGCCAGCTGGCAGAAATTACATTGGTCAATCTCCTTCGAAGATGTGCTTCTGGATGCCTTTATCTTGTCTCCGCGTAACCCGCACTTGCGCCCGTGGTCGCCGTACGGCAAAGATCTTCGAAGAGCGCGCGTCTCTTCGAAGACCTTTACTCGAAGAGGCGCGCGCTCTTTACCGCCACCCGTCCTGATCGCGCGAACAACCCCCGCCTGATTAGGCTGGGTTTTTGAGCGACAGCCGGTCATGGACCCCGTCGGGAAGGCCCTGCCGCAAGAGGTCGCTGATTCTCTTATCCGAATCGCGCATACTATCAACAACATGTGACGAGAAGGGGGGCCAAATATTTGGCTTTTGTTTACACTCGCACCGAACACATCGGCCGCGCTCATCCACGCGCGCGCGGCGTGTTCCCTGGGCCAGAGTGCCTGGAATCACGGGGTATCGAAGATAAGAAATTTCCTTATGGGGACAGAGAGGGGGGGGGTCCCGTCCGAGCTTGAAAAAAAAGTTTGGTAGGAAATTTGAAAGTTGGTCGTACAAGCCCAATTCGCATGAAAAAAAGGCTTGTCGCCGAAATTTGGGCTTCCCATCACTGATTTGACATCTGAAGTACTGATTTCTCGTCTCTGCCGCCGAATATACACAATTGAACGAGAGATATGGCTACACGAATGTTGTAAAGGTCACTCACAATTGCCGGGATGCTTAGCAGGGAGTGCTAAGGAAATACTTGTTTTGTAGTTGAACTTGGATTGAACTTCGACCGTTGAAGTTTGCGGAACCAAATAAGCGAAAACCCACTTCCATGTCTCCGCAAAGCTCCTTCAAGTCCATTCAAGTCTAACACTCAAGTCATCTTCAAACCCAAGTTATTTCGGACTCTCTGTGGACTCTCCGAGCCGGCGTTGTCTGACTGTCACGTACTTCCAGCTCGGCGGACAAGAAGAATCAAGCTCGAATCCAGTGGCTTCTACCGGAACTTTGCTTGGCCTGCGACGATTTATCTCGACGTTTAGATCGTAACGCACTTTCCCTTTCTCTTCATCTACACTTTGTCCCGTACTTTTTCCTCGCTGCAATGCATTATTTTCCATCATGCCATTTGATTCTCGCGTGATATCGAAATCTCCCGGCGCGCTTGGCGGATAATTCTAATCAGCACCCCCCCGTGCTGAAGTACGGGGGGTTGCTGCTATTCAGCAACCCGCAATTATGTAAGCCAAAGATAAGATTGGCGGTCCGTCTCACGACAACGTGAACAGGCTAAGCCAAGGGGGAACAAAGATTAATATTTTCCCAAGTGTGGGCATGAAGCTTCATGAAGACCGGATAATTCAGACAGCAACCCATGTTTGAACGATCTTTATTTGTAGTGCCGGGTTGCAGTGAGAAACCTCCCGATGCCGAGGTGGCTGCCGAGCCTGCCGAGCCGTCGGCCTTCGCTGCAGACTGGTACTCTCCATAATATAGTACTTACGGTACACGGAATGGAGGCTTTATGCTGCCAATAGACACACGTTATATAGCCTCAAGTTTAATCGCCTTAAACCCTTCTCGTGAGTCCACCAGCCGCACCTCCCATCGGGTGTGATCAGCTGCGATCACCTCCCGCATATTCACCACGGGGACCGGGTATTATTTCCAAGGCACCTCATTGAGCATCCAAATGCCCCCCCTGGGCCTCGAAATTCAATGTCTACCTGCAATTGGAGGTCGGTAGAGGGAGGCATCACAAATGGACAAATCTCGGCACACCTCGGCAGGTTCATCAGAAGTAAGAATCACATACTCCCCATCTAACCGAGGCCATCGCTTAAGGGGTTGCTGAATAGAAAAGACTATTCAGCACCCCCCGTACATCAGCACGGGGGGTTGCTGATTAGAATTATCCGCGCTTGGCGGTTGATGTGGTGCCAAATGAAGCACGAAATGTTTCCGAATAGTGCCGTAATGGCGCTCTACGTAGATCTTACATGATCTATATCGCTCTATGTGGCTCTACCGCTCTACCGCTCTATAGATCTACGGATCTACGGGGCTCTACAGTAGAGGGGGACATGCCTACCTCTCTACTGCTCTACTGCGCTCTCTGTAGTGCGATGTAGGCAAGTATGGTTTTCCAGATGGCCCGTATATCCGCCGAGATCACAGTATATATGCACGCGGTTCTCGAATTCTGGAAGTAGGTCGTAAGATACTGACACAAAAGGTGATGGGTGTCACTGCATCAGTGGGTAACGAGTTATGTGAAAAAGAATAGTCATTTATAGCGGAAGACCACGAAAACCAAGGAGATTGTCGAATTTAAGGAAAGGCCAGGACGGCGAGAATATATTTGAAGCAGCGTGATGGAGAGTCTGGAATATGAATGGTTAGCGATGTAGGGTTCCGTTTTCAAGCTATTAACGGTTTGGCAAACGCGCTATCGAGTTCAACCTATTCCTCGAAGAAACTGTTGGTCTCTCGCCACAGATTCCTCAGTGAAAATGGCAGCACTGGGAACTAAAAGCTCTCCAAAGCCCATCAGAGGGAAAAAATGCGAGGTTTCAATAACGAAAAAAAAGCGAAATGTAAACTACGGAGGAAGGGTGTGTCACCGCCAAGCCCCTTCGAACCGCCAAGCCTTTTCGAACCACACCACGCGCTGATATAGTCTCAGCTCGGATCTGTCAAGCACGGCATTATTGCCCTGGACAAGACGAAGGAGCTGCCTATGGCATTATTCTTCGCTAAAAAATACCACTTCGAAGTCGGAAGTTTTGATGAAGTTCGAAGTCTGAAGTCTGAACTTCCGATCATGATTTGATCTCGGCGGGAGCCATGCCGATGGCCCAAAATGGACAATTTGTGAAAACGCCGCAAGAAAGATACAGAGAGAATAGACAATTGCTTTCAAGTGTGTAAATGGCCTAGAGGCACTGTTTCAGCATAGCAGGATAATTCTAAGGGACGTGGTCAGTCTGATTGAGCTGTTTTTGTCTTGTTGTGTATCTATCTTTCTCCCGCCGTTTATGGCACTCTTTACGGGAGAAAGGGAGCGGAAAGCTTTGTTTGAGAGACCAAAAGCTGTCTCGGAGCTACTGTGGGCTACAGCCTTTTTTTAGCAGGCTAAGATGGGTGAACCTGGTCCAAAAAATTGAGAATATTCTTTAGAACACAATTGGGGGATTATATACACCAGGCTCTATTAGAAAATGCCCCCCTGTGTTCATCAATGTTTACGGGAGGTCCATGGTTTGGAATGAAGCTGAGGTTGACAGTGGAATCTCACCCGAACCTACTGGACTTCCGTTGTCAATTGTCTAGGGGAAAATATAGTTTGAGGAGGAGTTGCTGTAGTTTTAGCCCAGTGTCTATCGAAGCGTCGGACTGGCCATTAAATCTGGAGTTAGGGATCGCAGGAATTGCGTGTAGCGCAAGTCTGAAAGCGTGCGAACTTCCATCGGCCGTGATGCCGTGATGATGGCATCAATTGTACTTCGAACTACGAACTACGAACTTTCAAAACTTCGTGTCAAAACTTGGGACTTCACCAAAAGTACAGGCTACGCAGTTGCGAGTAGCCCAATTATGGGGCCTTGGCTATGAGACCAATCTTCGCTAATTAATCTGGATCGAAGTGCGAAGGCCCCACAATTTGGCTACTCGCAACTTCATGGCCTGTACTTTTGGTTAAGTCCCAAGTTTTGATGCGAAGTTTTGAAAGTTCGTAGTTCGTAGTTCGAAGTTCAATTGATGGCATCATATCCGGCATCACGGCCGCCGAATGTTCGCACGCTTCTAACCTTTGCTACAACTATGCATGCTCCGCCTACCACCAGGTATAGTCGCTATTTGGACGTTCCATACATACTGGGCTAACACCTACAGGAATCCCTCTTCAAATGCTCTTTTCCCCGTAACAATTGAGCATGATAACAGACCTCCAGCGCGTCCGGGCAAGATTCCTGCGCTGTCTTCACCCCATATGCCTCCTGTAACCATCAATGAACACGGGGGACATTTTTGGATAGAATCTGGGGTATAAAATGCCGTCAATTGTGTTCTAAACAAGATTTATATTCCTTTTAGAGCAGGTTGACCTCTTTTGACCTGCTACAAAGTAGATGTAGCCCCGATTGAGTGCGAGATAGGTTGACAGTCACTAAGACAAAAGCTTTCTGCTTTTTTCCCGTCGAGGGTGCCATAAAGCGCTCGGGAAAAATGGAGGTCACACTCAGACAAAAACAATTCAATCAGGTCGATCACGCCGCTTAAAATTGCCCCATCATGTTGAGGCTGCAATAACAAGCCATGCCCCCTTATAAAACCTTTTTCCGCCCTCGCTGCATTCAGTTGTGGTTTTTTCGCAGTGACCATCCATTTTGGGTCATCGGCAGGTCCTCGGCCGACATCAAATCATGATCGGAAGTTCCGAGTTCAGACTACAAACTTCATCAAAACTTCCGACTTCGAAGTGGTATTTTTTAGCGAAGAATAATGCCATACTTGGCCTTGGCACTTCGATGTGGATTAATTAGCGAAGATCTTATGAGACGGATCTTCGCTAATTAATCCGAATCGAAGTGCGAACACCCCATAATTGAGCTACTCATAACTCCATACCTGTACTTTTGGCGAAGTGCGAAGTTTTGATACGAAGTTCTGAAAGTTCATAGTTCGTAGTTCGAAGCACAATTGATGGCACCATCACGGCATCACGGCCGGAGAAAGTTCACACGCTTTTAAACTTGCGCTACACTCATTCCTGTTCTCCATAACTCCGGTATTAGTACCCAGTCAAGCGCTTTAATGGCCACTGGGTTAAAGCTACCGTTATTCTTGCTCAAATTATATTTTCCCCTAGACAATTGACAATGACGGAAGTCTAGTACATTTGGATGAGATTCCACTGTCAACCTCAGCTTCCTTCCAGGCCATACCTCTTCTGTAAACATTGATGAGCACAAGGGGACGCTCTATGATAGAGCCTGGAGTATATGATACCCGGATTGTGCTCTGGAGAATATTCTCTCTTTCTTTCGAGCAGGTTCACCCATCTTGATGTGCTACAAAAACAACTGTAGCCCACCATAGCTGCGGAACAGGTTTGTAGTCTCTAAAACCACGCGCTCCGCTCCCTTTGTCTTTTCGACAGTGTCATAAACGGCGCGAGAAAGATGAATAAACACCAAGACAAAAACAGCTCAATCAGACCGACAACCTCCCTTGAGGGTATCCTGCTATGCTGAGACAGTTCCTGGATACCATTTACACGCATAAAAACATTGTCCGTCTCCTCTGTATTTTTCTTTGCGGTGTTTTGGCAGAATGTCCCTTTTGGGCCATAGGCATAGCTCGCGCCGAGATCAAATCATGATCGCAAGTTCAGAGTTCATACTAAAAAGTTCGTCAAAAGTTCCGACTTCGAAGTAGTTTTTTTTAGCGAAGAATAATGCCATAAGATCTGTCTCATAGCTGCCGCGCTCTGTATAGACAACAGCTGACGGACGTTTGGAACGTAGCGACTGCTGTATCAGAAGACAGACCTAAACTTTGCGACAATGTCAGATACGTACGCGCAAGTCAGAGTGATCCGGAACTCCCAGAGCAAGTGAGGAGGTAAGTTGGCTGTGGCGGTGATGGTGGACCCAGGATGGCACCAGCGAGACCAATGTGACCAACATACACGCCATTTTTATCGCGCGGCCGCGAACTCGGCCCCAATCGCTAACGTCTAGCGTCGAGCAATTGCCGACAATAGGCCTGTACTTCCGCGGCATCTCCAAATTATAGAACGACCTGACGCGTCGTCAACATAAAAATAAAGTTTTGCACTTTCCGACCCAACGACGGTGACAGAGGGGCTGTTGAGTATTGGCACTTGACCCTCCTTTCCAGATTCTGGGGCTCGGGAGTTTGAAGAGATCGGACAGAGACCTCTGATTTTATAAAGATCGAGAAAATCAGGAGAGAGCCTCAGACAAGAAAAGACAATTGCGAGGATTGGCACACATGCAACACGAGGCCAACAGCAGGCTATATTCGACTTACGCCCTTGCTGATCTCTGAATCTTCCATTGTTCCAGAACCGTGGCAAAAAGAAAAGAGAGAGAAACACTTACCTAGTGGAAAATTAGCTGAGTTGAGCCCCACGGCTTCAGCTCGCGGCATATCAGTATACACAGACCTAATCATGGGGAATACTGTAAGTCTGTCGAGCGTAATGTATCTAAGATACATCAACAATGACCACGGGCATGTCACTTTCTCCAGAACAGAACACCGAGTGGTAAGCTGCTAAATTCATATATGAATGTATTCAATGTATGAATGGATTTATGTATGAATGTACGAATGCACCTTATTATTTTTAGCGGCGGAGTACATATTTAGGCATGCTCGGCAGAGGGAGAGACTTCTTCCTCCCAAGTCGGGTGTATGGAGACCATCTCCAAGTTGAGTGGATCGAGAAGTGATTGAGGTATCCGAGATTGCTACTTTCCTTCAAACCTAGTAAATTGCCGCTGTGCCCTGTGGCAATGCCAAAACACAGCCACCCGTTCTGCGGTACAGAATGGAGCGGCAACGTAGTAGGTAGGGCGCCAGCGCGAGGAACGACACAATGTTTGCTTCAAAAGAATACGGTTGGAAGCCGAGAAGCCCAGCTAGGGAAACAGAAGGCGGGAGGAGCGCAAACAGGCCACCGAAGAAGAGTCCGAAGCGTGGCGCGCTTGTTCGGAGATTGTTGTGCTAGCGGGGAGGCGGAGTCCCTCCATAAGTGTGAGCACATTGAGCTGTCGATTCAAGTCATAACTCACCGGGCGAGCTCTTATAGCTCCATCGATTGCGTATGGGATAGGCCCCACCACAGCCGCGAACGCACCACCCCAAGTCCCGAAAGAAAGCATGGACAGGCTGTAAATTCAGCTCCGTATAAATTCCACAGGAAGCATTGATAAGGATGTGATTGCGTACCCGACGCTCGCCACAGGACGATGTTGTCCTTGACAGTCAGTTATGTTGATAGGGAACGAGCGCCGTGAGCTTTCAGCCATATCGCGTCTTAAGGAGGACTGCAGCAAAGAAAACGAAGGAGACTGTCGCTTTTTCCAGGTGGCGCCTCGAAGCAGATCAGACGGTCCCAAGGTTGGCGTTACGGGTTTACACAGCAAAGGGCTCCTTGGCTCGCGGCGCGTGTATCACTGTATGGCGTAGACTGCGAGTGGTGGTGGTGGCAGGAGAGAAGGGACGACTCGGACTTGGCCGCGACACGTGTTCGCTAGCCGATGCGGTGATGCGGCGTCGGCATGTAGTCGGCATGATCACATTTTCAACCCTTTTGCCAGGACACACTCCGATCAATGGAAACGAGCAGCACGGCTATGCGTATGCGGAGCCAGCTTTACATTTGCACACTCCGCAGCTCGCGTGCCAGATCTGTGTCACACTTGTACGAATTCAGGCGCGGCGGTAGCAAAAAAATAATGCACTACATGTACTTCATGAGCGATCTACCCTGATCCACACGGACTCATCCTCACGGTGCCAGGTGAGTTCACCTGGTGTCAAGCTTGCGTAATCTAACAATTTGGGGGCTCCGTATCAGTGAATACACTCTATGCGTTCAGGTCGATTGAAATGCCAAAGTTCAACATTCGTATGTGAAACGAGCGGGTTTGTAGTTTGGCACTTCTGGCTGGCGCTCTTTGGCTGCGGGTGCCATGCGTCGTCGTTTTTATACTCTTAAGGAATCTCGATATATCACGATGGGAAGCGTAAACCAGAAAAGCGGGTCCGTCCGTCCGGTTAAATTTGCAAGAGATGGAAAATGAATCACACACTAGCGTCCCGCTGCCAGGAGAAACGAAAACCTTGGCAAAACGAACAAAAACAGAACTAGACACCAGATATGACCGGTGCCCGAATCGAACGGAAAACTTGCACGATGTACAAGTCTTGGATTGTGCACAAGGAGCAGGTGCGAGCCATCGATACCGGTCTTGCATTGTGACGAGATCAATCAGCATACGTTGGAGCGCATCCACCCCCAATGCGAGTTGAATTTCAGGGGTGAGATCAATGAGATGTTCCTGTGGAGAAAATATGAGCACGCGTGACGGCCGACCTTCCTGGAATAGAAGATGTAGGTGTGAGCAATCGCCGTGGGTCTCTAGTCCTCTGAAGGCGACTCGGGGCGTGTGAAATCGCACCGTGGATGGGACCCCATGCATATAACCACCATTCGAGCACAAGTATGACTCAAGGCGTAACCACAGTGAGATTATGTGTACGGATTTGGGCACTCACGAGCTTTGTTGAAGCCGCCGGCGATGTGGGCTGACGGGACAGGACCCTGTAGACAGAGATTGACTCGAGTCACACTAAAAGGTACAGTTCATACCCGGGAGTAAGCATCCACGCTTGAGGAAGCGAGCTCAAGTGAAACACCTACAGTGGGCGTGGAATCGCTTGCTCCCAAGGCAGGGAACAGCAAATTGCGCCGCATGATACCGAGGTCAGGGCAGATGGATGGATGCGTGGTGGAGCAAAGAGCGGTTGAAACATGGCGGTTGAAACATGGGGCAAAAAAAAGAAGGGCTTGCCTGTCAAACAACCTGCTTGGGACGTCGACGCGTCAGAGGAAACACACCAAGATGGATACGAACGCACGCCGCCTAGTTGAGCGAAAGATCGGAGGTCGACGCTGAGACCATGAATTCCAGTGGACCAATCGGACCGGGAGCCTGCTGGAAATGCTTCACAAAGCAGCGCAGGTACTACCCGCACCGTTCGTGAGGGAAATGCGTAGGGAATCTGGCACTTGTCATTGATGATCTCGTCCTCAGAATAGGTTGGGGGAGCGCGGGATATTGTATGACTGGACATCCGTGTGACTCTGAGAGTCTGGGAGGTAGAGCGCGTAGAAAGTCAGACTTGCGCGTTAAAAAAAGAACGCGCCACGATCCATGCATGATCCCAGGCCGAATCGAACGGGCGCCTGCCACAACCAGTAATCGTTACCTCACCCAAAGAGTGCAGGTGCGAACCATCGCCATAGATCTTTCCGTTTTGAACGCCACAGGGTGTTCACTAGAGTATGAAACAAATAGATGTCGTGGCAAGACAGATGACACGATTTTCGAGTCCCTCGGCGGGTTGAGCCGACGCGCCACGGTGGCCTGGGCGGATCAATTTGCACTGAGGGGACGCGCGGGCTGGGTGAAATAGATACTGTAGTGTAGAGGACGTAGGTCGTGAACGAACATTGATGGAGCGACCTGGTATCAGGTCAGCAAAGGGCCAAGCAGCTACGTCGCGCAACAACCCCTGTGAAAAGATGACAAAAAAAAGCACTGCGGTCATCCCACGGCCCCACCCCGAGTTGAACGGGATACCTGACGAGGCGATTCAGCTTCATCACGATCAATACGCGGATAGGCGCCGCGCCGTGGAGACTGGGAAGGTCTTGAACGGAGCCTGAGATTTGGCTGAGCGAGACGAATATGTCAAAAAGAAAGATCGATACCATGCGATAAATGGAGAGAGCATCGTACTAGGTTGACAGTTGTCCACCAAAAAGAAACAGTACGGCGGGGAATAGACAATCAGTTAGTGAGTGCCTGAGGATGGGATACTGTAGAAGTCCGAGGAGGTGGGTGGCTGATAAGTATTAAATGAGCTACACCTCACCCGAACGAGTCGTGCGAGAATCAGAATGCGGAATCAGGGGCGCGCTAGAGAGCTGGGGACTCAGTCGCTTGAGTCTGTGAAGAGAGTGGAAGGAAGAGGTGCGGTGCGGAGGGGGGATGAGAAGGACGGAAAAAACGCGACGCACCTCCGTCCTGTCAATATTGCATACCTCACGCCTTTCTCCTTGCCTCCGTCCCCGTTCTCCTTCCTCATCAAGCGTCGCAGACTCGCAGCAGATGGGAGTCGTTTTGCGCGGGTACTTGCGCTTGCGAGGGTTTCCGTGCGTGCTCCAGCTGCAGCACTCTAATTCCATGGACGTCTGCAACAGTGTCCGGGTCAATCAAAGCTTCTGAACAGGGTGGGCGGCGGGGATGCACGGGAGTCAAGACGAAGGCAAAAAGAGAAAGCTGAAAGAGCAGAGTGGTTGAGGCGCGACGGTTGGGATGGGATGGGACCACGGAACGCACCTTCCAACCACCCCCACTTCTCCGCACACCGTCCCTCTACCTCCTGTGACCGCTTGACCTCTTAACAGAGATGCACGTCCGCGTCAAGTCGCAGCGCGCGCGGACGGGTGCGTCGAAAAAGCCAGAGTTACACATGCACAAGCCGAATGTAATGGACACTCGCCACAGTTGATAGCTAGGTATAGTCCGCACCGTGAAGTAGATGTCGCAGCAAGAAACTGTGACAGGACAGAGGGTGGGCGATGACACGGGTCCCTCCGTGGATCAAGCCAGCGACCCGACGCGCCACGGTCAGGTGCGCCACATATTACAAGAGGTAGTACTGGTGGTGGGCAATGCCGATTGCCGATCCGTTACGATCACGTGCACCATTAAATGGTCGCTCGGTCGATTCAGCTGACCCACCACCTTTTCATCCCTTTACGCCTTGGCTCACTCTCAAATAACAAAGTTTAAACGCAAGATTCCTAGAATCAATGTTGGTATTGTCTCTCCCGAGTCTTGAAATATTTTGTGAAGCACAAGGCCTTTAAAATCAATTGTCTTCGTAACGTCGAATCAGGCCGAATGTGGCCCTGCCAAGTTGAACAAACACCAAAGTACAATGGGAGACATTTTGGTGTATCTGTATAGAGTGAAAGCACATAACATATGTTCCGACCTGTTTTTGACGCACACGAAGGTGGGGGAAACTGGTTCGAGCCAAGTTCATGGTAAAAACGGGCATCAAACCCCATCAAAGTTGATGGTACTTGGCTCAGTCGCCAGGTGTTTTCTATACCATTTCGCCACATTTACCTCTGACTCAATTGAGACAGATTGTAGTCAACACCTATATCCCGTGCGCCTCCGTGCCGGAATTTGTGATTTCTTCGTTTTCACTTCGTTATCCTTCGCGTGGCGGAAAATTTTCACGTCCAAGACAGTAAAACTGTCAAATTTGAAAAAGCGGCACGGACAAGCACAAGATCTTCATTTTTCAGGGAGGGTTGTCCTTTGACTCAAACAGGTCTAAGGTTGCTCATATCGTAAAAACAACCGTCGAACATCTGGGTCAATTTATTGAGCAATTTAGTCCCGTGATTAAGCGTGGGAACTCTTTTCGGCACACGTCAATTGCCCACCACCAGAGGTACGCGCACCAACAAGACAATGCGTTGGACGGACGGGAGCGAGCGTGAAGGGCAAGATGAAGAGCGGAGAAAACCGGATCATTGATCGGCCCGTTGCACTGCCACAGAGTTGCTTTCTTCCTCCTGCCACCACCACCGCGTTTGACGGTGTTTTTCTCTCGAACGCGCCCGTCCAAGAATCATTCCGCTGACAACGAAACTCTCAAAGTTCTCAAGCGTTAACGCGCTTCCTTCCTGGTTTTCGACGCTTCCCTTGCTTCACGGCGCACAGCATCGAAGCGCTCACTCAGCGACTGGACATCCTCCTCTGTGGGCTTGATATTATCAGGCAAATTGCGTCTCCGCCTACGTTTTCGGCACTTCCAGTATAAAAGAACCACAACGGCAAGCTTCGACGACAATTTGCCTTCTGGTGATTCTTCTGAACAGATTATATTTCTCTTCCCCAGGTCATGACATTCCCGCATTCAACCGCTATCCTTGCCCACCTCGACTGTCCACAAGAGAAATGCGGAATCGGACGCCCACCTCTCGAATACCTTAGGCGAGTGTTACTGAGTCAACCGAGCGATTACTTGTGTGGAGAACCCACCTCACGCAATGTTCATGTGCAACCATCCGCCCCTGATGCAGATTCGGGAGGTCTTCTTGACTAAACTGTACTCCGATGTTCCGGATGTCAAGGGGCTACCCACAACACCTTGGGGATTTTTCCGGGAGCTCCTACCACTGCGCCACATTACACCACTGTTGGCGAAACTTGCCTATGATGTACAGGAGATTTTCGACGGGACACCTATGCTTTGTGTGAACGCGCCGCCCGGCGCGCTTCCTTGACCACATTTGGTTTTCTTCGCATGCATCCTGCAAAGGGACGACATGCGACAGCTTCTGTAAGCTGGTGGACACTGGGGAGTTTTGCCGGGGAGGAGGGGACTCCTCCCGTACACCAGCCTTCTGGCTGAGTGGCTAAGTCCCACGAGGTTGCACCCAGTGGTCCCGCCTATTCAGGGCCAGCCAGTTCATAGAATGTGAGCGTCTTGCATGATCTAACCCCTGGAATGGTTGTGTGTTCTGTTGACATTGTGTAGATATTTGTAGAGATAACCACCTCTACAGTACTTCATATTTGTCTTCAGTAAACTCGTAGTTCAGGTACTTGGACCTCGCGAGTATAATATATCCCCCCCCCCTCCCCCGCCCCCACTGGCAGAAAGATCCGTAAATCTCATGTCATTGCTGAGTCCTCCTGTCCTGACTTTGATCCGTGCCAACTGCTCTTTGCGGAACTTAGGGCGCGGACGGTTTTTTTTCCAAAAAGGGACATTTTTGATCGTTTTCCATATATCGCTCCGTGTGCTCTGGGTTTTGGTCTGTTCACCCTGGGAATAGGCCCAATCAATTTCTACGGTGAATCCGCAGGTGCAAGGCTGATTGAAATGTTTTATTTCGAGCTCCAACGTCATGATTCACCGTTTCTGGGTGTATTTAGTATAACATTTCTAGTGATACCCTTGGAGGTTTTTGCGGCCCTAATTGTTAATAAAATGAATTGTATTGCATGTAAGCACACGCCCCAGATGTTTTGAGGAAGCAGAACACGACCAGTGCCCTCAGATACCTCGAAGACTGTCATCAATGTAAATGATCCTGTTGGGTGGCCTCTCGGAGGGACCATGTCATGTTCCAAGTCCTCCAAGCATCCTGTGCGCTTGTATGACAACATTCCGGTTGACCTCCGCGGAAAACGGGCTCCTGAAATCTGACCAGAACATTACTATAAATGTTATAGTAAATACGGTGGTTAATGATGGATGAAAACACTGTGAATTGAAATCAGCTATTCTGAAGATCGAGGCGGCTGCGTATTCACGGTCCAAATCGTTTGGTTCTATTTTCAGGTCAATCGGGACAGAACTGACGCTGCAACGAGTGATATATCGAAAACATCCCTTTTGGGGAAAAAACCATCCGCGCCCTAAGTTCCGCCAACAGCAGTAAACAGACGTCATACAGCGTGGATCTGATTGGATGCGATTGGATGGATGAACCTGTTCGCCGGGTGACCTGTCACCTGCACCCCACACCATGGAAGAGATTTGATTGAATAACGGGGAAGGCGGGGACGAAGTCAAGGCGACCAAAGGGAAAAAGTGAGCGAGAGACTCGCTAATGAGAGAAGCGAGGTAACGGGCGAGGTTCAACGAGCGAGGTAGTTTTCAACTTTAGCGCCGCTAAGCCCGATCTCCGAATGTACGGCATCGGCCCGCTGCCGAGATGCACCGCCACCGCACGGACCCATACGGCACCCTTCATTACACCCGCGTGATAGCGACCTTCCGTTTAGTGCTTGCCCTGCTTCCCTCCCCTCTCTCTTCCCACCACTACGACTCTCCCATTCTCGTGTCTTGGAGGACTAGAACTGTGTTTTGAGCAAGTTGAAGAGGTGAGTTGTGTAGTCGGCGCGGCTCGATACAAAGATTGGTGCTTATCGCGGTCGCAGACGAGTAATTCGATAGCGAAGCCTGTGATACTGCGTTCTGAACCACTAAACACACATTTTGGTGTTGACAAGAGGTGAGCAATGCGGTAGGCTTCGTGGATCGATACTAATCGCGTTGCCAGTGATAGACGACTAATTCGACGGCGATGCCTGTTACAATGCCGTTTGAGCCAGTAGATACGCGTCTAGAGTGTGTTGAGCAAGAGGTCAGCCGTGCATTTGACCCCACTTACTTCGGCACTAACGGCGCGTTAATATTTGTAGAGGAATTTTGCGGTAGGGACGCCGCTACCTATCCTGAAGCCACCTCAGATGGATATCCGTGACCATCTGCGGCACAACATCCTCCTGTCTCCCGCTGAGAAATTCGCCATTGGCCTCTTCCTCGACCCGCAGAAGCCTGAGATCCCCGATATGACGTCTGCGGGGAAGGAGATCTGCACCGAACTGGGGTCGCTGATCGCGCCGATTCGGAGGCTACCCGTCGAGGTTTTGCTGCTTATTTTTATGCAACCCGACATTCACGACCATCTCTACACTGGCTCTCATTCTTCCCTCCCCAACGCCGCGGTAAACACGGTGCAACCAAATACCCCGCACCTCGCCGCTGTTTGCACCCATTGGCGGTCCATCCTCCTCTCAACGCCGACCTTCTGGGCGCGCATAAATACATCGCTTACCACCGGCCGACGCGCGCTCTCTTTATTGCGCTTGTATCTTCGCCGCGCCCGCGGTGCCCCTCTATCCCTGGTGCTCCGCACTGGTGGGACGCATGCTTTAAACCCGCGAATCGTACGTGCGCTGACAAGGGCGTCGGCGAGGTGGATTTCTTTGAGTGTACCAACTGGGGCGTCGTCCGCGACGTTCGTCTCCGCCCTGCCTACGCTACGCCTTCCGCGCCTCGAGAGGCTGATGCTCGTGGGGCAAGCCGTACCGCTCCCGCTGTCTTCCGCTCTCGCCCCGCGCCTGCGACACATCAGCCTCGAATTTGGTCCAGAGTCAACAATAGCTGATGCGCCGAGGCTGGAGGGGGGCCAGATCGAGAAGCTTACCGCGACGTTCGTGGGGAGCGGCGCCGATTTATGCTCTCAACTCCTCTCCCTCTACCCGAACCTCGCGCATTTGACGCTGCGCGCCGCCTGTACCCAACAAATGGCCGCAATCCCGAGCATCGCGCCCGCGCCCAGCGTTCGAACATTCACACTTCGGGGCGACGGCATGCGCGCGAGCACCGTCCTGCAGCTTCTCAACTGCCTCAGTTTACCCAATCTCGAAACGTTGGAATTGGTGGACGTGCCGAATTGCGGGGATACAAACGTGAGTGGACAGCTTTTTTTTTTCTTTCAACGAACGTACGTTACAACCATTTGGATATAGGTTCCCAGCGTGGGCGTACCCGTCCCCATCTCTCCGGTCGTCGGCACGCCTCCTGTCTTCCCTCCTGTCCCCGTCGTCGTCGCCGCACCCCAACCTCTCCCGCTCCCGCTCCCCCCTGCCCTCTCCAGCGTACTTGAACATACGCAGCGCAGCGGGTGCCGCATCAAAACTTTAATTCTACAACGCACGCCAATCGGGTGCGATGCGTTGAAGGGATTGTTGGAGGGTTTGCCTCATCTCGAGAGGCTCGAGATCAGTGACGAATCGTCCAACTCGCCGAGTGCAAGTATGGAAGTGATCGAGCCGAAACGGGAGAGCAGTGGCTGCACGAACGGGCTGTCGGTGTGTAGCGAGGCGACTGCTATGGCTCAAATTGAGTACGGGAAGGACGAGTGCGAGTGCAAGTCAAATTTGGACCCCGTGCTGGCGTGGCTTTCCGCGCCTCTTCCTCCCTCTCCCGACGAATCCCGCGTCCTCCCCGTACCTAAGCTCCACACCCTCATTCTCCACGATACAAAGCGAGTGTTTAGTGTGGGCGCATTGTTCGCATTGCTCGAAGCACGGTGTACGGATGCGAATGCGGAGGGACTCACGGCGGTTGACATCACTCTGCCCTGGACACGCGTGTCGGCGGCGCGGTTCGCCGCCTTGCCTCTTCCTTCTCCGGGGGGTGCGAGGATCACGTGTTTGGATGAGCGCGGCGTGTGGGTGCGGGTGTGTGAGGGGCGGCTGGGATGGTGAAAGTACGCTCGAATGTGAACAGGAGGATGTTGGAGCGAGCGGATGTATATCTGTAGATTAGGGTAGATTATTGTACCAACGCCTGTATGTAAATATTGTATTGCCTCCTCGATGTATATACATACGGTGTATTCAATATGTGTTGTCCTCCTTGAATAGCCACAGGCACTTTGTACAGTGCGATGGTGTCGCTCGTTGTGTGCAATACACCACAGCCGTGTACCATACACCACAGCCGATAGGTTACTCTACAGACTAGTCTAGGTGGCGGACAAGTTCAAGCTCGCAGTCCGGGGTTCGACTCCCTGCGCCCGAATGGGGAATCTGGGCCATGATTTTTTGCTCCCCGTTTTCTGGGTTCAAATTTGTATCTATTCTGGTTCTCGTGCGTACAGATCGAACTGCTTTTCAAGCAGCATGCCAGGTACTCCCCCACTGAATTTACTCCCTGAGTGGAATGTACTATATTATAGACACTAGATTATCCAGCGAGCCCATCTGGCAGAGAAACTGACAGTAGCTCGCAGCTATGGATCAGGCTTCTCAATAATCCAGATTCCTCTGAGGGCGATTTCGCGCATGCGAATCCGACCGAGAAACCCAGCTTGCCCGGTCTAAATCGGCGCCCAGTTGCCTACTCGCTCCCGAGTTCAACGGGGTTCAATTCCCCGATGAAGGCCCCTCGACCCTCATTTCGGATGGAATCAGTTTCAGCTGGGAATCCCGATGACAGGATAGCGCTGAAGTGAACCACTTCGCCTCAGATACAGTGCCCCTAATTTTGGGAATCCGAGGGAGAAGCCTGACGCAATGATCATTGGGTCAATATGTGGCACCTACTTAGCACGAAGAGGGAAAAGGTCAGCCCCCGGATCGCCGTAGGAGGATTTACCATCGTGGGGATAACAGGAGACCAGGGACGCGTCGGAGAGATATACGGCCGACGCGAAGGCAAAGTGGTGGATGCTCTTGTATCAAATGGATACTCGAGCGAGCGCGTAATAATCGAAAAGGGTAGCACGAAGGCGGTCCCGTCGAGATAACGCTGAAAGGTTATAAACCGGGTGGATACTGGAGGCGAAATCACGAACCGAGATGCGGGCCCAGACCACTTTCACCGCTGTCGTCTTCTGCGCCATCGCCAGCGTCGCAGCCCTCCCGGGCGTACCCTCCGACTTCAACGGGCTAAAGCTCAGGCAAGACCATGATATTTGCCCCAGTGACGGTGGCAAACCCCTATGCTGCACGAGCGTATCCCCCACCATCTCGGACGACTGCACCGACCTGCCCTTCCTTGAATTTAAAGTAGGATCTTCTAATCTCACATTCTCTGTTCTCTAGAACCCGTGCACGATCTGCGTTCCTTTTATCCACGCTCAACCCGTCGTAATCCTAGGCACCCCGCGTCCGCCTAGCACTGCGCGCCTACCTGAATTCTTTTGACTGTCGGGCCAGCCCTCCCCTTCCCTCCTAATGACAGCGCGCAGGGCGAGCGTGTGTACAATGCCTGGCGCAGCTCGATTTTGAAACAGTGGATTTCTCGTCATTCACCCAAGTTTGACCGCTTGGACAGGAACGCTCTGTCGCGGATGGTCTGCACCTGCAACCAATGGGTGGTCAAAAGTGCGCTTTGCAGGGCTCGCTCGTTCGAATCGAGCTTGGGTCGTAACTAGACCGGTGTCCTCGTTTTTGTTCTCTTCGCGCTAAGTGTTTCAGTTGCTCAACCGCGTGCAACGGGATCGAATTCGAATCATCCTCCCTCATTCCTGTCCGGTTTCGGACGCAGATCTCGCGGATTTTGAGAGGGTAGAAAGCAATGGAGGTATGCTGCTTTTGCTCGTTTTTAGTTGAATTTGTGACATCCTTTTTTTTGAAACGACCTTAAAGACTCACTTACAGGTATCCGCGCAGGAGCCTCGTTCGTTGTATCCGCGAACTAAGGAACCTACTGACCCCGATGAGTGCTGGAGCAATGCACTTCCGATTTTTCAAGTCACCCTCAGCGTTGGCGACTTACAACTGTTTATTGCGTACGTGTGGTGCGATTTCTCCAGCTAGAAGCGGAAAGTCTAGTGATTCTGCGGACTGAGATCAAAGAATTCATTTGAAGGACCAAGAAAGACGAGCAAGTAGCAAATGGTACAAGAGCTCCCATTACGGAGTGTACGGCGGAAAGTCTCAGGAAGTTAACATGATGCTCGAGGTCAGGATCCTGTGATCATCGCGAGGCTACATCAGGTAAAAGTCGTGGAAGATCTCAGGAGACTCCCGGCACCCTTTTACTACGTGGAATCGGTGCTGAGTCAGCACCACCCGGGATTATGGACTAATAGGCTACGCACAAAAATTCTTCGCCGTGCGTTGGGATACTTTGCCATCGCAGTCACGCCACTCCAGCATAAAATAGAAACCATGGAGGTAGAGCCACTTCACCCTGGGACAACGCGCTCGGAGCGTGTCTCGTAGCTTTACGAAGTCTGGGACTTTGTATGCGCAAAAATCTTCCATGTCCAGAAGCTCATAACATTCCCACGCGATCGCGAGGCGTTCAAGCGTAGGCGGAAGAAAAGGAACGTTTGGAAGGGTCAGAAAGAACGCAGACGGCTGGAACGGCCGGAAAATTAATTGAACGTCAATCACAGATGGACTCGGCATACCTTGAACCCCGTTCGAAGACCATCGCCGTATCGGCCATGTACGACCATATCCTTCGCCAATTTTTTGACGTTATATGTTTCGCGTTTGAACATGTCGGATATAGAGGAGACCCTGATGCGGATTAGGAGCTCTGTGAGGCGGGGAAGAAGGGCGATCAACGTGTTGAATTCCGCAATGTTCAACTTTTCGAAGTCTACATGAACGGAGGTGATGTTAGACTGAATTCCCTGAATGCGCGAGATCAACTCCTGCGGAGAGCAGTGAGATGTGGTGAAGTGAGTGAGACTTTCAGCCACACTGAATAATGGAAGAGACTGGTATGGGCCGGAGTACTCTCTAAGAGCCGGGAAGATCGCGGGCGAGCACGGGGAAACGGCCGTCTCTAGGAGTTCCTTTCCTCGTAATCTGAGAATACGAACTGCAGGAAATTTGGCGAGGATGGCTAAATTGTCGGCCGGGGTTGGGAAATCCATGGATGCCTCCAGCCTCTGGACATTTGGGAACAACGGGATATCGGATATTTGTCGGCCCATGCAACAAGCGTCGAAGCTCACTCTCAGCGAGCGTAAGTCCTGGGGCTGGAGCATGGGGATCCAAAAATCATTTCCGGGCGGTCGGTTGTACCCGGGAGAAAGATCAAAGTCGGATACGCGCAAGGTGTGTAGATGGGGTTTGATATGTTCATGGAGGGCAACTCTACACAAGCTGACGGCAAGCCTGGTCAAGGGCGGCAAGCGAGATAGAATGTTGATTCCGTTCTGAGTGAAATGAAGATGGCGTGCTGTGAGCTGCTGGAGACACATAAAATGGGGGAGGCGCTCGAACACTGCGTCCAAGAGAACATATGGATCCACCGCATTATACGTCCAGTCAGACGAGTTTCTATTGGACCACGATTCGTCGATCTCGCAGGACCGAACAAGCGGTGCGATTTCCGGAGAGCACCAGAAGTCGAGACGCTCCAAGCGCATATCCACTTCCGCGGGCGAAGGAAGGAGTAAGGCGCCTTCAGTGGTGATCCGATATACTTCGAAGGCGAACTTGGCAAAAACGCGAGGGCGAGATACGCCACGAAAGGTGCGACAAGCCAAAGAGAAATTTAGTAAGGTTTGTCTGTCGTATTCCCAAAAGTTGTTCGCAATTTCGAGCCAAAGCTCGTTGGGAATTCGTTCGTGAGAGTCCAGTAATGGCCCGGTTACGGACGAATCCGAGCTGGAGGACACTGAGTATTCGTCGGAGGAAAGGGAGCTCCAGCTCAAGGCGGCTCGAGGGAATGAGTACATGGTGAGAGCAAGAAGAGCAAAACTGACGTGGCACATTTCAAAGTCCGATGATTGCCATTGTGATGGCCATGTGCTTGTTTTGAGCAGTCTACATTTTCGTACTTGAACAAAAAAAGAAGCACCGCGTCGTCCACAAAATGTACGGTAAGGTAAAATGAGCTCGTTTTAGTTGTGAAGGAGTCGTTCAGATGATCAATTTTGTCGAAAGTAAATCTTTAAATTTCTCCGAGGAGATTCAATGCATAGGTTGCTCCGCCAGCCCCGCCGGAAGATCAAGGGGTGCATTTTCTAGAGAGACCGCTTCCCGGCGCACAGACCAATTCGTACCTTATATCTGTAAAAAGAGATCGAACAACCTCTGGTTCCCGTCATCCGCACGAAAGGGCTGATCAGGCAAACCACTGTTTCCCGAGCGGTTCGTCCCTCCCTCCAACTCACAACCGCAAACTCACAGACACGTTGCTTGTAGCTTGCACGCTATGATTCAACTCCCCGCATCTCATTCCAGCGTAAGGTCAGTTGCCGTCTAATGGTAAACCCAACCACCGCGCCGCTTCACACCCAGAGCGGGTTCAACGGCATTCAGCCGAAAGCTATCCAGGTCGACCCAGACCACGGCCTTGGATGCGCGATCGCCGCGGAAGTCTTGCACCACCGCGATTACAGCCCGCTCAACGGCGTCCCTGTACGCGATCGCACCGTTGCCGCACCTCGCACCGCGGTTCCGCTGCGAATTGGCTGCACAGATTTCGAGCCTTCCAAGAACCCGTAAGGAGGGCACGGTTTGGAGGAGAAGCACCTGCTCGTGTATCAGTGCGATCACGCTGATACAGCGCCACAACTACGCACGACTGCATTGCCCGGTCCTTCAATATCGGCATAATTGATGCTCAGCTCCAGATGCGTGAGCCGCTGCAGTTGGAGGATTGCGTCGGTAATACCCGAGTTGAAACTCCACCGACACTCGTAGCCCGCCGAGCAGGAAAGCTGCACGAGCGTCGCGGCGTGGCGAGGGAGTATAACGTGGTACAATCTGCTAGGATCACCAGCATCGGGACGGTGCAGCTCGAGGCACGCAAGCCCCTCGTACGATTCTATATATGCCAGCATTTCTGGTGAATATTCTGGTGAATATTCTGGTGGATATTCTGCGCTTATCTGCTTGAGGTGCCGATCCCCCTTCTGTCGAAGCAATGTCCAGCTTTCTGACCAGGCAGTGGCGGAGAGACCGGAGAGGTGGAGGGAAGTGAGGCCGCGGTTATGTTCCTAGCATCTGTGGAACCTGCTCAACCAGGGGAATCACGGACCAATACGGCGTGGTAATCTTCAGCCTGCGCAAGCAAGTGGTAGACAAGGGGGCTAGTGTGGTGTTGTCAACCCCATCTGCAGACAACTCGAGATCATCCAGAAGAGCGGCGGCGGCGATGAAATCAAAGACAGGGCCGCGCACCCGGTGGATTCCTTCCTCTCGATATTCCAGCTGGTCAAGACAGGTGTGAGCGACTCTTCGCGCGTAAAGAATAAAACGGACATCACAGCGCGGACTTCTTTGAGCGACCTAAGCGCGAAGGACAAGAGGTCCTTCATCGCAGCATCCGAAATGTCCAACCGCTCGCAGGGCTTATCGGGGTCTGGGTCATAGGCCGCGGGTAAAATTCTCAGCGATCTTGCATACTGTGACCATCCAGTTTCCCCTGACACCAGGGCTGTCAGGTTATCGATACTGGTGTCCCGGCGTAGTCTTCTTGTATGCAAAACCAGCGCCGAGAAGAATAAAGGTTTTATGGCCTGCGCAATGTCCTTGCATACTGCGCGAAAATATCTTTGGTCCGACTTAGTCAACTGGGAAAGTGGACAGGGTCAGTGCCGCTGTAGGGGAGAGGGTCTGTTTGCAGACCAGTCGCAGCTCAAGAGGAATCCGCCAAGAGAACTAGAACAAGCTCTATTGGGGTGAAGGGGAATCCTAACGACTACAAAGATAAGCACGGCTTATATAGGTAGAGAGTCCGTGACGTGACGTAGGTGACAAGGAACGGCCCGGGAAACCCTACATACGCCCTCCCATGGTATCACAGAGACCATGAACAAAAGAGAATATAGATAGCAAATAAGTAGGAGTAAGAGAAAAATGAAACATACCACGACCAGTCTCTCCCGCGCGCACCATCCTCCTCCATCAAAATTCGGCCCGAGTCTGCAATAACGTGTGCCCAAAATTCCGCCAAGCCTAGGCGAAAATCTATGAGTAGCACTACGTTGATAGAAGCAGATCCGGATGCCGCAGATGCCAGGAGAATTAATTTGTGCGTCCCGAAGGAATTTGAAGACGGTCGGTGTGTCAACGTGAAATCTTGAAAGTGTCCATATAGCAAGGAAAGTGGTGTCAGACGAGTCGCGTCATTGTCCAGGAGGTATCCGTTGTTCACAAAGTGAAGAGTACGGGGGATTAGGGCGGACCAGATGGTGGGAGGAGGCAACGAGAGAATTGTTTGCGTGTGTGTCGTTCCGTGGTCTACGGCCTTCGGTGTGATCACCACGTCTTCACTCTCGCCCTCCATCTCGTGTCCCGGGTCTTCGAGCGTGCTACCCGTCTCGACTTTACGGGGGGTCATTCCTGAGGTCCAAAGGTGCGTATCCAGTGCGTCTCGATGCTGGAAATCCGTTAACTCGATACCCAGAGCTTCCGAGTCGAGTCTGGCGAGATGACGGTCCTCAAGCGTGCGGTCCCGGTACCACGCCTGGAAGTCGAAGATAGGATCCAGTAGCTGCGTCTGCGATACCGTTGCAACAAAATTTGTCGTAGACCTTGAAATGATAACCGACTTTCTCGATTCCAAAGCGCATCTCGATTGGAGACGTGTCCGCTGTCCAGGGCGTCACTGCGAGTAATCCAGCACGTATCCGGTCGATCAAGGCGGCGTCTATCAGACTTCTGTGCTCCTCAGAAGGTTCAGCAAATTCGATGCTCGCGCAAAACACGCCTAAGTCGACTGCGCGCTTCAGAGCGTGTCTGCGCTCGATATCTTCAAATGTTATCGCGCTCGACTGAAGGAGATGCTTGGGAGGTCTCAACGATTTGCCTTTGGGGCAGTCCTTTCGAATGTGCTCCGTGCTGCCGCAGTCGAAACATTTACCCGCCGCGCGATATTCGTTCATCTCGGCCTTGGTGAGTTTTGGTCCGGATTGAGTCGGTTTCTTTGACTGCGCGGCTGGCGGCGCTGGGGTGTTAGAGCTCTCGCCCTCCGCGCGATGTGTGCTCTCGCCCTCCGCGCGATGTGATTCGCCACCAGCGTTGCGATTCGTTTGGACAGGCCGACGGCCGCTCAATTGTTCGTCCAGCGCTTTCTCATCCGCTGCAATGATCAACGCCGTTTCATAATTGGCAGCCGATATTTCAAGTTCGTCCAGTGTCGAGACTTCACGGTCATAGCCTTGCTCTGCCCAATGAATTCTCACGCGGGAGTCGGCGCCTTGCCAGAATCGGATGATAAATTGGCGCTCGCTGATATCGTCGCCGATGGAATCGCGCAAGTCTGTCAATTCTACGCGATAGTCACGAATGGGGTGGCCACGTTGCCGGAACCTGTCGTACTTTTCGCGCTGGATCGAGCGGAAGTTGGGTGGAAAACAATGATTAAACAATGCCTTTAACAGCTTATTCAATGTCCATTTCCGCGGGTTCTTCGCAACTTCTCGCATGTACCAGGCTGAAGCACGACCTCCAAGGTATTTCTTAATCCAAGATACTGCACGTTTCTTGCTGATGTACCCGTAGCGCACGCAGTCCTTGACTTCAAGAGCAAATTTCTGAAAGATTCTAAAGTCAGCCTGCCCTTCGTACTCGGACGGCGGGTCAGGTTTTGAATTCAAATATTCTAGCTTTCGCATTTGGAATCGTTTGCGTTGCGCCTTCTTGGCACGCTGTTTCCGACGGCGTTTAGCACCGCTGGATGCTCCAGAGCTCGAGGAACTATCACTCGAGCTCTCGGTCGAAGTATCCGAGCTTGATTCCGAGCTCGAGTCATCACTCGAGCTTGAATCACTCGGGGTTGGGTCCTTCTTGCGAGACTTCTTCGCCTTCGAAGATTTCTTTGCCCGTTTCGTCGCATCGGTGCCCGTCTCGGAGTCGCTGTCCAGTGCAGTGAAGAGGTAACTCTTCTCCGGAACCTGATCCAAGGCCGCTTTGCGTACTAACGGTGGTGCCGATCCAGAATTGCCGCGCATTGGAGTTGACGAATGCTTGGAGGATTTAACGTCGTGTCGTTCATCCTTCTTCGGTGGCTTCTCGCGAGGTTTTTCCGTGTGGCCAGGGGGCATACCAGGCTTCGAAGATACGCCCGTGCCCTTGCGTGTGTCCTTGTCCGCAACGCTCGTGCGATTTCTCTCAGCTCTATGACTCGAAGACCTTGTCTTATGGTCCCTCTTAGCTTTCGATTTCGCTTCCGCGAGTTCAGCGGCGCGGCGTTCGTCCAGAAGATGTTGCATCATCGCTGCCAAATGGCCATCAGCCTCAATTTGGTGGCGTCGAACATCTTCATCTGGAGTTTCCGCGTCAGACGAGGTGGAAGATGATGACGATGAAGGCTCTTCATATTTGATACCGGTTGCAGGCGCAATATTCGGTCGTTCGCGAGGATCACGTCCTTTTGCTTTAGCAGAAGCCGTGTAGCGAGGGCTAGTAGTTTCAAGCGAAGAACGAGTCTCCGTCGCCGCGACCGCAGTATTACGCGAGACCAGTACTGTATGTAGAGAATTATTGCCAGATTTCCGAGACCGTTGTGAATCCCTGTGCGAGGTCAATGAAACACTTTGCGGAGAATTCAGTTGCTGCTTTTTCATCCGAGCAGCACGCCGCTGGATTTTATCACGCGTCGTTGGGCTCATGCCTCGCGAGATTTCAGCCATGACTTCGTCAAAAGGTAATTCCATTTTACTGTCTACAGGGGACACAGAGCGGTGAGAAGGGACATTCCATCCGGACGGGATGTCGCCCAGGCCATCGGCCTCCGTGTATTCTGCCCATTTCTTGATGAAAGCGTGCTTGCGCACAGACGCATCAGTTTCAGATTCGGTTTCAGTCGTCGCATCACCGCCGCCGAACCAACTCCCGAAGAAAAGTGGGGTGGTTTCCAGGGCAGGTGATGGAGATCCACGAGACGACCGCGTGATCCGCTTCGGCGTTACAAAGCCGTCGTGCGAGTCATCCAGCACGACACCGCCGTCTACGATTGCGTCGACGGATGCTTGACGGTGGTGGGAGAGCGATGCCGCGCCGCGCAACGAAGCCGCGGGGGTCTTATCGTGCTCAGCCACTGCAGCAGGGCTGGGGTGAGGCTTTCCATCGACATCCGCCGGGCGGGAGCGATGCTCGGACTCTGCAGCACTGAAGCTGGAGCGAGGTTCGTCGGTGCGACCTGAAAAAGACTCGTGTGATCTTTCGATCCTCGAGGGGGTAATACGGGACAGCGGGAAGACAGTAGACTCACCGCTGTTATTGCCTGAGGTGCCCGAGGCATCCATCTCAGCAGCTGAGGTGCCCTGGGCATCCATCTCGCCAGACGAGCTCGAGGTGCCGGAGTTGGCATCCATCTCCTCGAAATGCCAATCAGGAAAATCTGAAATACTATATAGTTCCAGGGTTACTTTGTGTGTCTTCCGGGGTCTTTGTGGGTCTATGAAAGTTGGAGGCTTACTATGGGGGTCTCTGAATGTCTTTGGTGGTCTATGCATTTAGGGCTTTACCTATGAGGGTCTTTCCTGGTCTCTCTGGGTGACCGATTCTCTTTTGAGCGCAACAAAATAAATTAGGAAGGGGTGCATAGTACTAGTACTGTGTAGTAGTGCCGCATACAAGCCGCATAGTCTCCAGAAAAGTTGCGTGCAAACTTGGTGCAAACTTGAATGTTGAAGTATTAGCGTCGAGAATGAAGCTCGCGCTCGCGGAAGTCCCAGTTACCATGTGATGCCTTTACGGATGCATGGCAGATGTGTTTTCTTCACCTTTGAGGTGGTCCGATGTCGCTGCGTGGGTCGGGTGAGTTCGAGGGCCGAGCGGTTAAATGGATCAGCGCCAACAAAGATTGCCGGTCGGCTAAGAACACCGCCCATCCCCACAACACCAAACAATGATTGATGTTGCCACGTCGCCTGTCGTCTCTCTTCCTTTCCCCCCATCTCGCCCCCGCGTTTCTTACTCTCTATCTCCCTCTGTCTACCTGTGCTTCCAACTTCGGACCTCTGTAACCCATCTCCGTACCTTCCCTCCTCCCTTGCTCCTCAAGCTCAAACCTCAAGGCTTCATTGGAAACGGCGACTGGCACTGGCTGCCGTCCTTCAAGCCCTACTTTTTTTTTTTGCGGTCTCTCAAGCCGTCCTCAAGCTCCCAATTCTCTGCTTTTGCGCAAGTCAAATCAAATCCAAGTCTCTGAATGTTCTCAGGCCACTCGGTCTCAAATCGTCTCAAGCCGTCTTCAAGCTCTACAAGCTCTATTTTGCGCAAGTCAAATCAACTCCCGGATTCCCTCGCGACTGCACGATATTCCCGATCAACGGTTTGTGTTCATGATGTTTGCGAGTAAGGTGATTTTCGGCTTCACTTTAGATATTTCCATGTACTTTGTCGTAGCATCGCCGAATATGACTTTTTTTAAACAACTTCCCTTTACGACCACTCTAGGATTGCGAAAGCATATGAGCTCTTTCACGACTATACAGTCTATACGGTCTATGTGGTCTATATGTCTATGATAGACATAACCAGTACTATGGGGGTCTTTGGGTTTTAAAACGCCCCTCCCACCTTTCTTTCATAGACACCATTTACTTTGGGGTCTATGATGTCTATCGGTGTCTTTCGGGGTCTTTATGGTAACTTCAGGTTTTCCTGATGCGGAATTGACAACAGGCTGAGACATCCGGCTTGCATCCGGCTGTGAGTCGAAGGAGAGTGAGTACCGCCGCCGTCAAGAACGAGAGTCTACAGAGGGAACTAGATGACGCTTCGAACAATGACAACTTGAAGGACGGACTTGGATATCGTGGTTGTGGTTGGACGAAGAAGAGCAGTGGCGGTGTAAAGATCACATCAATTGATGATCCGCTTCCTCCGGTCCCACTCCTTCTCGACCACCACGACTCTGTTTTGCCAGCCTCGCCGTTTGCGCCCTCTGGAGTCCAGCACCCATCCAGTACCTCTCATGCTGCTCCGCGCTGGAGACTCTCGTCCAAGTGTTTCTTCCGGCCCACAAACCCCGACCATTCTCGTCCCTTCTCTCCCAATCCTTGTAAATTTCCCCGGCTAGCAGGGAAAAAAATGCCCCAGAACAACAGAACCTTGAAGAGGGCTGAATCCCAAACAAGTCCCGATGGCGCACGGACACAAAGTGTGAACCCCTTGCGCTGCTGCTCGAACCCGGTCGAAACTTGGATATTCTGTTCGCCGACACGTCGCACAACAACGCACAGTGGCTATGGGTCCGACAACAAATGGGTACTTGCTACATCTGCTTGCAGAATTCGCTCGTTCGAAACGGTCTTGGGTCGTATTCGGCTACAATCCGCTTTTGTTCCTTCGCGGTGAACGTTTCAGTTCCTGGACCATATTGGTTTATCTCATTTCTGTGCGGAGGCGCATGGAATTTGATAGGTTCGGAATTAATCTCAGTCGTTGTGCACCTTGCTCGTTCCAGGCCGTCGATTGGACTCTTGGCCCCCCTTTCCTGGCTGTGAACTTTTACACCGTATCACTCTTGTGGTATTTGCAATACATGGGCGCAACTGACCAAATGGCTCCACTTGTAGCTCGCAATATGACAAAGTTCCCTGGATTTTACCCGTATGCGTGTCGAATTGACCAAGGGTAGCTCGCAGGCCGGGGTTCGATTCCCCGCGCCCGAATGCGCTGTGAGTTCCGCCATCTCCGCTCTTTTTTTTCTCCGGGTCTTCGTCGCTCAGTCGCGCAGAAAGTCTCCAACACTGAGAAAAGGTGAATTGATCTTTCTGGACTCACCTACGGCATTAAATTATCGGGTGTAGCGTATGGAACACCGCGATCGCGGCTGATTCCAATCCCGTTGCGTTGTCTGGGTTCGACACCCCGTATCCGAATACGAGGTCACCACTTTTTCGCCCCAGTGTGATCTGCGGAGCGGTGAATCCCATCCTGAACTCGCTCTGTACTTACACACTGAACAGATAATCTTGTATAATGAAGCGGGTGTCGAGCGCGACTCAGTGGGCCATTCGTAAAGTCGGAGTGTCTGAACTGTTGCCATTGCCTGAGTGCCATTTTTTTCTTCTTCTTCTTTTAACTCCACCACACCCCATAGTTCATTGTCCGTACTTGTCTTTAAGTTTCCTAGTCAAGTAACATCAGAGTAAAAGCTTGAACGCTCCCAAAGTCCCAGAGCCCTTTGTGAGTCTTGCTCATCAAGCAGCCGGGGAATGCCGAGAGCGGGTCTAGGCGTAGTGTTGCCGCGGCTCGGCTTCCGGCGGCTAGCCGGTTCCGAGCCGATTGATTTGAGCAAGAACCATCACCAACCCACCTTCAAAATTTGCGACTTCAGAGACCCAAATAAGGCCTCTTGCATTGGAAACCTTCCTTTTGAAGTCCACGGTCCCCAGGCCTCAACGGCTCGGGCGGCTTAGCCGAACCGAGCCAGCCGTAGCCAGCCGGCGGCAACACTATCTAGGCGTGGCCATGGCTTTCAAACTCCGCTGATGTCATCGAGCAATTTTCCTCCGAGCCACCGCAGTACACCTCAGCTGGCCAGCAAACTAGGAATGCACAACTGCTTGCAGATTCCGGAGATCATTGATATGATATGCTCCTATATCCCTCCATATCCCGCTCGTACAGCAGCAAGTAATTTATTAGCTTTTCTTAAGTTCCAGGTGGTCGACACCGAAATTCGACATAAGCTTTCCTATTAGCTTAAGTTCGTGCCCCCATGGCCCCGACCGCCCCAACCTCATACGGTCGAGGTATTGGAGGCATGTCACCCACGACTTAAGTTCGGCTAAACTTAAGATATATTACACCTTAAGATTTACTTGACATAACTTGAGAATACAAAAAAATAAAATATTAACATCTGAAACTGAAGCCGACTTGAGTTCGTAGAGGACTTGAGTTTGTAGATACTTAAGTTCCTACAACTTGAGCTCGTAGATACTTAAGCTCCGTCGACTTCAGTTTACAACGCATCTTAAGTTTACCGTGTCAGTCGGCACATCAAGTCAAATGAGCAAGACCAAGTACACACCTCACTTCCTGGGACGCTTTCCGCGTCCACTCAACTGGTCCTCTGCCTGACGCTTCGCCGTACTTCTGGTTGAGCGAGCAGGCGCGGCCGCTGCCGCCGCCGCTCCCCTTGTTGCACGGGGCACCACCGGCCCCGGGGCTGCAGTCTGTTTTGCAGCTTTTCGCTTCCCACGACGCGGAGGGGGACTGGGAGGCGCAGGCGAGGGACTGGGAGGCGGAGTGTGTGGGGGCGGAGTGTGCGGGGGCGGCGTGTGCGGAGGCGGTGTCTGGTGGGGAGACGGAGTGCGCGGAGGCGGAGTACGAGCAGGCGGAGTACGAGCAGGTGGAGTATGGGGAGACAGAGTGCGCGGAGGCGGAGTACGAGCAGGTGGAGTATGGGGAGAAGGAGTGCGCGGAGGCAGAGTACGAGGAGGTGGCTTGCGGAACAAACCTCTCGTCCCAGGGCCAGCAGCCACTGCTAAAGCTCTCGCGAGGTTGTGCCACTCATCCCGCGTTAGCTCGGTGAGCCCGGTCTCGGCGAACTTGGCCTCAAATCCCGCCGTCTTGTAGAAGTCGTCAGGTGCGGTCGCAATCGAGCCCCACGGAATGTCTTGAGTTTCAAAGGCCGCGTCTACGATATATGTCAATAAGGTCCCCCCTCAGATAGCGTACAAAAAAGAACACATACCGTATGATCGTACCAGATAATCAGACACCGTCTGTGCCAAAGTCTTGTGCCCCGTGTCGTCGAGTGCCGCCAAACTCAGGGGAAATACAGGTGGCGGAGCCTGTGCTGATTTTTCACGGGTGGCAACAAAATCTGCAAGTGAACGTCAGCATAGCTTGGGGTGAGAGCCATGCACCCTACCTTTCAAAGGCTGCTCCACCCAGATGTACATCTTGTTGATCATCTCGGCGGCTTGGTCGGGGAACTGCTCTGTGAACGGCTGCGCAACGACGATGCCGCCCGGGATAGCTTCAGCCCTGCTCCATGGTGAGTTGTGCGCGCAAAAATGGTCAAGAAAAACGATACTTACCATTCAAACTGCGCCTTGCCTTCGACGTCCAGCCAGCAAAAGGTCATCGTCGCCACGAAAGGGCGGAACTTGCCACTGGAATGGAGGGTGTCGACCAGGTGCTTGACGCCGCTGGCCACTAACTTTTGACGCCTGGAAAGTGTTAGTTCGTAAAACGTTAAGCGTTAAGCAATTGGGTGATCAACTCACAACTCCCAATCGACGTCCTCTTCCACCATCGCCCAGGAAGCTTGGTCCTCCTTCTCCCACAGCAACGCCTCGGCTTTCCGAAACTTGCCACCGGGGTTCCCATCGCCTGGCAGGGTTTTCGAATATTCGTGGATCTCGTCGTGGCGGTCGTCGCGGAATTTGTCGCGACCGCCGTATTGCATCATGCCCATGAGCTTCGCCACAGCGGAAGCGGGGGCCGGGGCGGGCGCGGCAGCAGTTGGCTGTGTCTTGGCATCCTTTGCGACTTTGTTTTTTTCAGCCGTACGCTTGTTGCTCAAAACTTTCTGAATCGCCTACGGGAGTCCCGCATAAGAGGACGAAAAAGGGTACGCAGCGAGAAGAGGCTCACAATTTTCCAACCGTTCAGCGTGTATCCGCGCAGGAGACCAGTCCGCCCCTCTTCGTCTTCCTCCGCGCCACCTGCATGACCAGCGGAGCCCGAAGCGTCCGCTTTCTTCCGTGCGAGTTTCCAAGCAGCGACGAGGCCGGGAAGCCGGCTCTCCTCCGCCTCGTCCCCGGGCTGGGGCGTGTGCTTGAATGGAGCTGCGTTGAAAGCGTCCCTTTTGATTGAATCGTAGAGGTCGGTGGCATCTTGCTTTGTGAGGTTGGCAAGGTCCGCGCCGCGGAGCACGACGTCGTGGATCCAACTGCGTTGGAAGTCGTTGAGTTTGGGTACAGCGGTTTCGTCGTTCTTCGCAGTGACAACGTTCGCCAAGTCTGGGAAGGGCATGACGGCGGGGACCAAGTCAGCCTTGTACGGCTGGAACATTTGAATGGGGCCCTTTTCGCCTTTCGGTCGTGCCATCGCAATAGTCGGTGGAGAGGTGCAAGCTAGAGTTGGGTTGGTAAGACGGAAAGGATGAAGCAAGAAGGTGCCACTCACGAGACAACACCAAGCGTGGCCACCATTAAGCGTGGCCACCATTAAGCGTGGCCACCATTACTTGCTGAAAAAGGAAACTCCAGAACTCAAGCGCCCATTGCTTCCGTGAAATGAAAATCCCTCAGTCCTACAAACAAACTTGAGCTCGCGACAAGGGCCAGCCAATTAGAACTTACTCAAGCGCCCATTGTGGCAGGAAATGGGAAGTCACAATGGACTTGAGTTGTTGACCAATGATATTGCAAGATTCCTGGGGACTATATAAGCCCTGGCGCAACTCAAGCTGAACGCATCTGAAGTTTGACTTTCCACATACCTTGTGCCACCATGACATCTCTCCAAGAGACCCGCCGTCTCCATGGCCCACGTTATCTACCTCACTATAAAACCAATCTCCGTCACCGTGCTCTCTTGCGCAAGACAATCGAAACCTTCGATTCCCGATATCTCCACGCCATATTCGGGTCGAATCCACAAGGCCTGCGCTCTGTGATGGGAAGAACGGACACCGCGAACCAGCTGGGTAAAGTTGTCAGTCACTATGTGCGTATCACAAAGACTTCATACCAGCCGCGGACTAACACACCACCAGAAGGAAGGCGATCGTTTCATCACCCTCGAGACCGACGCTCCGACTCCCGAGTGGCAGCAGAAGCTGCGTGCGTATCTCGCCGCGTACGATGCCTACTTCATGAAGCAAGGCACAGATTACGTCGTTCGCAATCCCCATGCCAAAGCTGCCCTCCAAGCGGCTGAGCAGGCTTGGCACGACTCCATTCCAGGCCCTCGTCCGCAATGGGCATTGGAGCCACTCCCGGGATTGCAACGGGTCCATGTCGCACCCGCACTGCGAGGCGGCAACCCTGTCGCAGCACAAGTCGTTACCAACTTCCCCATCCCCCGCGCGCCTCGCCCCGCTGCCCCCGCATTGGCTGCTCTTCCTCCGCCTCCTGCGCGCGGTCATGCCAATCCCGCTGCGGCACCACGAGGCGGCAACCCGGTCGCAGCACAAGTCGTTACGAACTTCCCCATCCCCCGCGCACCCTCGCACGCGCGCGTTCCCCACCCTCCCCTCACCACCGCCCGCTACTCCCGTGCGCGCTTATGCCAATCGCGCGGCGTCTCTGGGCGATTCTCCGCTCCGTCCCATCCACATCCTTGACGAAGATCAGCCCCAGCTCGTTAGCACCCCGAGCAAGAGGAAGTTCCTCGGCGTTGTCGATATCTCGGACGACGAGGACGAGGACGCGCGCCCTCGCAAGAAGGCAAAATTTCTGGGGGTCGTGGACGTGACGGATTAATCGAAGAAGGCGCAAGAAGCGCGAAACAAAGAGGCTGCAGATAGTTAGCTACCTGAAGTACATAGAAACTGAATTCATTCACCATAAGCTCCATCTATTCCTCGTTCCCTCCAACGCCAATAACAACGTTATCCCGCCCCAGGCCGACATGAAAGTCAGGCCTCAAAGTGGCACACCGACCTGGGAGTCAAGCGTACCAACACGAGCGGGGCTGTAGACTACGCCAAGGGAAAGAGACTTGTAATAGTTAGCTATCTGAATTACATAGAAACTGAATTTATTCACCTTGAGCTCCCTCTACTCCGTATGCACTGGAAGACCAACAACAACGCTCCTGCAGTGCGCTCCTTCGCCCCGCAGAACGCGCCGACCACGCCGCCCTGCGCATTCGTACCCGCAGAGCGCTCCCTCGCCCCGCAGAACGCGCCGACCACGCCGCCCTGCGCAGTCGTACCCGCAGAGCTCTCCCTCGCCCCGCAGAACGCGCCGACCACGCCGCCCTGCGCAGTCGTACCCGCAGAGCTCTCCCCCGCCCCGCAGAACGCGCCGACCACGCCGCCCTGCGCAGTCTTAGCCCCTGGTCTACGATATTTCCTCGTTCATGGATTCGAAAACTCGCGCGCGAACTGGCTTTGAAATCGAAAGTACTGGCAGCTAAGGTCAGCTGTTTGCGTATAGTTTTGGGCTACACAACTCACCAGTGTAATTGCTGCATCGGACTGCGGCCAAGTCGCTGTTTGAAGCCAAATTCCGAGTTGCGAAATTGGCGTTGTTGCAAACACCGTGTGAGTGATTTTCGATGATAATAACCTGGCGTGAGGGCGCGATTGACCATTCGCTATGTATTATCTATTAGTTCAAGGGAATCCGGTGCGTTTTGACTTGCAAACTCACGAATCAGTGGATTTCTTTTAGGGTCACGGTATTGGAAGCGGCATTGAGAGACGGGCAGCCCCCGACGGGGCGGCGCACAGAGGGCCACACTGCCTGCGCCAGTCGTCGAATTCCAGTCCATACGGAATAATATCTATTACGGGCTTTTGCTGAGGAAGTACAAAGTAAACAAAAAGATACATGATATGTAGGGATGATATGTAGGGTAGTCCAAACGGACGCGCATAAAAAAAGAGAATAGAGGGGGGCCGACATGAAAGTCTGGCGAGGCCGACGTGTAAGTCAAGCCTCAAAAGGGGTGCACGCCGACATGAAAGTCAAGCGCGCAGCAGTCGCGAGAGACGGGGGCCGGTCAGTGGCGACGTGGGGCGTCCTGGTACACCAGCTGGATGCTACCCAGCGAGAATTCTTGGAGTGGGTGCGGCATCAGCCACACAGGTATCGTCTTGCTTGAGGACGTGGGCCAGAGGCGTAGCCCAAAGGCGCGAGTCGAGCGAGTGGGTATCAAAGTAGTTGGCGTCTTGCTTGAGGCCGTGGGCCAGACGCGCGGGCGGCGCGAGTGAGATGGCAGAACGAAAAAAGGGTGTTTGCTTTTGTTGTTTTTAGCCGACTTAGGCATCCGAAGCACTCAGAATGGATTTTTTTTTGTTATTCGTTTCGCAAAATATACATACAGCAAGTACATGTGCGACGAGGCGCGTATTCGACGTGACTTATGTATCTACAACATCTTGGTTCTGAAGATCATGGTCCAAACGCAGAGGGACAACGGCGGCACGCCCGAAATATTCCCAGAACGCCTGCGTGTAATATCGACATACGGCTGTCTGCAATTCCTCCATGGCGGCGGCAGACCAACTGAAATGTTCGGCGACGTGGCGGATGATGTGGGGCCGGGTGCACTGGGTCGTCCAATCGAGCATGAGATTGGCCGCTCGCATCGCATAACGGTGGCGTTCCTCGATCGACGTTGCTGCCCACCCGCGCTGGCCCATCTCCACCGGAACCCCCAAGAGCATATGTCCCGCAAAGCAAGCGCGGACGTCGCCAAATCGATCTTTCCCCGACGCCCGTCGGTCCAGCGCTGCAAATTCCAGGCGAAAACTGACCTCGGCGACCTGCCAGATAATCTCGCAACTCTGCTCGCGGGTGAAGTCCGGTATGGAATCCGAGGGAACAGGGAAGCCCTCGAGCGAGGAAACGCCCGAGGCCTCCAACGCTGGGCGCATGCGCTCCTGGAAACTCGTGCTTCTTTTATACGCTCTGGATCTCGGGTCTCCGCGTTGGGTCACCCTCCCCTCCAAGACGTCGCGCCATTCCTGTCCACTGAAAAGGGGATCATGACCCTGGCTTATCACGTAGATGATTCCGTCGACCAGCAAATTCCAATGGTGCAGGAACTTGCGGCGGCGCTCAGGAATGGTGTTGACAAACAACGCGGGCTCCGGCAGCACGTAGCGGCGATCGACCGTACTCGCTGGTGGTACGGATCGATCCACCTGCGCTAATGCCTCGGCCCACGACGGTATCGGTGGTGGCATTCCGTCGGCTGCTAGGTAGGTGAATTTGTCCCGCTCAGTTTTCGTAACTTGTTTTGAGCGGTCTTGCGCAGGCATTGATTTCGCCGGCTTCGAACCGTTTGAAGCATCTGCGGGTAGATCGATGTGAGTGCTCTGTCCTTCAACTATTTGATTCAGCTAACTTACAAGGAGTAAACCGTCTTTGAGAGTTGGAGCCGCTCGCGTTGGTACGGGAACCAGTCGCAACCTCGTGGGAGCTGCCTGCGACGGCACGGGGAGATTTTGCGGTAGCATGGGAGGCGGGTTGAGCGGCGGGGAGGGCAGCAGGTGCGTCGTGGTGCTCGAACGGATCACGATACCATGGAGTGTGAAGTGCCGCCTTATGAATAGCCTGGATTTTGTCCACTGTGCTGTTTCCGCTATATACAATCCCCGGGTGTCCATCAAGCGCATCGGAGGGGATGAAGCAGGGCTCCGTCAGGGGCACGACCTTGAGAATATTTACATCGTCGTCGAAGACATATGTTGGCCGTAGAAACCAGAATGCTGCGCAACTGCTGGCACCACCGTGAAGGCGCCCACACATTCGGCGACAGGGATGGTCACGGGAGCAGCAGTCATGAAGTTGTCGATCCGTGGTTTGAAGACCGTGATGTAACGATACAGGGCGTCGAGTTCTAGGAACGCGGATTGCACCGACGCAATGGCAAACAACATCTTGTTGTACGTGGTGGGGAGGCTTTGGAGCTGCTCGATCCACGATAGGATGTTGTTGATCAGCTCGCCGAACAGCGGAGATACGCGAGCGTTACGAGCGTGCTCCCGATCCCGAAGCTCCTTGCACAAGTTCACGAGAGGGTTGATAGGTTCGAGCAATTTGGCCATGCACCTGTAATGCAGCTTCCCTAACCCCCGCATTACAGAGCTGCCGACGACAAAATCGGAGCGGGTCGGATTCCACCACATCACCTCGATGTCGCTGCGCGCACCAGTACGTGCATGCACATTATAACACGACCTGGTCTTACCACAGGTGCACGTTAGAATGCGCCCTTTGCTCAACCCTGCGTGGTGCACATTATAACGTGCCCCTTGCGCGGCAGGCCCGCCGCAGGCGCTTCCCCTGCGCTTACGCTCGGCATGATCGGCACCACATCGTATGTGACCCAATCTGTCACATTCGCCTCGAATAGAGCAAAAAAAAATCAATTAAATTCAATTAGACGCAGAAAAATACATTATAAATGGTATCCGAGCCCTGTAAAACATACAAATACAAATCTACCTACGCCTGAAGTCCGAAAAAGGAAATTAATCCAGCAAATCATCGTCCGATTCCCCCTCCCCGTTGTACTCGCCATACGGCACCTCGTCATCCAGCTCAATCACGACCTCCTCGGTGACGTCCGTCAGCTGATCCGCCAACGCAGCAGTTGCCCGCAACCGAACAGCGGCCCACTGCTTGCTCCATTTGGTCGCCCACCATCGCTCCCGTTCTGCCTGCTCCGTTGCGTATGCCCACAACCCCTCCCGAAGCTCAGCAGAGGCCTCCGGTCTCAGGTCACGTCGCTCATCCCACCAATTCGCCTTCCAGCCGCAGTAGGCAATTACCCGCCGCATCTCCTCCTCGAGCAGAATCAGCTCCTCCCTCCAGCGATCTGCTCTGGCACGGGCTTTGGTCCATTCGACCCGGATGTCTGTCCATTACCAGCTTATTAGTACGAGCCAATGTAAGGCAGAATTAAACGCACCATCGTGCAGCTTTCCATCTGCTGTGGTGTCCCCCGAAGCAGCCGTGTACCAAATCCAGGACAAGGTGCGTGTGCCCTCGCCCGTCTCCAAATTGAAGAGCACGGTAGGCTCCACAATGTCCCCAAACTTGTCCGTCTCCTCCGCGTCCGCCGGCAGTCCTGCCAGGACGCGCGCCCTGCGTTCGTCCTCCTTCTCCTCATCATTCAGTGTCCGCTCATTCATCCCGCGAATGTCCTTCTGCTCTAGGACCTTGAACGTGTCCTCCCAAGCCCCTCGTCCACGCAGCGAAAGGAGCGCCGCTCGCGCTGTGTTGTATTGCGTCGTGGCACCCTTGATCCGCGTCTCGATCCCGCTCTGGAGCGCCTGGCTTTTTGTGTACGCAGCCTGGCCTTCGGTATGACGACGTTTGAATTGATGGGCACAGGTGCGAGTACGCAGATGGCGTCGTAGATTTCGCAGCGCTTCCACCGCCTGTGCTTGGCGTAGCCGGTCCTCCTCGCTTGCCAACTCGGATACACAGATCGCGTCACGCACACTCGACGTAAACGCGGACGGCAGGTGCAGCTTCGTCTCCTCGGGTCGCACAGCGTCATCAGACTCGCCCCGGCTCTCCAGCAGATCCCCGAGCCCCGGCATGAAGTGCGCCTGCGTGTCTCGCAGGCGCTTGATCATCCCAAGCAACAGAGTCCGCTTGTGCTGCAGCTCTGTTGCCTGGGCCGAGGTACGGTTCCGCCGTTTTGCTTGCAACCGAATCGTCTCCCTTTCACACCGTATTAGTACCAGTTACCGCATCCGGACAAAAACGACGTACTGTTGTTCCTCGATTTCCATCGCCGCTATGATGAACGCGCCTGGTCTGTTCGTTGTCGACAGGCCCTTCTCGGCGCGTGCATGCTCCTCCTCTGCAATGCGCAACCGAACCTGTTCCATGGTCAACTCTGCGGACCGGACCGTCAGTTACTTCAGCAGAAAATAAGCATTAAAACAAAACACACCGTCGTCCTCTGGGTAATCGTAGGGGCATGGCTTCGTGTTATCCTGCTCCCACTCCCGTACGTCCTTCTCCCACTTCATCAGTTCCTCCTCGTGTTCCTCCCGTAACCCCTCGGTAAAGGCGTGGAAGGCCCGGCTGTGGAGCATCGCCTTCGGGATAGCGAGCGCCATCTTTCGTAAGAGAGAATTCCCTATGTATCGTTTAGCAAACAGTCCAAATGTCCAGCCAAAAGACATACCGAGGCCGACCGTCTTGCGCCAATTTGCATATCCACAGAAGTCGTCAATGGTATCCTCTCGCGACCCCGGCCCCATCACAGATACTGACCGCGCGATCATATTTAGCCAAGACCAATTACACTCCACGCCTTCCCCGTCTGTCCGCCCGACCCATTTGGTGTAATTGAAGGAGAAGGGGCCGTGACATTTCTTGATGTGCGGCGGCAGATGGAACTTGGGCACCTTGAACCGGACTTTAACGCTCTCAGGCAGCTTCATCTTCGTCGGCATGTCGCCGACTCGCGCCCAAAACGTCCGGAACCACTGGCAAGCGATGTCGTAGCTGGCCACGATTGACACCAGCATGATGCCCATCAAGGTCGACAAGAAAAGGTAGTCCATGTTTGCATACCTTCGTCTCGTCAGTAAGCGCACGGTGATATATAATATGCGACGCTCACCGTTCGCCCTTTTGCAAATCACCCGTGCCGTTCGCCCTGAAGAGCTCGTGTCTCGAGCAGCTGACAGACCCGATTCCCGTCGCTCGCAGCCCCTTTGAACGCTTATTGTTGGCTCTCCAGAGCGCCGCGAATGCAACGCAATGGCTGATCTGGCCGAAACGTCAGTTGCTATCATCGCGGATTTGCAGCGACGCACCTCATCAGTATGTGTGTACTTGGCCAAATGCGTCAAATACTCGTCATTTGCCACCATGTAAGCGTAGCCCGGTCCCAGCGTTGGGTCTTTCTCCCGGTCTGACGTCGCCCGACCTTTCATCTTGAAGTTTGCGTCCATAGAAAGCAGCAATTGATAAACCCATCTGTAAGATCAGTCAGTACGACTCAATGAACCGGTGTTCAGTACGCACGCCTTATCCAGAGGTGCGTTTTGCCATCCATCAGGTAGATTAATTCCAGGATGGGGACAGGCGCGACAAGGGATCGCGAGTTCCCCCCGTTTTGTCACCTCGATGCCCCCTTCACCATCGTGCGCACGCCCACAGCGTTTGCACATCTGTAAGTGCCGATATTCGCACGCCATCAAAGTGAATTGCTCCCTGCGATCCTGCAAACCCGGAGTCAGAACGAGAAAGCAGTGTAAATGAAGAGCGACTTACAGGCACGTCCCGCATCCCTGCACGATCAGAGCTCGTTCGGCTGCCAGATCCAGGATCCGGGATCTGGATCGGATTCCCTTATTTAGTAGTCGTGGGAAGATCCACTCCATTACGCGTCATAGAGCGTGACGACGCGTCTTGACCAGCGCGTCTTTGTCCGACATGCCTCCTATGCACCTGCGCAACGTACAACTGCGCCTCTTCCTTGCTGCAGCCTATTTCTGGCATGTAGTGCAGCTTGCCGTGCTCTTATATGCTTCACCGCTATACTGGAAGCAAGACTATCACACCTCGGCCTTGAGCGGCAAAGCCTGGCTGGATGAACTAATTGTCGGCCATCCAGACAGAATAAAAACAGAACTTGGCATGCGGGTGCATGTATTCCTCGCCCTCGTTGCCCAGCTACGGCTCCTTGCTGACCTGACGGACTCTCGACATGTCATGGCAGAGGAGCAAGTAGCTATTTTCCTGTACACTTGTGTAACAGGCCTGTCGATTCGTCACGTAGGCGAGCGATTCCAGCACTCTAACGAAACCATATCTAAGTATTTATCCCTATCTGTTCATTTTTTCCCGCTGACAAGTGATCATTTGCGGCAGATACTTTCGTCGGGTTTTAATGGCTATTGTGTCCCCGCCATTTTATGGCCGCTACGTCCGCCTTCCATCGGTGGACGATCCGGTCCCTGAACCCATCCGAAGCAACCCAAAATTCTTCCCTTTCTTCGAAGATGCACTTGGCTCGATGGACGGCACCCATATTAATTCCTGTCCCTCCGCCGAAGACCGTCACGCCTCTCGAAATCGGAAGGGTGGTGTGACCATGAACTGCCTTGCATGCTGTTCGCAGGACATGCTTTTCCAATACATGCTCAGTGGTTGGGAGGGCTCAGTCTCAGATGCTGCACTCTATCTCGATGCTCGCCTGAATGATCTGACTGTTCCTGAAGGAAAATACTACCTCGCGGATGCTGGGTTTGGCAGCTGTGACGCTACTCTTTGTCCGTACCGTGGAGAACGATATCATTTGGCTGAATGGGGCCGTGCCAAAGTTCGGTATGAGCTTCAGTTTTATCTGTTGAAAACTTTTGACTGGGAGAAACAGGCCTGTGAACCCCAAAGAACTCTTCAATCTACGCCATGCATCAGCACGAAACGTTGTTGAGCGCATTTTCGGAGTTCTTAAAGGCAAATGGGACATACTTACGAGGGCACCCGAATACGACATGGATATTCAAGCTCGTATTCCACCCGCTCTCGCTGCTCTCCACAACTTCATCCTCAAACACGACGAAGTTGAGTGGGAGGACATTCTTGCGATGGCCGCGGAGGATCCCAATCCAGGGACGCGGAACACAGGCAACAACTTTGGAACATTGGCTGAAGGCCCGGCTGACGATGAAGAGAAAGATCGGTCCGAAGCACGGCGTGATGTTATTGCGCAGGCAATGTGGGACAGCTATCAGGACATACTGCGGGAGCGTGGCGAGGAATTCGGAGAGGAGTAGGTAGAAAATCAAATTATCTGTGGCATTACATTGGAAGGAGTAAAACGACCACGAATTCAGAAGCTAAAATCGAGACCCTGCTGCTCCGTGTGCTTGCGTAGCTGAGCTTGCACCCAGCCGACTCTAACCGCGTCGATACGTATGGCATTGTACATATCGGCCTTCGATGCACTCTCTCCGAGAATGTCGATGAGAATTGCGAGGTCGGAAGGGACAAGGTATGTCTCGAGTTCCTGAGCACGTATCACCGCACTGGTCTTGCGAACGGGACTGGGTTGGAGAAGCGGGGCGTTGAAGCCAGCTGCTGGGCCTGCAGCCGCTGCCGGGGCTGCAGCAGGCACGGAAGGGGCTGCCGCGACTTCTTTCGGTGTCGCAAAGAGCGATCGGAAATCACCGAAGATGTCGTTGAATTCCTGGGCAGCGTTCGCAATACTCGCAAGTGCCTGGGCTCCACCCGTAGGCCGGATGCGCTTGGGTGGGTGCGACGGAGTTGCAGCAGCGCGCTTGCGTCCACTGCCAACCGGAGTGGGAGACTAGTACTTAGAGTTAGAAAGCGTGAAGGAAATAAAAAATGTGACGCACATTGCTCTGCTCCCTGTCCAGTTCCTGCTCCTTCTCCTTCTCCTGCTCGTCGTCGTCGTCGTCGCTGTTCCCGGCCCGATATTTTGGGTCCTCCATATCCCATGGCGTCGGGCTGTGGGGTTCTTCGATGGCAGGATGCGGAGGGTCGCCCGTAAAAGACCCCACGTCAAGCTGATCATTGCGGGCGGCAGCCTGCGGCGTGCGAAAGACGTGGTTGCCCTTCGCCTGGGACGGAACGAGCTGCGCCATCTTCGCGCGGTACGGCCATCCCTTGTTACGGAACGGTTTCGCACCTGTGTGGACTTTCACATACGCATCCCACGCGTCCTTTTCCGCCGGTCCAATATTTGCACCCTTATCGTCGCTGTAGGTGAACCCGGACGCGTAATTCACGAGGTGGTCGATGACCTTGTACGTTGCGCGAAGCTAAAACACGTCAGATAGACTCGCTATGGAGCAAGAAGTACACGCACCGCCGTGTATTTGTTCAGACAGCCCTTGGCCTTTTTCCGCCCCCCCACCGTGCGCATCTGGTTGAGCATCTTAGCAGCGGCAGTGTAAACGGGTGTCTTGAAGTTCCCCCCAAGCCCTGCTTTGGCGACATTCTTGATGAGGTGGTCGAGGAAGGCGTAGACTTCGGGTTTTGTCCAAACCGCGTTTGGCTCCTTGTCTGTGTCAACGGCAATGACAGTGACGTCGGGGGCCTCCGAAGTCGGTGTTGGTTGGGTGTCAGACGGCATCGACATGCGACAGAGAAGCAGAATGGGTGTGGATGTGGGACGAAAGGCTTGACGCGTGTTGTCACAACAGCGTCACGCTGACAGCATCGTTGATTCTTCACACGACTACTAAATAAGGGAATCCGATCCAGATTTCGGATCCTGGATCTGGCAGCCGAACGAGCTCTTAACTGCCGCGACGCTGTTGGAGACGCTTTCCGATTGTCTTGTTGGAACGTTCCGCACAGCGGCAGTGGCCTGGAGTGCTGGCTCAGCCAAGCAAATCACATCTTCAACTGCTGGCACATCACATCTAACTTCGAAGATTGGGGCAAGTACCCCATCGCTTTGTTGTGATTAGCTGTAACAAGCTGTCATATCCAGTGTTGAATTTACGGTCACGATCTCGGAAGCTACGACAGAAATGCCAACAGGATTCCTCTTTCTCTGCCCAACAGAGAAAAACCGCCCCGGACAGTCCTCTTTCTACTGGCCGGGCTGCCCAGCATACTGGTCCTTTGATCCCTCGGGCGTCGACCATCTTACCACGGAAGAAGCGGATGAGCACGGGTTTCCGGAGATCCAATTCAGTACCCAAGTTTGGGTAGTGTTACATGTCGGCGTGGAGGAGGACCGGCAGACAACTGATGCCAAAGGGGGACAAGACTGAATCCGTCGGCCGAGTCGGACATTCGCCCGAGGTCGGAGCCGAACCGGAAAACTAGGAGTCAGCCATCTCACAAGCACCACAGGTAGATTAAGGGTGTGCGACTATCTAGCCTTCGGCTGCGAGAAGAATAGAAGGGAGGAAAGGGAGTGGTGAATGATCCGGACCGGAGACGGAGCCGAGGCCGAGCCGAGGACCGAAGGAGACCGGAGATAAGTCGGGTGGATGGTGAAGTCGCCAGATCGGACGGAAGCACCGAGGGACAAAGACCCGAGGTCGTCCGGACGGAAATCGGAGGTCGGACCGGAGGCGAACCGGAGGTGATCGGAACCGAATCGAAATGACAGTTAAGTCAATAGAAGTAAAGGGGAAAGACGTCCGGGCAGGTTGACTTGAACCCGGAGTCGAGACGAAGCAAAGAGGCATCAGCCCATGAGAGGAAACATGGAATAACGTTAATTATACAAGTAAGGTACAAGGATGTAACTAGCTGCTTAAATACGGAGAAGGTAATTGTGAATACATATATGGTAATATCATGATGGTCCAAGCGCAACAATAGCAAGTGACCAAAAGGGGAAGGAGAAGTAAAACATGAGGATGAGACAAAAAGAGAGACGGACAATAAGAGCGGATAAACGGAAATACACAGTAAGCCTTCGTTGCGTGATAACCCAATGAGTCCGAGGGTTGCCGAGCATTCCGAAGGTCTCGGGGCCGCCGAGTCGGCCGACTCGGCCGGATTGATCGGAATCGGCGGAGGTATCGTTGGAAATGGTGAGGTCGGGTTGCACGGATATAACAGGTAGAGTCCTGGGATGCCTCTGTATACGCCGGCCTCCGTGAATTTCACCAAGCTAAGGGGTTCGATCCGTACGGCCAGGACATTGCCCGGCATCTGGGTCACCCACTGTATCAACTTTCCACTGATGTGGATCCTCAGTTTGCCCATAGTGAGTCTGTTCGCACCGAGATATTTGCTTGTATAGGCGACTAATAGAGGCCACCAGTCGAGGACGTCACTGTCGATAAGTATATGTGCCGGTGGGTATCTAGATCTATATCTAGCTCTGTCCGTCGCTGTCTGTCTATCTGTATGTAGGTACGCGCGATACAATACGATCCTAGCGAGGTCCGTCGTAACAACGTGAAGGCAAGGCAGGGGCGAAAGAACGAATGTGAGGGCGAATGACAGTAAGGGGCCATGAGGTATGGAAACGGTAGCGAGGAGGGTAGGCAAGACGAAGCTCAAAGCGCCGCAAGCACAATCCCCATCCCACCCAAAACACCCACAACGCTCGCGCCCAACGCGCGCGCGCCGCTTGAGCCCGAGGCCGCCGCGGCCGAGCCCGTCGCGGAGCCCGAGGCGCCGGCTTTGGTCGAGGCACCGGTGCCGGCAGCTTTGGAGGTGGCTGCGCTGGAGGTGGCGGCGCCAGTGGCACCGGAGGCAGCGCCGGTTACGCCTGTTGCGGCGGCGGAGGCTGGGGAGGAGGAAAGGGAGTGTTAGCATCGGTGTAAGGCGGGACGAGCGAGGGAGGAGAAGGCGTGAAGGGAAAGGGAGGGGCGGGAGAGAAGGGAGATGAAGGGAATGGGAATGGGAATCGGGACAGGGACAGGGACGGGCAGAGAGAGCGAGGAGGAGGTGAAGAGTAAATAAGGAGGGGAGAAGGTATGATGGCCACGGAGTGCAAAGGCAAAGGGAGGATAGGATGTAGATAGCGAGGTGGGCAGGGGTGGTACGACATGGAGGAAAGTACAAGGGCGGTGCAGGGAGGTACAGGGAGGGGAAGCCGCGATGTCGATGTAGGTATAAGGGAGGGACGCGGTCCACGGGAAGATAGGGGAGCGTAATGGGGAGAACGAGACGGGAGGGACGAGGGGGAGGAAAAAAGAAGAAAGCACATACCGGATCCCCCCTGCGGCGCCGCCGTCACAGCAGCCCCGTCCGTGAAGATGGCCGACGACGCGTACGTCACGCAGTTGCTCGTCGGCGCGGGCGTGGCGGTGTAGGGCACGTCGCCGTCGTTAATGGGGACGGTCTGTGGAATAAGTCGTATGAGCATCAATGCTAGTGAGGAGGAAGGGAGGAAGGGGCCGAAGGGAGGAAGGAGAGAAAGAGAGGGGGAGGAAGCCCATCGCCCCCGTCCCCAAACGGCCATCTCCCACAAAAGAAACGCAAGGACGGTGAGACGGGGGAGAATCGCCCATGTCCCTCAACGCACTCTCCGTGTCAGCTGCGCCTCCGGCCGCGCAAGTGCACGCACGCATCACCGCTGTCCTACCCACCAAGATCAATGCAGCGTCTCCCCCCGTACGCACGCAACAAGAGCGCGCGCGCGCATGGCGAGCGTCTCCCCACACATGCGCATCGCCCCCACAGCGTCCAGCTCGCGCGCAGATCTGCGCCATCGTCCACACGCACCCAGTGTTTCCCCACACGCAGCACCGTTCCCCGCGCCGAGTGCCGATAACATCTACACCCCACATCTACACACGCATCGCGAGCGTCTCCACACACGCATCGCCCACCCGACTCGCGCCTTCGCACCGGCGAATTCGCGTCCCCCCCGCACGCACGCAGCGCCTCCCGCACGCAGCTACGCCCCGCCCCCAACGCCAATCACGCCTGGCTCGACGTCCGAGTCCGAATCTCTCTATGACGACACCACTCCCACAGGCCTCCCGCCACAGAAATAACAGCGGCGCCGATACAGCGGATGCGCCCCGGACTCTCAAAAAGAGAATCCAAAAAAGAAAGATGTCTCACCTCCGCAGGCTGGTGATACACGCTCGTCTGCCCGTTGACGACGTACGTCCCCACGGGGATCATGTCGTCGCCGGCGCACTGTGAAGAACGACGTTAGCATACGTGAATGGAAGGGAGAACGTGAGGAAGAAGAACGGAGGGGAAGGAGGGGAAGGAGATGGTGAGGATAGAACGAGTGAAAGAGGACGCGGGGAGGGAGTGGGGGGGAGGGAGAAGAAGTGGGGAGGTGACACACGCTCTCAAACGTCCCAGCAACCGCGCTATTCGGCGCATTGTAGTCGCACCCGAGGCGGTCGTAGATGTTGTTGCACAGCCCCTGCGGGTTCGAGCCGGTCTGGTCGCAGATCTTGCCGCAGAAGGCGTTGGCGCCGATGAAGCTGGGGGGCGAAGCATGAGTATTGGGTTAAAATAACGGGAAAGAAAAACAAGAGCGGATGAGGTGGGGTGGGAGGGTGGGGAGGGGAGAAAGATTAGAGTAGACGCGGGGGAGGGTGGGGAGGAGGATGCGGATGCGGATGCGGATGGTGATGACAAGAGGCTAAGAGGGGAAAAGTGGAGGATGAAAGGGAGGGACTCACAAACTCCAATGCTGCGCTTGGACAAACGTGGCGTTGTTTCCGCCGGCCGAGGGGAAGTTGTTGGTGTAAACGAGCCCGCCCATGGGGTTGCCCTCGCCGTCCTGTCCGCCCGAGTCGAGCTCGCCGCCGTATTCACCTGCGAACAACGCGAGCGTTAGCGGTGGTTCGTATGAAAGTAAAGGACAAAAGGAGAGGAAAGGAAAAGGCAAGGCGAGGGGGGTAGGGATACAACCCAGCCCGAACCGAAGCCACCCAAAAATTCTGCCCGCCAAAAGACACACCCAAATACCAAGCAAGAAGAAAAGAGACGAGAACGCACCGGCAATATTCAACTTCGCCTGGTCAATCGTCCCCGCAATCTGAATATACGACGGCGTCTTGATGGATTGAAGCCCGGTGATGGCGCCGTCAGGGATGATGCGGGTGCCGTGCCCCTTCTTGGTGCACCACGCGACGACGTCGCCCTCCGTGTCGGAGATGGTCGAGTTGGGCGGGCCGGGGGCCCACAGGCAGAAGTCTGCGCAAATCGTCAGTAATGAATCAAAGAATTTAAGGAAGAGAAGAGAAGAGAAGCGGCGAAGGGAAGCGAGTGGGGGAGAGAAGAAGCAAGAAGCAACGAACCATCGACATGGTTAACGAACATGGTCTGGCAAAGCGAGTCCTGGTTCTCCGTCGTCGAGTTGCAGATGTTGTACCCCGTCTGGAACCCGCGCGGGTCGTCCGTGTCCGTCATCACTTGGTACGGCTACAGCTACCGCAGCCTCACGTTAGCCACCTCGAATCCGACCCTCCAAAAGAGGGGGGAGGGGAAGACGCACGATAGCGTTGTAAGGGACGACCTTGTTCACGAGCGGGTCGGTGGAGAAGTAGTCCGCGCGCACGACGGTGGCGGACAGCGCGAGGAGGGTCATGGATAAAAGAGTGGAGGACATCGTCGTTTAGAACGTCGATTCAGAGCTAGCGTAGAGCGGATATGTACGGTTTTCGAGAGGCGCACGTCGCCGACAGAGAGGGAGAGGGGGAGAATGATGGGGGAGAATGATCTGAGAGGCTGTGGTGGCTGATTTTGTACCCGCTGATCGTATCGGTCCAAAAATAAGTGAGTGATGAGGCTGGCTCAGCCGACGTCCGTTTCAGGGAGGGCGTCAGGAACGCTTCAACTTCAAGGGGGTATGTAGGGGCGGGAGGGGGAGGGGCAGAGCAAGTTTGTCATAAAGGAGGTTGCTTTCTATATTTTTTTTTTTTGAAGAGAAACAGCGACGGCGACACGTGGCGGCCGGCTGGCTGTCGCCAACTCTTTGCTGTCTAGGGCCAATTTTAGTTTTGGACGCTGCCGCTGACAGCGCAAATCCTCGACGTGCTCCGATATTGGGCAGCACAAGGGGGGTTCAACAGCCGAATTGCCGACACCGGGTCGGAGGGGGGGGGGGTCCCCCCAGGAAGGCTTAAAAAAACTTTTTGACTTACATTTCGAATGAGTTTTCAATCTCGCTGAAACAGCCTAAAAACATCATAGGACATTCAAAAACACTTTTTGAGATGTGCAGCCCGAATTTTGATCGCAACTACCTAATTGGGACAGAACGGACATGATCGTTTAGATTCGGCGGGAAAAGTCCCCGTCGAGCTCCCTTGCATAGCTGAAACACTGTGGGTGCCTCTGGTCCTAATTGGAACATTGTTGGTTGGGTTCGAGTAGAACGGCATAAATTCTCGGGCCAAAATAACAAGCCAAAACAATTGATCGCCGGCGGATCCGTGGGAAAGTATTGCCTCATATAGGGGTTCGGGGGTGGTCTAGAATCTTGGTTAAAAAAACTTTTCGACTGTATATCCGATTTTTAAAAGTTGAGCCCCCCTTGGGGCAGCACAGTCTCTGAATATTAACGTTGAATTTCGCTCACAAGTTCACGCTGTCTCCTCTCTCCTGTCTGTGGCTCACTCCAATATTCCGACTACGGGGCTCCGAGGCGCAGTTTCCTGGCTGGGTTTCCAGGCCCCTCACGTCTCCCATTGCCATGGCCTCGTTCAGTTCAGAGTTTTAGTTGGGAAGAACTGAAGGTGTGAACATGATATCCATACACATATCCTTGGGAATTATTCTCCGGCCGTCACAGCACCCCCACCAGCTGAGACACGCCCAAAAGAGCAATGCCTTGTGGATAAGCGCGCCTCACATTGTACGGGATAAAATTAAGCAGGTTGGTGGCATTGAGGGCAAGAAGTGTGTCGGGTATATATGTACGGAATTAACTTCGAGACCATCTATGAGGGCGTACAGTATGTGCTTTCATGTCCTTCGTTTCGTCGGCTCTCTGATTTGGTTTAGTCGAGGGACGGTGTCGAAGAACAGGTCTGTCTGTAGGTAGACAGAAAGAATGGGTCGGTCGTCCGGGTACGGGGTGTACGGGTGAAGCAGAAAGATGGGTGATAGGCCCCAGGAATGGCTCGTACGCGTAGAATAAGAAAAGCGCGAGAAATGGGGAAAGTCGCGTGTAGGCGTGAGATACGCGTGGAAGGCGTAAAGACTCGGTGATGGCGGGAATATGGAGTATGAGAGGTAAGTGTTCACTGGCGACGTGCCCACGGTGGGACACTCAAGTCACTGGTCGCGGCGTAGATGGTGGTTTGGGTGTAAGAAGGTGATATTTGGCCGTGTGTACGTACAAAACAAATAGACGGTCCGAGGACCGATGTATCGTAAAGCACGTACGGAGAAAGCCGGGAAGAGAGGGCGACCTGCGGTCCAACCTACCCTTCCACAACGGACAGTGGAATAAATCTGTTACATGGAAGTCGTGTGTTGTCTCCGAGTCAATTCGGATGGTGATGGCATCCCGCTGCGACGCCGCCGGGCGCGGCTGGTTGTTCAACGTAAACGCGGTGTGCAGAACAAAAAGAGGGGTATACTCACTCTAGTGCGGGCGGGAGCCTCCGAATAAAAACGGTCGCGGCTGGCATTTTTGCTCGTGGACTTGATGTACTCTCGAGAGTTGAGCGTCACCAACATCGAGTTGGTGTAGAAGCGTCCCACTGCGACAAGAATAAGAATTAGATACGGAGGGAAGCTACACCGGACTCACACATCAGGAAGAAGAAAATCCTGGAGGTCCGTCAGTATCAATGACCACACTTTGCAACGGCGACCACGCACGGGAGGAATGTGTCCGGGAACGCCGAAATCTGCTCGTAGTCAGCTCGAAGAGACAAGTGACGGAAGTCTTCAGACGTACGCAGATAGTCGCCGCAAGGGCACAAACACTGGTTGGCAGCCCAGTGTTGAATGTGAAGACCATCTGAAGGTCGGAACCTGAGTGTCCACTGTCCCTACCGCGGAGCTACTACTCGTCTCATACCAGTCTATTGATCAGATCGGTCGATTTTTTGAACCCAGTCTTGGACCCTTGGAGGAGAACAACCAGAACAACGGATATGGTTATGTCCGCTGCCGCCGATAGTGTGTTCCCGGTGATCGACAGCCTCTGTTGATGTAGTTGGATGAGGGTGTCATCGGGGGAAGTCCGACGCAACGTACCTCTAACGTGATCACCTCCGAGAGCAATGTGAGTTGCACGCTAAATATAATCGTAAGCACGAGCACAAAGGGATGAATCCATTGCCTACGCTTTGGCTGCATAAACTACAACGACGCAAGTTGGGGTTACTTTCGGATTGCCGGAAGATGGGTAGCTATCTTGCCTGCGAGGGTCACTGCAAACCAATTTTTGTCAGGTGAGTCAGATAAATACACCATTCGCTCCTTTTTCAACGGGGCTGATCGAGTGACAGGTTCGATTAACCCGGCGGACGATGCGGACGAGTGGTGGGTGTCTTGGGGACGCTTTCGTTAATGACGGATGAACAATACAAGTCTAGTATCCTAAGTGTTCAGTAGGTATAAATCGCGGCGGCGTAAATAGATAATAAGACTTCTATCCCGGGTCTATATCACAATGCTTTCCCGTTTTGCGTGCGGACGTTAGGTGGTATTTTTCTTGAACCAGCACCCGATGGAGAACTCAGGATTCTCATCCTCCTGAAGCTGAAGCTCATCCAGCCCATTTGGTTACAGTTCTCGCTAGTTCGAGGCAGCAGGGCAGTGCGGGAAGTAAAGGTACTACTTACATCGGAGTACCTAAACTTAGCATCAATCTGTAGTGCTTTTGGGGGGGGAGGGGGGAGGGGGGGCTCAGCATGAGTGCTTTCGAGGTACTACCTCAAAATACAATACCTCTGAGTGTTTTTCAAGAAAACAGCCCATTTCAACCGCCAGACATGGCAATCGCCGTGATGGCATCATGTCTGACGCCAATCACGTCTCGGCATTGACCGGACGCGACTCTTCTCTTACGCTCGTGCGTGCGTCGCTCCAGCGGTCCCATTCGCAGCTGCTGGCACCAAAAGCCAGCCCTTGTCGCTCACCAGTCGAGTACGATCTACTACTGAAGGAGTCTCCCATCGAATCATCCACCCCCCGCCAAAATTCAAGAATGTAATCTGTGTCGTGCCGCAGTAAGAGGTTCGTACAATGGCACATACAAATCTGAGTCTCTCGAACGCCCTTCATCTGCTCTCCAAGAAGCCAAGAAGTAAACACATCTGACTAAGATTTCCATCACACGGACTCGAGGCCGGCGGACAAGGCGGACAAGCTCATGAACTACAATAACCGCGCGGAGGTGCAGAAATGCGATCTCAATCATCTGGCAGAGTGTGTTCGTCATTCCTTAGCACGATATCAAACTAAGCCTCATTCATTCAACAGCCCCGGGACATTCTCGACGAGAAGACCGCAAGAGCTTTTGGTCGTCAGCAGCCGGCGAATGGCACGGCTCCTGAGGAAATGAAGTACCACGGCCTCCGGGTTTCGGTGAGACATTTGGAACGGCTATTAACAGGCAAGTGAGAAAAGAATGGTAAGGATAAAAAAGAAGTCGGCGCACCACAAGCCCTGCTTTAATGCATCCGGCGACAATGGTCTGGTGTATCAAGATGTCTGTTACGACTAGCAGACCGACCTCCTCCCCCTCTGCGCCACGGCGTTGGGGTCTGAGAAGGTGTGCAGCATGGTGCGCCGATCGAGCAAACTCGAAATGCCAATCAGGAAAATCTGAAATACTATATAGTTCCGGGCTTACTTTGTGGGTCTTCCAGGGTCTTTTTGGGTCTATGAAAGTTGGAGGCTTATTATGAGTGTCTCTGCATGTCTATGATGGTCTATGGTTTCCATGGTTGTTCTCTCGTGGTATTTCTCGGTCTATGTATTCCGAGATGATTTTTCTTACACTATGGAAAGTATACAGATAAATGGTTTCCTGACCCCCTAGTGAGTAGGAGATGCCTTGAACATGATTTGACCTTGCACAAGTGCATGGGAACTCAAGCATTTCGGCTCGCCGTTTGTGGTGTCCCGGAAGTTGAAGGAACATCGATTCCAAAGTGTCGATCACCTAGGCAAGATTAAACCCACGTTGGCATGTTTGACGTGACGCTTTCCGGAGGCCCCCAACGATACTTGGTACAGGGAACGTGTTGAGAGTTAGTGCTGACGGAATCTGCGGAGAAACGTCACGGTGGATCAGCGCCGAAGAGATTGCCGGTCGGCTATCGGTTCCGAGTATTGCCCGTCCACAACAGCGCCAAGCATTGATCTGCCACGTCGTCGTCTCTCTTCCTCCCCCCTCCATCACCCTCCTCCCTCTCCTGCGCATTCGCCGTCAGTTTCCGTCTCCGTGTTCTTCAAACTTCGGCATCTTCAACCCACCTCCATATCAACCTCTCTACCTCTTCTCAGGCTCTGTCACAAGTCGGCACTCGCTGTAAGCACTCGCCACGCAAGCTCGCAACACCCTTCCCACACGCAACACCCCTCCAACATCCGTGGCAAGCCATGTCCTCCAAGTCCCATATCCCTGTCCTGTATGGCCGGGCGGGTCCAAGATTGTCTGAAAGTTCACAACATCATAACGTCCTCTCCGCTCGCTCCCCCTCCCTCTCCGCCCCCCTCCCCCTTCAAATCCATGCCGCTGCTCAACTTCTGGCATATCACTGGACACCCCGTCGTTTCCCCCTCCGCAAATCTCTCGTCTCGACGTCTCGTGCCATCCGCAAGTCCTCAAAAAATTATTCTCCATCTTCGACTTCCAATCCAGTGCAAGATCTGTCCGAAGGTGTCAACCTCAAGCAGCCATTCCATTTGTGCGGGATTGTGACTCTCTATACCACCCATTTGCGGCGATTGGGCACTTGGCGATTTTCGGATTTGCGTCACGTATTATTTGTGTCTTACTTAGTGTCGCCAAATATATATTTTCATCGTTCGAAACTTCCATTGGTCCTTCGGAAACATTCAAGCTATGAGTACTATACGGTCTATCTGGTCTTTGTGTCTATGATAGACATAACCAGCACTATGGGGGTCTATGGGTTTCAAACCGCCCCTCCCACCTTTCTTTCATAGACACCGTTTACTTTCGGGTCTATGGTGTCTATCAGTGTCTTTCGGGGTCTTTATGGCAACTTCAGGTTTTCCTGATCAGTGTCATGTGGCCCGTTTCATCACCCCATGACTCACTGTGAGAACGCAACAAGGACCCCGGTCCGGGTTAATGGTCGTGAAGGCCTGATGAGAATCCTGACAAAATTTTGAGATTTTGACCTCTACGCCTGACCAAAATCCTGACAAAAATGGCCCTCAGGAGCGCTCGGCCTGTTCCAAATCCTGACAAAAACGCGGCAGCGGAAGACAGATTTTCACCTTAGACCCTGTATGGGGCGAAAAAACGGACCTGATGCAAATTCCTGACATTTTTGGCGCGATTTTGGGTCAAGGCCTGTTGCAATCCTGACAAAATTTTGAAAAGTCGTCCTGACATTTTGCCTCAAAAAAAATCAGGCCTCCAAAGGTATCAACCGGGGTCCTACGCAACACCGCGATTCTCATGGGATGTGATGGATGGTCAATGATCTCGTGATTGAGGGAGTAGTCAAGAGGAGGATGGACGGACCAGGACGGTAGACATTGTACAAAGTTGGATGCCGTTCGCTGAGTAAGCCTTATTAGAGTTTGACAACCGGAACCGGAATAATCACCACTCAGCAACCGCTCATCTCGTCAAGTGAGCATCTCAGCGCCCTATCTTGACGGTTCAAACTTCAAAGAAAGACGGAAGAGCACTCGAGTCTCGGGGAGCCCGGTAAGACACCTTCAGTGCGACTGCTCTATAGTATGGGAAACGGACACCTTGATTATTCGGAAGGCGCAGCTTCGCGGCATACGAAAAGTCTCCATCCACCTTGCCCGATCGGTACTTACCCCGATTAAATCTTGGATCATCTGATGGAAGGCGATCGCTCGCGTGCTATAACAACAATTCGCTGACATATGAGTAATCCCGTCTCGGTCTTCAGCGCTCTTTACCTCACCGTCACCCCGCTCGTTAACGCTCCGCCAATCTCCCAGATGAGAATCGACATAGCGCTCGATAGGGCGTGCGTACGTGTTTCTGTGCCTCGCAAGACGACCTCTGACCATGCTATTCCATCGCAGTTCATCGCACTGGTTCTGGAAACATTCAATTTCGGTGTGTACTTTAGCCGTCGAGTCTCATGTCCCGCTCTAAGATGTCCGACAGGGATATTCACCATTTTATTCGCTGTAACGCTGCAGATGATTACGAAGAAGCGCATCAGCAACGCCAATCGGCTCATGCTGCCCACACTGTGTCTGATATGGATTTTTTCCATGGCGGTGCGTTACATTCCGTATATCAAGGACTCCAGCTCAGAAGCATACAGCACTGGGTTATAGATATAGTCCGCGCTACGGAAGCGTTTCTGGATACACCTGAAGGGGCGCTCGCTTACTACGCCAACATCGCGAATCCCCTTCAGCTTGCGAAGACCGCCGTGTATACCTGCCTAACATTGACAGGCGACTTCTTTCTGGTAAAGCGTCATGACCAAGTGTCCTCGATGGACTCCGGCTGAGAACTTTCAGATTTATCGTTGTTGGGTAGTTTTTAATCGGAACTGGTACGTTATCGCCTTGCCCATTTTATTATGGTTCGGCACCGGCAGTGAGCAATATTCCCAAATGCTCCGTGACTCGCTCTGAATTCGTTTGCAGTTGCTGGCTTTGGCGTCACCCACGCCTTTTCGTTGGCCGGAAGAGGGGGAATATTCGTTGCCGGCGTAGTGGCTCCCTGGGCCCTGAGCGCCTTCTGCATGACCCTCAGCTTGAATGTCATTTGTACCCGTGAGTTCCAGTCATACGCTACCGTACTTTCACTCATTGAATCGCCACACAGTACTCATTGCCTACCGCATTCTGGGCGCGCGGGCGGCCTTGCACAGACACAATGCGCAGCAGAGCCGCGTATTCTCTGCGTTGGTGAGCATTCTCCCATGGACCGCTCCTTCGGAGGCTAACGGAGCTCAGATAATATTCCTCGAGTCCGCGGCGCTCTACTCCGCGTCTCTCACCGTCCTTCTCATCCTCTACGTACTGAACTCCAACGCGCAGTACATCCTCATTGACGTGGTACGTCCCTCGTCGCCATGCATCGTAAACGTCCTTTGCTAACACGTCTAATTTTCCAGACATCCTCTTTGATTGTGCGTTGCTTCCCCCCTCCCATGCGCCTCGCTTCCTAACACACCTGCGGTCCACAGGGAATCACGTTCGCCACGATCCTTCTCCGTCTCGCCATGACGAACCAGGCCTCCCAAAGCGACTCCCTCGCAAGTCTGCGTGCGCAACAAAACAGGTCCAACGCATACCCAATGACCAGCGTGAGCGTTTCGCGTGTGGTCGAGGTGGATTCGTATGGGGAGAGTAAATCGGTGCCCCTTTCTGGCCGACTGGACGAGTCGGTGTAAGTATGTATACTTGCGTTGCAAATAATTTAAAGCCTGCACATTGAATACTAAATAGGGCAGTTGTCTACATTGATTGTAGATTGTGAATCCGGAGGGGATATCGTGTAGATAGTGACCAACGATGTTCGAGCAAGTCGGGAAAGAATCTTAATAATACGCCCACCGGAATGGCGCTACCCACCGACTGGATTTCCTTTAAAAAGCCGAGCTTGCTCTGAACGTGCGTTTGACGGAGCCACGCACCAGAGACTTCTGCGCTATATCGTTTAACCTGCGATCTCGAAGAACGGCAAAATTGTGCCTCTTTCGATTCAACAATAAGCACACCATTTTGTCGTAGTGTGCAGTGTGCAGGATGCCGATCTGCAGAGGATCCTGTTGCTTCAATTGTGCGAAAGGACGCAGATGGTTGGGTGGTGCTGCAAGTGATCCTGGCGGACGAAGGACCCCGGTGTACCTATTATGCGATGGAAAATACCGAGCCAGGCGGGATTGACTTGGTCCTCAGTCTTGAGTGGGGGCTTTGCCGATTTTGCACGTGTGTGTTCCGGGCGGTACCAAAGTGCAGGCGACCATCCTGAGTCACTTCGAATGAGAAACTGAAAGCTTGATAGGTGATTGGACTTGAACTCCGGATTCGACGAGGTGGATCAGGGTAGGTAGCAACTTGAAGGTCGGTAAAAAATAGTGTGGCGCGCCAAAAAAATAGCTACATCACTATACAAGTGGGTTTATAGCCATACAAGCATCCAGTCACGCGAGGGATGTTGAGCAATCCTGGATTGAACGGACTGAACATTTGCAGAGCCTTATCCTGGTGACAATTCGTCTTGGATTCGTCTCGAAGGCTTGGAGAAAACTAGGAAGTTGAGGGGAGTTGGCACCGGGAAGTGGAAGTAGGATTCTTGAGGTCTTGAGTTTCGAGGCGCAAGGGAGGGTTGGCTAGCAAAAAGGATGGTAATGGTCAAGAACAGGATTCAGAGCGTCTTGCCAAACACGACCACCATCAAGCGGCACCACCAAATCGGCAACTGCCGGCGCTCGTTTCCTTCCGCCTCCATGTCGCGCACGGCCGAACTCCCGCCCACGCCCATCCGTCGCGCACGGGCTGCCCGGCGTCCCCTATCATACGACCTCCAACAAATGCGAACCTCTGCCCCGCCGCGCGCTGGGGCCCAGCCGCAGCGTCGCGAGGTCCTTTACTGCGGCTCAATCCAGCCATTCACCTCCCAGCAACTCATCGAACCTTACCCAGATGCGGATCCGCTCTCAGCGTCCTTGGGCACGCAAAATTTGCCCGAACCGCGCCAGCAAGTGGCACCGAAATCGAGCGGATGCGGGGCGCAGGTGCACGCAGCTGCGGTGCCGGAAATGCGAATGTGGAGTGCGGGCGCGCGGGGTGTGGCGCGGACGGTTATCACACTGGACGAGCAGTATGTTACACCTCAGGCTTGCAGCATGCTGGATCTTCCCGGCCGCGAGCGATGTGGGTGTGAGAGCGAGTACGTTGGATGTGCCGTTTGGTGAGTGACGGGAATTTGAATGCGTTGCTTTTTCGGTGTTGCTTGGTTCGAGTCGCGCCGTGCTCGACGCTCAAGTCTGTTGTGGTCTCTGACCGCTTGCTTTAATCAACCTCTTATTACCTACTTACTTGCATTTGTGACCCAGTTTCGATCGCTGTCCACCGCTTTTTTTAAAGCTTATAGCGTTACAACCGCTTCTCTTCCAATTACCAACGCGACCTCAAGCTTGACTGCATAGTCTCTTGGCGCATTTTGGCTCCCAGTCCGCGCGTCTCCAACTTCAATCACTAACCCCTCTCTCTCAGCGGGAACCACCTCGGTGCGCTCTTCACCCCCTGCGCCGAAGACGCATCGTCCACCTACGCCACCTCGGCCATATACACCTTCCTTCCCGCCGCCGTCTCTCCGCCTATTCACGCCCCGGATCCCAATATCAACACCGATTCGAATGCAAATCCAAACCCACACTCCGCTGCAAACAGGCTCCCGCCCTCCCTCTACCGCCGCCCCGCCCCCGCCCCCGCGCGGTCCGTCCTTGGCGACGTTGCCCCCAACCCCAACGGGCCCACCTCCCGCACCTGGTCCTCCACGCCCACACGCTACATGTACCCACCCACGCGCGCCGACCCCGACACAGCGCCCACAGATACAGATACCGATGTACCGACGGGCATGGCGCGGCGTGCGGATTCGCAGGTTCGGCGACGGGAGGAGGTGCTAGCGGCCGTGGCGCTCGAGCTGCGCCGGCGCGAGGAAGGGACTGGGCTCCGCGATTGGTCCTACGATGCGGAGGCGCCGACGCTGCGCGTGGAGCCGGCGGAGATATTGTTCCTGCCGCGGGCGGAGCGGGTGATGGGGGTGGGGACGGGGACGAGGGAGAGGGACGAGGGACGAGGGCGCGACGACGCGGGTGTTGCGTGTTGGGCGGCGGACGAGGAGAGGGGGTGGAGAGGAGACGGGTGGGGGTACGGAGGATGCGGCGCGGTAGGGAATGAGCCATTAATTGGCCGCCCATGGAAGCGAGGGGGAGTGAGGAGATGTACGTTCGTTTGTTCGTTTACTGACATAATGTTGGTTGGTATACTTGGTGTACTCACTTGTTGTCTTTTCTGCTTTCATGTGGCGTCAATCCGCATTGACTCGTGCGGCCCAAAAAGGAGAACTGCAGATCTTTGTAGACCCAGGCTCCAGAAAGTTAAACGGGTGAAATGATGGCTTGAGTGCTGTGGTACTAGGAGCCAGAAGAAGAAGGCGCGCTGTTGAAGACGAAGGCCGGAGAAGATGGTGGTTGAGGACAAGCGCCAAACAAGCGGCTGTCAAGCGCTTTGGCGATGCTACACCGCCACATTTGCTCTGGGCGGCCCTTCTTTCTGCCGTGGACGTCGGACGGCCCATACGACCTCGTTCCTTCCGCTCGACTCGCGGAGCACACCGGCCAAACTGAGCAACAAGAATGGGAGCGGATTATGCCGCACTGTTGAGCGGATTATGCACTGTCGCGCGTGGAGGAAGGATTTCCGCAAATAGACATTAGTAGTTAGTGAGAAGACGTGGTGCGCGTGCTCTTGGTGTGCTCCTCATTTCATCCGTTTACATTCGTTCTTTCGTGCCCGGGCTCTTCTGTCGGACGTTGGCGACGACTACAGTTCTACCAGCACGGGGACCGGGACACACGTTTGACTTCTATTCCATCCGTGCACGTTGTGGTGGTTTTCCAACGATGTTAATAACCACTTTGTCTCAGGGACAGTACCTGAAATTCAATAAGTGATGACTTTCCCCGAAGCTTTCGCATCCCAGGAAGAATAGTCCCTCCCCTCGCAGGAAGCCCGTGTCGTCACATGTAAACCACTTCTTCTGGCGTTCTCTGCCGACGGGATTACGGATGACAACGCTATTTTCACTGCGGTTCCCACCGGAAATTTGGCCGCGAATTCTGTCCCGCCCTTCCGGTGCACACCCGTATTTTTATCGTGCTACCCTTGAATTGATTGCCCTGGGGTAAGCTGCATTCCGCAACTGAGATAGAGTTTTACTCCGAGCCTAAAAATTCAATTTCAACTTTACATGGTCCCACAGCCATAGAAAGGTACGAAACGCCGAGGAAGAATGGCACAACAGGCACGTCGAATTTATCTATTGTTACCTCCCGGCACCTCATATGCGCGAAAACAGCACCGATTGAGCTTTCAGGCATGGCAGAAATTCATCCCTGGTGGAGCCGGTCAGGACCAAAAGGCCAATCGGCGGCTACGACGAACTTTGGGACCCCAGGTCGAACGGTCCCTGCCCTCCCAGGGAGGCCGTATCGTCACATGTACCCCACTTCTACTCGCGTACCGGATGACGGATAGAACACAAGTTTCACCGTGGCTCTCACCAGAAATTTCCATTCGGTGAGTCAAGTTCCTCACACTAAAACAACGGGGAAATGAGCGGACTGGTGACAAAATGCGCATGCGCTGAATGGCCACTAACTCCGTACCAGTGTGCACCCTATATTTTCATCTCGCTAATTTTAAATTGATTGCCCTAGAAGCTGCATTTAGCAACCGCTGTAGACTTTTACTCCGAGTCCAAAAATTCAATTGCAACCCAATTTCAACCTCATCTGGTCTCACAGCCAGCGAAAACTCTCGACCGCCAAGATCCTAAAGGTAAAAAAGGTATGCAACGCGGAGAAGCAAAGACACAATATTTCATTAACCGATCGAATCCTAGACACTCGTTGCACAAACGAACCGTTCCCCTGGCACCACTCAATACCACTCTATTCTTACAATCTCTGCCGAATGGTTGAGAAGATATAAGCGGCACGGAATTGCACGTTATCTCTGTGATGTGGGGTATAAGAGTTGGAGGAAGAAAGGGCTGCTGGGTTGCAAGAGGCACAACTTCTACTCACGATGAAATCGTTTCCCCTGCTGTTACTGGCGGTCTCGCCTTCGTTCATCCCAGTCAATGCTGGGCTCAAGATTCGGGACGCATCATCCATGGCTGCTGACATTCAGGACGGCCAAACGGGCGTCCTGATGGTTTTGCCGCCGCGCCAGACCGATACGGGCACCAAGCGTGTACCAGGTATGTTTAAAATCTCCAGCTCAATTCATTGGGCACTCACACTGTGTGGTCTAGATGCTGACCATCCCTTCATTCCACCTGGGACCAACGACATGCGCGGACGTGAGGCTCTCTTCCTTCAAATGTTTGAGTTAAATTCACTCACTCTTTGGTATAGCATGCCGTGCGTACCTGCAGCGGTCAAAATGCTGCGCCTCGTCTCTCATATTCTATATTATTACGTAGCGGCCATGAATACCCTCGCCAACCATGGCTACATCTCCAGAAAGTACGCGGAGTCCCCCGCTGCTCCCGCTTGTGTCTCATTGATTCTGTCTCGTAGTGGAATCACCAATTTCGAGGAAATCATTCGCGGTACCGCCGAGGCTTTCAATCTCGATAGGGACATGTCTTCCGGTATGGCGGCACTGAATATAGTAAGGATTTCAACGTTTAGGTGTATCTGTCTCAGTCATTGTTATTACCGAAAGCTCACGCGAGGAAATCCTTTCGTGAACAAAATTTCCATCGGCGGAATCTCCCCGCTCGTCCCTCCGCTGCCGCATCGCATCGATGGACCCGAGACACAGGGAATAGCGAAACACGGGCGAGTTGAAGGTGAGAGCGCACTTACCTGGGACTGTAGTTGAATGTGCAATCATTCGAAGGTGACGCCTCGATGACTCGCTCCGACGTTCACACCGGCGACAATCGTAACTTCAATCAGACTCTCTGGGATAATGTGCGATAGTCGCGGTACACTTGCGCATGTCTCAACTTGAGATAGGACTTGGCACAACTCGCAAAATTCGGCGATGATGGACCAGATGGCCCGGCCACGGTGTTCAACCTGCAAACTCTGATCGAATTGGACCGCCAGAACTTGGAGTCCGACCAGGCTTTGGACCCTGAAGTATGTACTTCCCACATTCAAAGGTTTGCAATGACGCTAAGATCACACCAGTTTTCAATCCCCATCCGTCGTTTGAATGCCGCCATCGGTAAGGGACCCGGACCGAATTCAGGATGTACTCACATCAGCCCACCAGGTGCATCGTCGCTCATTATGAGGCAAGCATTTTCTTTCATAGCACAGAAGAATTTCGAACACTGGTTCCGTGGCTAGCGTGTTTCCAAATGGTATAAATATAGAGCTTAAGTTGTGAATTAGGCGACTCATCACAATACAGGAACGACAAAGCAGGCCACCAAGCGGATTATCAGCTCCTTCTTCATGAACCAGACTTTCCCCGAGAACTGGCACCGCGCGGCGGCTCCGGTTCTGGGGTCCCCCACCCCCGCTGAAATCACAGCAGCATTGCCCGAATGGGTTCCTGGCCACAACGATGAAAACGGTGTTTTCGTGGCTGATCCCCCGGCACCTGCGCCATTCAACATCAGTTCGGTGCGTTGTATTGGGGGGCATGACAGCCAGCCCATATTAATCTCGGGTTAGGGCTGTGCCAACTACTGGGACACGCTAGTAAATGCTGTCCCAGGAACTCTCGCAAACGTGACTGGAATATTCAAGCAGAACGTGGATTTCCTCAACGGTATGGTTCCCTTCGCTTCGCTCGATTTGGATGGCTCACCGGGTATGCGAGGTATACTCTTCAATGCGTCCGGGTGCACAGAACCGCTCGCGCCAGCTGGCCCTACAAATGTCTAGGCGGTATGAACATTTCCACATCATTTGTCTTGACACTGATCGTCTCTTGTCCCAGGTAAATTTGGCATCCGAATTTGAAGGGCTGAACTTAGGACACAGTCTCTGCATATGTCCCTCCATTGCACTCGTAATTGAATATGCGCGGCGGGTCGGTTGGAGCAATCGACACCTATAATATTGCCGAGTTCCTTCGATGCATATAGTTTTGAGGGCTCGTGGAATCTATGGTGCGCATCACCTAGCCGCCACTACCAAAATTCAGTGGCCAAATTGGCCGGAGAAAAAAAAATTTGCCAAAAGCACCTCTCAACCGGGTTTGAGGCTGGTTTCGAGGCAGTTCATGGTGTCCACAGCTCTGGAGGGAGTTCTTCCTCAGAGCCATCCCGTGTTTTAGCATCACTTCCCGACCTTACTCGCTCAGTTTTCAATATTTTCAGTGCGTGTGGGCAAATTGGTCCGAAGTGAAATTTCGAACTCCCCCAGTTTTGAGCCAATCAACAATCCCTCTAGAATTTCTCACCGGACACTCAAAAGGAACATTTTGGCTAGAGTGATAAGACAAATAGGCTTTTTTGGACCCGCAAAACCTCAAGCACGAGGTGGTGGCAGCTCACCATAATTCCTTCGGGCATTATGACAGGGAGCATTTTTTTTTTTTTTTTTTTTTTTTGAGCTTTCGGTATAATGAGATCTCATTAGACCGGGAGCACCTTCAGGAACCAATCTCGATGCCGCAAACAGGCGTTCGTCGTTTTGCGGAGAGACGGGAGTCGTCTGCAAAGATGGTTCGTTCTTTTTAACCCGCCATTTCCGTCGGGCTTGGCAGGTCAGCGCGCGGGCGTTTGGCGGTTGTGCAAGGTGGCACATCTGGGTTGGTGCCAAGTTGCTGCGCCGTGAGGGCTTGTTTGTCGCTGTATCGGCTCTCATCGTTTTTTGATGATCGGCCCCGGGCCGCACATCTTGCTTCTTACTCTCATCGTACTTACCTCAAAAGCTCCAATTCCGTTCTATCTGCGATACTGAAACAGGTGGGATGACTTGCGTTGTGAACGTCGCGGACGTCGGCCAGATCCTCCCTTGCGTTGTGTCCCTGGCAAGGCGCATAATGTCCGCGGGTGGCTTCGACCCACCGCCTCCCCTCAAACGCTCCACGCCAAGAAAGTTCGGGTTAAAGCGAGCTACCGTGCTCTACGCGGGCTTGTAGCCACAATGATGAGGGTGGGCGAGTGAGTGAGCTTCGCCTCCATCTTTGGTTCCGCGTTGATATTGACAGCAAAAGAAGTTCATCTTTAGCAGTGTTCGTTCTCCTATCGCTGATAATTCGTGCATTTCCCTCTGAAGGGCAAGTTTTCCTATTCACCTCCAGTCGGCGGGGCTTTTTGAGCTACTCAACGAATTTACAGCAGGCAAGGGGCAACAAAAGCTCAACTGAAGTTTGCAGGGTGGAGTCAACGCACGGTGTCGCTTGAAAACAGGGGTGAGGGCGAACTTCTGTGCTCTACGAGTGATACTTACCGAGTGCGCACTCGAACAGGTCTTCCACTAGATTTGCGGCGCGTTGATACAATCTCAGGAAGTGCGTTTGCGCATTAGCCAAAAAAAAAAACACGGGCCATACTTTCTAAAAAGCACTTCGATCGTTTATCCTACGGCCGGGGACCACAGGCTCCCTCGAAGTGTCGAGGCTGTGTTGGATTGGGCGAAGGTGACCTTCCGTGTTCTACGCCGACTTGCAGGACTTTTTATGATGTATGTGTTCCACTAAATCCTCCGATATACGAGCAAAACAAATCGATCATTATGTCTGGTGTTCTGCTAGGCTGCCTTATAGGTGTCCTCGTCACCGCTTCCCAACTACGAGGAAGTACGCGAGCCGCAGAGTAGACGGATGTCTTCGGGCACCCTTTCACGCGTACGACGGGTCTGGCGCCCCGCATTCGCAACACCCCCGCGCATTTCACGGAGGCTTTGAAAGCCCGGATTCCGTGATGTTGAGCTGGGGGTGACTCGTCGAAATGTCTACTGTGAGTCACTCAATTATTTTGGGTAAAGAAATGGATGAGAAACTGTCACCGCAGGCGCTTAACAGGTAATAGGCGCCGAAACTGTACGAACTGGGCGCAAAATGGATGGAAGATCCCACGACAGGCGTTTCAACAAATCACCAAGCGCGCTTCGCCGCGATGCCGCAGAACAGCCGTTCTCTTCGGATTCCTCCTGCGGAACCTCGCTACCTGAGTACGTTACTTGCGCATCCGAGTCGGAGTCGAGCGTGGTGCGTATCGTGAGTCATTAACCTCTACTTAAAGGCCAAGGATTTGCAGTGCAGTTCTGTACCAATCGCCGTTGCAATCTCCTGGCATGAAGTTGCAGTTCAGTTTTTTAGGGCCCCTGGTCCAAATTGGCACCGCCCCTACGATCCGGCTTGGGAACACGACCTTGGTTGGCCTCGACATTCCTACATTTAAGCAGGATCTCTTCGCCGGTACCTGATGTGCAGCAACTTAGCCCAAACTCAGCTAACGAACTGCTTCAGGTATTCCCTTCGCGGAACCTCCTCTTGGCAATTTACGCTTCAGGCTTCCAGTGCCAAAGAGTCTACCACCAGGTTCATTCAATGCGAGCGCCTTTGGACCTGCCTGCCTGCAAACGGCGGTATCGTATGTACGTAGTATGCGCCACTCCCTCCTAGCCACTTCGTTCATACAAAGCCCGGTCGCAGAGTGTTACGCCTGACTCAATGTCGGAAGATTGCTTGACTATCAACATCTTGCGTCCGGCTGGGACCCCAGCCAACGCCAGCCTTCCAGTAGTGAGTATTGATTGGCATACAGAATTAATGTTCACTCGAATGCTTGTACTAGATGTTTTGGACGTGCTTATATCTTGTGCTCCCCGATCGCCGTATAATATGCTGATCCAATGTCCAGATGTGGCGGAGGGTATAATGCGGGATTTTCTGAGCTCTACAATGCAAGCTCCATGGTCGCTCAAAGTGTGGCTCGGGTGCGTTCATTACATGCGACAAGAATGCGATCTCATAATTTTCAAAGGAACACCTGTGATTCACATCAGTTTCAACTACCGCTTGGGCCCATTGGGATTCCCGCAAGGCCAGGAAGCTGAAAAGCGAGGTGCATTGAACTTGGGCATCAGGGACCAGATCGCCGCCCTCCGATGGGTCCAACTTCATATCGAAGCTTTCGGCGGTGACAAGGACAAGGTGCATTTGACTCGTGAATCCATCACATACTGTACATCTTACTGTATCCACAGGTCACCCTCTTTGGACAGAGTGCGGGGTCTATAATGGCCAGCCTCTTGTTCTTGACTTATCCGATAAACTCATTGGCCAGAGCAGCGGTGCGCTGAAACTGATGCGCAACAACGCTCGCTGACCCACATCGTTTTTCAGATCTTCGAGTCTGGGTCTTCAGCGTCCCTTCCCTTATTCACCCCCGAGCGCCGGGAGGGCACATCGGAGAAATTTGTCTCCGGCGTCCCGTCTTGCGCCTCGCAAGCTACATCTAATTCAACATTTGGATGCCTACGTGCTGCTAACACGACGGAAATATTTAACGGAATGTCAACTGTTGAGGCTGCGGGGGTTGAACTATTCCCCTTCCAGCCTGTGATTGACGGGCCGGGAGGACTCATTCCCGACGTGCCATCAGTGTTCCTCAACCGTGGACAATTCGCCCGACTGCCGTTCATTGCCGGAACAACCCTAGATGAAGGTGAGATTCAGGTTTTACATCCCTGCTTTGTTCTCACATGTGTTAGGCACCATACTCGTCGATCCGACCGTCAATTCCAGCGCCGGAATCGTCGAATCATTGCTGGAGCAGTACTCTCCCTCTGTGTCCCCGCTGACTCTCAACGAATCTATTCGGACTTTGTTGAAGCTGTATCCCAATATTCCCAGCCTAGGTTCGTGCCTGCAGATATAACCACGCGATCGCTACTCATGACATGCTTCCCAGGCTCGCCTTTTGGCACTGGAAACGAGACGTTCGGACTGAATAGTCAGTACAAACGCGCCACAGCGATCCGTGAGCAGTCTTCACAGATCAGATAACATTTATCTGACAATGCCGCGTGAGTAGCATGGTCGAATTACACCGAGCGATGAGAGAGCTTGAAGCCGGATGACCGTGTCGAGCGGTGGCATCTTGGGTGCATCGGCAGACAAGAATCGAGAGCATGCCCGTCGTCCGCTGGAGCCGGGCTCATTGCACTTGAAACGGAGTAGGTGCCGCTCTGGGTTGCTAATTAATGCGCGGTGCGATAATTCCGGTCGAAGGCCGCCCGCAGTCAGCCCGGGGAAGGGGAAAGGCACAAGAGCTGGGAGAATAGAACTTTATGCGGGAAGGCATGAGTGTCCGCCAGAGATACTCGGGTTTCTGACGCACCTGAAGCACCAGAGACCATTGCGCCACTATTGGGTATGTATGGGCTAAGAAACGCGATTTGAGATGAGGGCAAGATGAGGGTAAGAATCACGATGTGCGTCTTGCTTGGTCTTGCTTGCTGTTGAGGCATCAGCCAAACACCCCTCCTGCTTCTTCCGCTCATCTCCATCGTCGCTCATCGCGCTCGCTATGCATGTCTGAAATCGGCAAGCTCGTTCCATTCTCCTTACTGCTCTTGATTTTCCTCCGCCGCCCTTTGGAATTCCTGATCGCAAACGGAGCTTGCGGCTTGCTTGCGGCTTTCTGCGGCTTTCGATGAGCTTGCCTTTTTGCTCGCTTCCTCTCTGACGCATCCCTCCTATTCATATTGTCTTTACCGAGGGAATCCGAGCTGTCAACTGCGCTCTCATTCCTCATCTCGTTACCTTTCGGAATCGTCCCTGGATTGGACCAAGATTGGACCGACCTTGTCTCTACTCAATATCTGCGCAAGCATGACCCATTGCCCACGACTTCGAGCTATCGTCGTTGTCTCTGAGGAATGCGCCATAACGCAAACCCGCTACTGTAGCACTTAACACACGCTTAATCCTCCAAAATCATCCCACCGATGCTTTTATCCTTTGGCTGCTGCGCGTTACAATTTCACTGGCGGTTCTGTCCACCTTCTCTCGTCTCTGAAGCCCGCCGGACCGAGGACCGCAAATCAAACAAGTCAAGCGCGTGCGCTGCGGCTTTCTTCCGAGTCCCAGGTCCTTGCTTCAACCAGCTTCCCGTCTGGCACAAGGTAGATGTGCTCGCCCTGCGCCCGCCCCTCATGGACATGCAAGCGCTCTTAATCAGAATTAATTGAAAACATCTCGGAGCGATGACACACGCAAACCTAAACTCATCTGCTGGTCATGGGCAGCGGGGAAAAAAGTACACGCATCCCGTTTTCGGCTCTGCCCTGCGGAAACGCCGTCCAAAAGCTAGCTGGCTTAGTACCGCTGTTTATCGCAGTCTTGGCCCGGGGCTCCTTCTTGTGCTAGCGGTAACGAATGCGCTGCATATTCCTAATCGCTGCGCGATCCTCCTGCGTGCTCGTTTGGATGTCGATATCCCTTTTGCTTAACTGCAGCTTGTCCTGCCACCGCTATCCGGGAGTCAATTCTGGTAGGTAGGCGGCATATCCCATGTGATGTTCGATATTTATGCGGACGGATTGGGCCCCAAAACAGGCCTAATGTCCCATCACTATGCGGACGAAAGCGAGCCAAAAAGCCTCTCATCTCCGATCCCTATTGAGAACGGACATGCGTCTTGCGTCGCCATGTCCGATCCATATACGGACGGTTCCTTCAAAAAATCACCCTTTACCCCAGTGTTCGCCCTCAAAATCACACACCACAGAGAAAAAAAATGAGTCCACCCCCATCGCCCGAAATCCCCTTCAAATCACCCCCAAAATGACCCTTCTCGTGTGCCGATGTCTGATCCACTATGCGGACGCTTCGAGCCAAAAATCAGGGCACCCGATCCTTATGCGGACGAATTTCCTCGTGAAAAGAAAAGACGGAAGGGGCCAAAATCTGTCTTTTTGGATCGAACCTCTCACGGCATATGCCGCCTACCTATTCTGGTGTCTAGACCCAGTGTATCCCATCTCTTGGAATTGGATCTTTTGGGCCTAGGCCTTGAACAGGGCCGACAGAACTAGCAGTTTTCCATGTGCACACCCATGTGAAGGGCAAGTGAGGCTCGGGAGACGCAGTTCATCCTACTTGTGAATATTGATATCCACCGGCGCCAATTTGAAGTTGCGGTTGAAAAGATGCCCGCAAGTTGTAGAGGAGTCTCAACGATGACGACCGCAATACAAGGAGTCAAACGCTGACTCAAATAATCCGTTCCTCGTGTACGACATCCAAGCGAACATAATCTGCAGGGACATGGCGCCAGATGGTCGTTTGTTGACACCACAATTTCGAGAAGTGACGAATGGCCAGCGAGCGAGGTCCTGGAACGTGGGAGCCAGATCAGCGCATCAGGAAAATCACGAAGGAACTCTGGCACGGAAGAGAGGTGGGATTAAGGGGGCACAAAAAACCAGGGGCCAGAACAAGGCATCAAATTGCAAAAACGGGACAAACATAGTACTTGATTGCTTTCGAAGGCACATCCTGGAATTACTTGGGATCTCTCGTCATCACCCACATAGGGACGTGATCCTCTTTGATTCCAGTGAAGGTTTCTTTAGCCACGACTTTGAAACCGAGATGTTCATAAATCACGAGCTACAATTGGCCATGAGCACCCTCTGCGGCGATACGGAGAAATAGGCATACATTGTCTTCCTTCTCTACTTCGACACAGAGTAATGTGTTTGCATTCTCTGCGACCGTATTGATAAGCTGCGTCGCTACGCCCTTACGTTGATATGCAGGGTCTACCCCCAGCGTTTGGAGGTGCCACGAGTTGTGTTTTGTATTCTCACCCAATGCCGTGGTAAGAAATATGTCGTATTTGTGAAGAAACTATTTCTCCTCTTCAAAACAATTCATAGCTTCGCGCGAAAAAGCCCGTACCTTGTGCCACCAGTCCACCAGATCTTTGCTGAACGAACCCATCAGTGGGCCAAGGGAGTGTTTTCGTTGCTCCTCGCTGGTGCGTCATCTGAGAATGGACAACCATAGGGCACCCGGGTGAACATACGTATCGTACATGGTGTGGCCTGGGCCAAACCACACAGCACATCCGACGATTTCATTTGTATCGGCAGTTTCCGCGATATACACCTCCCCACCCAAAAGCCCGGCAACAACAGTAGAGACCCAAAATGGGCCGATATGCCCGGTGTCGGGTTCTCCAGGTGTGTGGCCAGTCACAACGGCGGTGAACACATCTGAGGAATGGCTTTCAGTGTATGAGTCGCCTTAATACCAAGAGTCACTGGCCATTGGTGAAAGCTTTGGCTAAGACAGATTGGACCTGGGACAACTTTGGCATACTCCCAGGGTCGACAGTGGTAACGGGGGCCGGCTCCAGCTTTCGTACGCGGAAAGAAGCGGGCATTGTAGCTAAGTGAGGTTGCTCAGTCGGAGGAAGTGGGCTGATTATAAGGGATCCCCACTTTGCTCGTGTCGATATCAAGCGAGAAGAGCGGAGGTGGCGGTGGAATGTCACCGCTCTTGTTCCGCATGAACAATATGACAGCGGGAGAATTTACTAAGAGCCTGATCATGGAGCCCAGATATCTCCCGTTGGCAATGCCTACCCATGATGCGGCATTGCCCAACAGTGCCTCGGCGAGAAAAGAACGGACAGATGGAAGTTTTGCTGATTGACTTTGAACTGACTAACCAGTTTTGCTGATTGATTAACCGTTCCTCAAGGTTTACATGTAAGGCCCAACTGGAGGGTTTGGGCTTTGAACTTGGCGGTTGCAAAAAAGATATATCAGAGTAAGAATTTAGGCCTGGCTCGAATAGGTGACTTCCCCTCCCTTTCCTCGCCTCGCTTGATTGCTGATTCCTGCCTGTTCGATCCTCTCTCCAATACAAGAATGCCCTTCACCTCGAGCCTACGTCCGGCGGGTGATCCCTTCATCAAATTCAACCGCGGCCTCGGGTCATGGCCTACGGGTTTGCCTCTCAATAACCTCTCTCGGAATTATTCCATGCTGAAGTCGCAACTAATTTTGAGCAGTCTGTCTACACGGGTTTGAGCGCACAATAACGAAGCTGGCCATATCACTGGTGACGGGGAGCAGTTCCACTCGGCCAGGGACACCGGCCATCGAGACCACCTATTTGTCGGACCGCCAGGAACGCGTAAGTAGTACTACATGTGCAACTACATATGCAATAAAATCAATTTACATTTGGTTCAGGACGATGGTGGGGACAATAAGACTCGTCGCAGTATAAATATGCTCTTGTAGTAATCTTCATAAGTAATGATGTTGATCGATAAAAAACTTGTACAAATTACACTAGCCGTGTGAGCAACCAGATATCGGCCATTTATAACCCATGTCATCGAGCCCAGGCATTTGCGAGTAATCCACAAAAAATTCTGGGCTCCCCGGCGGGCAAGGATGTGGACTGTGCGATGAGCTCGCGCGGCTGGAGAGATACAGGTACGCGTGCGCAGCCTGCAGGCCGTACGCGTTACTGTCCACGCCGGAAGCCGAGTGGCGCCGATTAGGGTGAGGGACGAGGTTGGGTGGGGGGAAAGAATATCCGTGGTGCAGGCTAGTGGCTCCTTGAGTCGATACCTCGTGGTGTGACCGGGGGAATGTAGGGGCGGGAGACAATACAGGCTGAGCGGAACGAAAGGCCGATGGGCTGAACTGGTGTTGGCTTTGGTCCACCGCCTCTTGATCGAGGTACAGAGGGGAGAAGTAGGCGGGGGTCATAGACGGGGTCCATAATGGAGGGCTGGGTGGCGGGCTCGAATCTGTACCGGAGTCCGACCGATCTGCGACAGACAAATCTGGGCTCCCCTTCCGCGAGTGCCTGTCGGCCCCAACATATTCGCAGGTGAGGCCCTTCCGCGTACAGTAAGCACAAGGGTTCGTCGGCGGCTGCTCAGTCGTTACGCACTGAATAGATTATTTCCAAAGTCAAAGGAATGAAGAAGAAGCACATACTCGAATCTTTCGTCTCCTGCAATACGAACATGCGATAATGGTGCGGCGATGGCGTAAGACGAACTTCCGGGGAGGCCGTTCGATGGATTTTGTGGTTTGAGAACCGAAAGAGGACGACATGTTTGAGTTATCGTCGCTTCACGTCAGGCATTAGCCTTTATAGCGGAACCTTGATTTGGCTTAATGAGTTTGAACGGCGTGGGCGAGCCGGTCCCTGTCAGGTGAGATTAAAAATAGCTATGTACAACCAGACTGTATCCGCGGATAACGATGATCCGTCGTAGGCTGCTATGATCTATCGGTGGGCTGTTTTCGTTCATCGTCGGCGTCTCTAGATGTTCCACGACATCGCCCCAATGCATGATTGCTCTTCCCACAAATCGCCCCCGCATGGGAAGAACATCTCAGCAGGCCGACATATCAGCATACAATGAAGATACTAACGATTACGATACGTCAAAGCGGCGTATTCAACTTACCGTGATCTGCCGATGCATAAATAGTGCGTCAGGTAGCGCTTATGAGCGCTTATGGGCGCTTATGAGGCGGTTCTACGTGCCATGTTAGTAATGGGTTTCTTCAAATGCGCTGCGGGCTTATTCAGAAGTGGGCCACCCAACCCCAACGAGGTATTAGGCCAGAAACTATCCTGAGCGATCGGAGCGGTTGTTCGCGTATAATATTCGGGGCACTTTCACTGCCATCAGACTCACAAAAGGCTATTAATCATTTTGGACCGTCCGCCCATGCAACCGAGTTGATGCAGGCCGCGAATAAATTCCCTTGGTAATTGGATGGGTGTGCGCGGGTTCGGAGAACAGGGACAAGAATAGATATATCAACAGATCTCGGCCTCTCCTAGGCAGTTGTGTTGTGATATATGGGCCTTGTGTTAGCGAGTCGGTACGGGCGCCGTTGGCCAAGGTTGGAATGTATTGGCTGGGCGAATGTCGGAGTAAACCAGAGGGCGGAACAAAAAAAAAACTTCGAGCAGTCGGCATGGCTCGCTGGACAGTCAGTTTGTGGGGCCGCGGTCCGCGGACCGTCTGCTATCAAGTCGGAAGTACATGTGGAGGTATGGACGACTCATTCACAATTATTGTGAAGATATAGCGAGCTGAAACAGGGGTACACACTGGGTTGGAGCTGAGAATAACGCCGTTGAGAAGCTAGCCTGTGGCGGAGAAGGAAAAGAGGAGGATTTTCCAGGCCAATGCGTTCCGCGAGAGGATGCAGGGTGGCTCTCTAGCAGAAAGATCAAGGCCTCAGGCTGGCTTAATCCGTGTTCAACGCGAACTGTTTTCGAATGCGGACGGCGCACGTCAACCATGTCACTCTGTCGGAACACTCTTTCGATCTCAGTTCAAGCTAACGCGCAACAATATTAATATGGGCAAGATAGATGTGTTGTGCTTTGAATCTTCCGCAATTTACGGCACAAAACTGCGTCCGCCAGGTCGTTGCAATTTTCAACTACGTGAGTGCTCTGCTTCGATTGGCGCGTGGACCAACGTTCTAGCTTTACTCGCCCACTTATCTATCCATTAGTTCGTCCCATTATTGACCTACCCCAAAGTCCTTGATTCTTAGACTCCGCTGTTGATGAGTTGATTACAGTATTCAAAAATTAGAATACATCCTGTCGCAGGTGCGTCCAATTATTTTTCTTGCCGTTTGCAGGATTACTCAACTCAAGTCTCAGTGTTCTCTTAGTACAAAGGCCATATGTGATACATGCCACCTTCTGTCACTGACCACCCCGCAGATACCCTTGGGATTCAGTGTGGCGTCTCGGGGAGACGAGCTTGCCCCGTTCGCCGTGATTCGGAGCCATTTTTTCCTCGCCTTCGCCCTCACCCTCACTCACTGTGCTCATTATCTTCCATCCGAGATTACCTCCAAGTCGAATCTCCATCTCGCCGTCCGTTTCACCGATCAAAGCGAGTCTGAATTTATTCCCGGTCAAATCTTGGCCACTGACGAACGTTGGACCAAGGTATAACAGCCGGTTCGTTCTCCCGCAACGCAACGCAAGGCGAAACGCAAGGGTACATCACATGCCGCGGTACGTCCACTTTCGTGTCCTATCTCACATGAATAGTCTTTATCAATGACTTGATTTGCACAGAGGCTGAGTGAGAATCCAATGACGTCCTCGAGGACTAATACTTGTCTGTACTTTGCGGGATACGCCAGGTACACGCATGCAACGGTACGGGTTAGGGGATGAACGAGGGAGATGGGCCAGGGAATTGAAAGGTACGGGATGAGATGGGATCTGGTGGGGTATGTAGATAAATGAGTGAGGGGGAGAGAAGGGAGAGTGTGGCCGCGACTGGATCGCACCCCACACCCAAGCCATGCCCGCCGTCCCGCAGCTCCCGTGCTTGGACGAGCGAAAACGGGGGTGTGCTGTGCACGGCAAAGCCGCCTCGGCGGCGTAAAGCGAGTGCGCAGAGGTCGGGGCAGCATAGCTGGATTGAGAACGCAAGAAAGAGTGAACGAGCAAGGCGGATTCAAAGGGACTGCGACGCACCTGATCATAAGGTGGCAAATCGCCAAGACACCGCCGCGGCCTTCTTCTGCCTCGAAAGCTGGCGGCATCTGCGGCGTGCATCGAGAGGGACAAGGGGGGGAAGACTCATGTTCGACACCGTATACGGATTAGCAGGCCCAAACTCCGCCGCGCCGCACCGAGCACAGACCTGGGCGCCGTAGAGCAGCACGTCGAGGGTTAGCTGCTGGTGCAGCATCAGAAGGCTCTGCGAAACGAAACAAAAGGTATGAGATGGAAAAAAAGGAAGGAGAAGAAGGAAGACGACCTACCTCGATACTGGACTCGCACCCAGAAGCGTCGTCGACGCGCCGGGGACGAGAACGGGGCTGCATGGATGCGGTGTGCAGTTGGCGCATGCGGCGCGCCGGCAGCGTCGTCAGACGTCCATGACCTGGTGACGTGGCAACTGCAGGGAGGGGGAGCGACATGGATGATGGGAAAAGCAAAGAAGACGAGGATGGTCACCTCGTGCCAGTGGTTGGCGCCGCAGAACACAGGCGTGCACAAGCCAAGAATGCACGGCGGGATCCGTACAGTGCCCATTGCTACTTTGAGCGCACTATTAGTGTAAGCTTAAGCCCGCCTTGGAAATGCGCTGAGGAGTCAGGACTCTGCTGTGAGGAAAGCAGCGAGTGGCACACGGAGACGTTGGCACGCTTGGTGCATGCCCGTTAGGTAGGCTATACGTGAGAATTTGCTGCAAAGATTTCCAGAACTCGAAGAGCCCGAGCCAGCAAAAGGACGAGTTTGAGAGGGGCAGAGAGAGCGCCAGACGGACAACAAGCGCCGAACAGGCGCCGGTACGGCGGTGATCGGCAATCAATTCGCCCGGTTAGCCATTGCCGGTTGGTTGCCGGTCCCCGAAAACAACCGCCACACGCCGACTTGCAGGCACACGCGCTTGCGTAGCCCGTGTGCGCTATGTCTAACTGAATCCCCAATCTTACTTACTGGCTGTGCGGCGGTGCCATTCTCAATGAGCGGAACCCGGTTGACTGATTGTCCTACGTTCCTTCTTCAGCCTGGACGTCGCAGGTAACTTATATGTGTCGACCGCCGCTAAATCGACGCTGACTGCGTCAAGTTGTCTCCCTGGAGTCAAGCTCTCTGGTGCTCCTCGTCGCAGCTTGGCTACATTTCACTTTCTTTGCGCCTCAAATTCACCATGGTCTTCACTAAGTAACGCACCAATCTTCAAGTCGTATATGTAGAGTCAACGGCACGACCAAGGCAGTCGCATTTACACCACGTCTATCGGAGCTTGCACGCCGTGTTTACTAAGGTTACTATGATACACTTCACGTCGTTGTCACATCGACGCGCACTGTATTATATAGACGATCCTACTCGTCGGCACTCGCGATTGGACCCGGTTCTTTTTTTTTTTTTTTTTGGAGCGTTTGGGATAATGAGTACCAGTCTGCAGAAGCATTCCAGGCTCATCCGCTTGTGATGCTGGGTTTTTCCAGTCGTTGCCAGGGAATTTGTCCAAGGAGGAAATGCCATTACGCACAAAGTTAACCAGTGTGGGACTCCGGCCGTTAACATTCTATCCTATCCCATTTTCATCCATGGGCCGTATACCCACTAAAACCCCCTTGTATGTCCAATCATCTGGCAAGGAAGCCTCGTCCATAAGGAGACCACTCCATGTATCAAGAACTAATTGTTTGTTCAGGGCGAGCGGTCCGAATTTCAGTTTATCTGTCAAAAGTCGGTCTCGTTGTAGCGCACGGTTGATACATATTAACCATTGGTTATGTATCTCTTTCTCACTGAAGGATGAACCTGGGAAATTAATCACTCTGTTCGTGCGAAGGTTCCAAATCAACTGCCAAGCAACCGATACCAGGATAGAAAATAGACGACCCTTTTCACGAAGTACATTCCCTTTATCCGATTTGAACTTGGTCAAGTTACAGCCTAATATCAATCCCCAACTGAGAGTTGGCCACTGAGCATATTTTTTGGACCAAAGAGATCGGGTTAGAGTCCAGATGAAGTGTTGACCGTGTGCATTGCATTCCAAAGCAATGTGTTCCAGCGATTCGGGAACGTCACATGCACGACAAATTCCCCATTGTTCTAGGTAGTCAATTCGAGTCCAAAAATCACCGACTCTGAAAGTATTGTGGATACATTTCCAGAAAAACTCACGAGTCAATCGTTGAAGAGTTGACGACCTTATTGATTGCCAGATCATTGAGTCGGATGGCGTGTATTTTGAAATCTCCTCAACGGAGCATCGTATGCGGTCCAAGTTGACGTATGTCGACTTACGGTAAGGTCTTTTACGAAGTGATTTGATGACCTTAGTGAAAAATCTTTGGGAGCCATATGACAAGAGGACTCCCGGGGATTGAAACATGAGGTCAATTTCTGTGTCAATCTGTACGTCCCGGGTCGGTTCACCCGTTATGCCCTTTGCAAGGTTGTTGGAAACTTTCTTGAATCGAACCCTACCAACTCTCTCATTCAGAGTTGCGAATACAGCTTTGAACAGCGGGAAGTTTGGGTCGAGAATGTTGTTCTCGGAATGTACTCTGTTTTTGACTAGTCCTCGAGCAAGAAAAGTAGAGGAGGAGCACACCAGCAGAGGCTGGTTTTTCGGAGTGTCTTGCAAAATCAGTAAGAGACCACCCAACAATGCGGATGAGAAGGTTTGAGGAATATCGTTCTTGTCAAAATACACGGTGACTCTTTCATTTTCCGTGATGATCCCAGCAATAGTGGTGATTGATAGCTCGATACGTGTGTTGGGCTGACCGGGATAGTAGACATGGGCATGCAGGAATACAGTCATTTGAGGTACGTCTGGGCCGGGTATTTTAGTCCTTCTTGCTGGAGTATTCTTCAGTGCATCCTCAAAGGCAAAAATTCGGAAGCCATTGGTTGAACAGGACAGAGTAAAATCAGGATCAAACACCTGGGTATTGTCTGGCGAGATAGGCGTATCGTTCATTTCCTTCTCCTCAGGTGTCAGTAAAAGGTCGTCAGAGAGGCCCGGGTTAGGATTTGTCGGGTTCCATTTGGCGGGCAGACAGTCAAGCAATATTTTCGCTGTCTCAATGCATTGACCCGGGTTCTCGCAGTTAAACTGCGTACGGTCTCGGATGCATAAAGCACATCCACAGTTTTTGCGACCGATTCCAGAGGGGTTTATTTGGTGAGGTCTCCTCAAGTTCAACGTTTTCCGCGTAGCTATGACGAGGGTATCTTCTACCGTTTTCATTTTGTGGTTCAGTCGGAGGCATGACGCCGCATTCTTTCGACAGGCCGATTGATACTGGACTTTATTTGTGGCCTGATGTATCCATATTGGCATTTGAAGTTTAAGTTCTTTGCTGATAGACAAAGCGGTGAATTTCAAGCCATAATTACGTGCCGCGAGGATCATCCTTTTGATGTCGTTAGGTAGGTTAGTTCTCGAGGAAATTGGAATGTGTATATCTTGTAGGAAAACATTCAGGATCTGGCCCGGTCGAACATGAAGATAACTTATTTCGAGGTACTTGGCCAGCATAAAATCAACAAAGTAACACCAGGATGCCCTCTCGTGACCGAGTGTAAGGTAGGAGCGTAAGTTCCAGAGATCAATCGCATCGTTTCTGGCCGGTAAATCCAAGATCTGTTTACCACCATCAGAAGTGTCAAGGACCATTGTTTCGTGGCCGACTCGGGCCTTTTTACCGTCCCAAAGGAAGGTGTGTTGAGTTTTGACAAGTATGTCTTCAATCTCGGAAGGCATTCCCTGGACTCGAGTTAAGTATTGAGTCCTACCTCCGATGACCATGTTTATTATATGCCGTTTACCCTCCAGCGTCGGGGAGGTAGCCTTCCATCTTTCTAGATCCTTGTCAATCTTCTCAAGGACTGATGGCCACGGGGTTGTGTACGGGACTTTATTACCGATCCAGGCACCGAGCATACGACAGGTTTGTCCATCTGGAATGATTTTCAGATTTGCGGCAATGGATTTCGGTTTCATACGCCTGTTGATTCGTCTTTGATGAATAACTTCGCTCCGGTAGGTACTATGACCAAAAGGAAGTAGAACAGTTTTATTTTCGTTGAACTTGGCTGTCGAAGCGGCGCACCACAGATTCAAAATATCCCAAAGCTTTTCCAGTGAGTCGTTGGATGACAGATAGACAGTTGTGTCGTCTGCAAATAGTGAGACTACAAGATCTTCGTCTTTCCCCGGAATTTTGACCCCTTTCAGGCCGGAACTTCTGATCAAACAAGCCAAAGGTTCAATGGCTAAGTTGAATAACAGGCAAGATAGAGGGTCTCCCTGCCTGACACCTCGAGTAACTATAAAGGACTCACTCATTTCGCCGTTGACCATAACGACTGTTTCAGCATCTGTGTAAAAAGTTTTTATTGTGTTGCAGAATTTTTCAGGGAACCCCATGTGCCGAAGTACCCTCAGTAAGTAAGCGTGATTTATCCGGTCATATGCTTTCTCCTGGTCTAGTGCGACGATCACTCCGTCTTCCTCCGCAGCTTCGGCATAGTCTAGGAGGAATTTGGTGAGTTTGACTTGATCTTCAATTTTTCTCCCTTTCATAAATCCTGCTTGGTTGGGGTGTACCAAGGATGGAGCCACATTCATTAATCGTAGGGAGTAAGCCTTTGTCATGAGTTTATAATCGCAGTTCAGCAGAGTGACGGGTCTATAATTGCTGATCATCGCGGGGTCACCTTTTTTAAACAGTGGGGATAGCCAACCCATGTTGAATTCGGTGCCGGGAACAATGCCGTTCGTTTCGATATCTGTGAACAATCGCCTCAAGAAAGAGACAATGTCAAACGATTCGCGGTTCGAGCCTTTGCTCTGGCGAAAGAGAATGTCGAGGATCTTGTAAAATTCATACGGAATTCCATCGATGCCCGGTGCTTTACCGTTGTTCGAGAGTTTCAGAGACTGACCCACATCTTCATCTGATAAGTCCTTGTCCATCTCTTGAAATTCTTTCTTTGACAGACGCACATTGCATTTTTCCAGTGTTATCTCAGTGGCCATTATCCTTCCGTATTCGTCCGGAAGGTCTTTGCGTTGAATAGAATTGTGATAATCTTTGGCCATTTGAGCCATATGCTTTGGACGAGTCTCATATCGAGGAAGGTTTGATTCATTGACCTCCTTGAGTTCAGAGATCGAATTCTTGACATGATATCCTTTGGCCGAATGTGTCCAGGATGTAGTTCGCAAAGTTTCTCCCTCGACATCGTAGCGAGCCTCTGAGACTGCTTTCTTCTGTTCAGAGACTTCGCGCAAGCGGTTAGAAATTTTCTCTTCAAGCTTATAGGCCGCCTGATTCCTCTCTTTTAGCGGCATGTCTTCATCATGCACTACAATTTTCCATTGAGCTTTCCAGGTCCGTATTTCACGCGTGGTTTCATTTGTGACAAATCTGGAGCAGTGTTTGCCAAATGTGGCTACGTCGAGTTTGAATCGAGCCCAAAGCATTTGCACGTTGTTTACAGGATTGTCGAGGTCAAGTAAAAGTTGTTTGGCCAACAATTGAACCCGTGCCATAAATTTCGGTGTCTTCAGCAGATACAAAGGCATGCTCCATCTCCCGTTGCCATGCTTCTCGTCAGGTCTGGAGCAGATTTGAGTCATAACTAGTCTGTGATCAGTTTCGACTGAGCAATGTTTTATTTCCCAGCCTCTGTAGAGTTTGAGATCCTGGCTATCTACCGTGACTCTGTCAATACGGGAGTATGAAATGTGTAGGTCACCAGTTATGCGATCCGTCCGCCGTTGCATACATGTATAGTCTCGCGTGTCAGGGAACGTAGCACGCCATCCGTCATATAAGCGTAGGAGATGTTTTAACTGTTTAAAACTTTCTGGAACTGAGTCAGTGGTCCCAGAACTTCTGTCATTTGGGTCTTCAACAAAATTCCAATCGCCAAGTGCTATGCTCGGAAACGGTAGGTGAGGGTCGTCAGACCACATCTGCCAAAGGTCTTTCCACATTTTGTCTCTTTCCTTTGGTGTGTTTGGCGCGTAGATATTAAGAACATATAGATAGCCACCTTTGTGCCAAGGGATTCCAATCATGAAAGCATGGCCAGGGATTAATGTGTACTCACGTATGTGATCGGATTCAGTGTCCAGATATTTCTTGTTGAGAATGAAAGCCACACCTGCGGTTGAACATGGTTTCTCAGGGTGGGCTGAGTACAGAACCTTAAACCAGCGGCTGAAGACATTATTGAATTGCGCAGCAGAGTCAGGATCGAAGTGCGACTCTTGAAGTCCAAGAAGACCAATATTATTGTCGTCAATTGTATCTTTCAAAAATTTGAATTTGTGCTTTTCGTGGTGCATTGAAGTTGACGCTTCGCGACCTGCGATATTTAGAGAGCCGATCGTCAGGTTGGATCGGGTAAACTTGTTGCCCGACTTCAAGACTCGGGGAGGCTTATGCCTTTTCCTTATAGCTACATTCTCAGCTTGCCAGCTGTTTTCATCCACAGGAGCATCATCTGGCTCGTGGTGTGAATTATGTATATGCGAATACTCTGTATTTGTGTCAAGGTTCATATCGTTCTCGTTATCCGTGTGATTTTGTGTACCTGGACCCGGTTCTTCGAGATCTGCGACACCTGATACTCTGTGTGGATCTGGTCATGCTGGATGGCGCCACGACGGATTTTCCCGACGCTTACATAAATACACGGCTGTCATCAATATCTTAGTCTGAACCGTTCGATTCCTACTTGGGTGGTCACTCTGTGTCTGGCTCTCCAACGCGTTCAATATACTCCACAACTCACAATAGCAGGAATGCCCTTTCGCTTTCAAAGTTCGACTTCTTTCGCAGTCAATTCGCACTTGAACTCTTTGCTCCGGATGACCTGGACCCTGCTCTGCAACATGGCGACGCAAGGCGACGCATCAGCTTCCGGTGGCCACGGGAAGCCGGATGACCCCACACGGCCTATACTGCCCTCCTCTGTTACTAAGTACACGGCCTATACTGCCCTTCGCTTTTACTACGCGGCAAGTATATAAGAAGAGCCACAGATCCTCAAAGCTTCATCAACTCTCCTCCTCCCTAAACAAGTCTCAAAAAACAATGCGCTTCTCCGTCCTTGCTTCCTTCATCTTCGCGTCCGTCGGCCTCGTCCTCGCCGCCGACGACAGACTCCTCTTCACGATCCCTGCTGGGGAGACCATTGCCAAGTTCACCACCGAGTACGCGTGGCTCCTAGCTATAGATTTCACTCCCGTGCAATCGTTGATTTATCTCCCAGTTTTGACAATGCCTGCTCCACCTGGGCCCCGGCTGTTGCCGCTGGTCTGACCTTCGTCGACAACCTCGTCGAGGCCGGCGACTTCCAGGGCAAGAACACTGCCAGTGCGTGCTCGCTCTTTTCCTTCACGGGACTTGTGATCTGACCAAGTAATTCGTTTCACTGCCAGCCCAAGCCCGTCTCGTTTGCGTGAGTCCAAGAGAATTGCAGGCATAGAGCGATACTAATGTGTTGGATATCTTTCCAGGCCTGGACCAACGGAAGCATCCAGACCTTCACCACCGATGTTGCGACCTCCCTGGGTGCTACCCCGGCTTAATTATTGTATTGATGTCGTGTCCGCACAAGTACAGTACAGTGCAGGAGATAATATACATGGCTTCCTCTGCATCAGTTCCCAACGCTTTCTTGGCGTTCCCACTTGGGATTTTTTAAAAGGCTCAATGTTGAATGCGAGTACACAACACGGGGTACATTAGTTGGCCAACTCGTATCCGCAGGTAATTGCAGAAACAAAGTGCACTTGGCCTTTTTAACCGCGGCGTTCGCATCCGCATCGACACTTCGGTGATATTCGAGACAACAGCGGATCCTATCAGGATTGTAGCCTTGTAGGCCGTAGATTTCCGTGTGCGTGTAGGTCTATCTTGATGGTTCAGGGATTGAATTGTTTGGTGAACATGCACTGGTTTCCTTTGCCTAGCAGCATTCCGGGTGTGATGAACATCAAGTCCGGCTCTGTGTCCATGGTTAACGGTGTGGGTTGAAGTGCGTGTGATTCCAACGCATGGCTGGCATTGTCTTTTATGAAGTGGGTCTTCTGTGTTCGTTCTTTGTAAGGCTGCCATTATCATAGATTTATCTTGCTTCCTACCACCACGACGAACTCTTCGGAACTCTCAAAATTCTTAGGTCTAGGTCGGTTCGGCGGGAGTATCCCCCTGAATTTTCTGAACGTTGAGGTGAACTTTCTTCTCTTCCGATCTGTCTTGTACGACGAAAAAGGCAATTAAACGTACTTACAAGCATATGAGGCAAGTGCTTGTCTCATTTATTGGCGGCATATTTACCCAATTCGCTCCGGCTTTCGTTCACGTCTTCACATAGGTGTGTTTCCGTTTTCCGATGCACTTTAGTACCGCCGGTGCAGACATTGCCTTCGCGGTTTCTCATTCACTAGGTAATGCTTTATGCGTGCGTGAAACCGGTTCAACTTGGGAGACTCGTTCTTCTACTTACCTGGTGTCCTCTAGCTTGAGGGGACGTATCCGTAGAGACTTAAATCGACGGTGACGGTGACCATGCATTTTGCGACCTCATCGAACACTGCCCTGAATGTGCTCTGCTCCGCCATCGGGGAACCAACGGGGAACCTTTTGTTGTATTTCCGGCACTGTTTTCCCTCCCTTTTCCTGCCCTCCTTGCCCAGATGGATACTTACATGCTACTGAGATAGACCGAACCTGACAGGACCTCTGCCAATACGGAGGGAAGGAAATGGATAACTTAGTTCGAACGTTCGGGACAAGTTCGGTAATAGAAGATCAGAGAACATCTCTGACCGAGAGATCCAGAACATGTAACATCTCGACAATCTCGACGATGTCAGTGGTAATCAAAATCCCGAGAATCGGCATCGTGCGTTCATTGAGTTCGCCCCACAACGTTGAATATAACGCGAAAATACAAGCTTGAAGGGCGCTCAAACACTCTGTCAACTCATTGGCCTGCATGCGGGAGAGGTCTCTTTTCGCCGGCGGGCGAAATTGACTCACTTGATTGATAACTTAGTACTGTACCCAGTTTCCCGACACGACACTGACACGACGCGGAGCCATGCGATTGGCTACCTCTAAAGTCGTGGGTCCACGCCTTTATATACCTTCCTCTCCCCGGAGTAATTTCTCGCGGTTTCAGCGCTGTCCTCTCTCATAAGTCCCGGTCGTTCCGACTCCATATGGATTTGGAACCTTGCCCTGCATCTTGGATCTGAATCGAAGTGCGAGAAGACCAAGTTCACTCATGTGGATCTGCGGCACGTTTACTAGCCCGTGGCACAGTACTCTACACATAGCGCCGTGTCCGAAAGTTGAAACGCCCTCGTGCTATTCGATCGTGTTGCATGATCCTGGTGCCGGGGCGCCAGGTTCCGCTCCCAACAGTTCGCTGATCTTGTCCCAAAGGACCCGGCGGATCTGCACTGATCTGCAGCTGAATCTCCCATTTAGACTGCCGAGAGAATTTCCCCGCTTATCCGAATTTCAACTGTGACGGTACGCCACTGGTACGCCCCTAACTATTGGCGATATATTAATGAGTTCGGTCGAATTCTTTCTCTTCCTGTCTCCCACTCGATCATGCCCGACATCAGTGTGAACACCTCAACGGGCACTGTGGTTTTCAACTACGTGGTTTCTACCCCAACGTGTACCTCTGCGCCATCTATCGACCCAGCGCTTCCAACAGTTCTATTTCTACACCCTGTGTACATTGGAAAAATAATTTACCATTGTATGCATTTTTTTACCTTGAGAGCTTGTCTAATAGTTGGCCTATAGCGCAATTTGCAGACCGCGAACTGCGGCGTTTCAATCTCATTGCGTTGGATTTGCGATGCCACGAGCAGACGATAGGGCGAGCGGGGAAGGGCTATGGTCGCGAAATTGCGGCCCGGGATGTCGGGGCGGTCATGGTGCGTCCTCTGGACACGCCCTCGACGCTCAGCTGACGCCATCTCATACAGGCAGCGTTGCGAATTCCGCGCTACCATTTATTTGGGATGTCGATGGGGGGCTGCATCGCAATTCAGACCGCAATATTGTTTCCGTCCGTTGTTCTTTCAATTTTCGTTGTGTCTTCCCTCCCGCTCACCGAGGTATGTACGTCGTGCTCATCCACCATCCTCCTATTGCCCTGACTATCATATTTGGGTTGTCCAGCCACCAGACGTTGCGGAGGGCCGCCGAGAGATATTCGACTACTGGGCAGAAGGCATGAGCCGCGGGGAGAACATCAAAGACTTCGAGCCGGGATCTGTGATGAGCGATGCCTTCACGGGGTGCGTCCAGTTGTCGGTGAACGGCTGTCCGTCAGAGATATTTGATGCGTGCGCCCTGATCTCTGGATTCAATACATTTTTCTGACCACTCAGGCTCCCAGGATTTTTCGTGCCACAATGCCATTTGCGATGTCGCAATGGGGCGTGGATGGTCTCGACGATTTCCGCGCCGTGAGCGTCGATTTCTTCACGCTACGCGAGGCGTACAGCCTCGAGGCGCTACGGAACATCGAGTCTCCCGTGTGCCTGGTGCATTGTGGGGCAGACATCGCGTATGATTTTTCAACGACGCAACAGGTGGCGGACCTCCTCCGGACCGCTGGCGTTTCAGTGGAGGTAGTCCAAATACCAGACGCGACACATTTTGGCGCCGTTACGCATCCAAAAGAGTGCGTGCACGTCTATCTTCCAACGTGTATTTCACCGATCCGTTGTAGGGTCAATACCCTATTTCACAATTTCCTGTTATCCCGCTGTTCTAGCCCGCCACCAGTCCCGGACCGCGTGGAGTCGCCGTTTATGGCTCAGTTGACTGCCGCCGGGTATGATTCGGACAGTGATGAGGAGGTGTTTTTTACTTAGCCATTTTCAGAGCGTTTGACGGCGTAGTAGATATATCATGTCCATTTGTGCATTTGATACGCGTCCGGGTGTGTCAGTAATCTCGGAAGAAAATTGAGTTCAACGACTCTCTCAGAAGACGATTAGAAATACGGGAACTTGAACCCTCTCTGGCCAGTCGGGAGTAGGCCGGGAAGAGGGCAATGTAATTAAATGAGTACCATGCGGGGGATGCCAAACGCGTGCGGCAAAGAAGCAAAGTTGCGACATTGTAATTTTCATCCTTGAGTGACTTCCAAACGTTGAGATCCATCAAGATGTTGCAGTGAGGGTATATAAAAGCACCATTTCCGGGGTATTGGAGGAGCAGATGACCAGCGAGAGATATTGATGCCATTTTGTACCCTTCCGCGAGCAGAAGCATTCAGACAAATCGGCAAGATTCCTTGCCGGTTTGGATGGCCTTTGCAGACAATGTTCGTATCGGCATGAGACCAACATGAGACCAAACTTGACACCGAAAACCCCAATTCGAGTCTTCGAGATCGGCCAGAGTACGACATCTGGCCTGGGTACGCCCACTCATGGCAGCACCGGAAAAGAGACACGTCGAAGAGAACATTTCATCAGAAACTTGAAGAGCATGGGACATGATTGTGGAGACAATGTCGTCGAGCTGGAGCTTGACAGTGTTGGCGGAAAGCAGAATCAATTTGATTGGGCTTAGTACAAAGGGTGGACAGCTCGAGCGCAGCAAGGGAGTAGATGATACGCAGACATGTGTGCGATACCCTAAGAAAGACGGACATCGGGGGCCGTTCAGAGCGAAGTCCAGAAAAGCTAAACAGATGGGTCCGTTGGAGAGCACCGGTTCATAGGGCTCACGAAGTATGCCACCACCGGCAAGGCAATAGACGAACGAGCAACCGATCACGAAAGGACGCGTCGACCGTCGACATGCTCCAAGATTCGATGCGACCGACGGGTGGGGAAAAGTACTGGGCTGCAGAGTCGTAGGCTGATAGCGGCGCTACCGAATCAGGCATGCGTGTGCAGGCTGTCGACGCGGAGCGCGCGACATGCATCGGGCGGTGCATCGGGCGGTGTGGCAGCCAGTGCAGAATGTGGCTGGCATGGGCGAGACTGTGGATACTGAAGGCCGCGCTACAATGCGGGAGGAGCGCATAAGGGCGAGGAGCAAATCCGCAGGACCATTCTGCGCGTCTTCAACGCAGCGCATAGCGGATATGCGGTTCGCGGGGGGAGGATTGGGCTCAATCGAGAAAGGAGCGCGATGCCCGTGCGGGGCTTCCCCTCCGCTGCTCATCCCGCGAGAACACACTCGACGTAGCCACGGCTCCGTCTGCGTTTCCGCATGGCCCAAGCAGTGCGCCCAAGGATCTCCGCCTCCGATGTACCGCACTGCGCAGTCCACCACAGAAGCACCGCCAACTCTAGCGGGGCATCGACACACATCGAGTCTTACCCCTTGCAAGATCCCGCGTCTGGCCCAGCCACGCGACGTGCGGCCGCGCGTGCGTCTGTTACGCGCCATCCACTGTAGACCCCTGTGCACGAGGAGCTCGTCCCGTCTTGCGCGCGGACACACGGCGTCGAGGGATGTGGGAGTCGCAAAATCCGAGGGAGCTCCCGGGGGCCGGCGTCTGCAGCGTGGACACATCCGATAGGCGCTCGCACGAGTGCGCCGACAAGCATCGTGACCCGACTGAGCAAGCACGTCGTCCGCGGGAGCAGGGCTCGTTGCCTGAGACGGAGAAGAGGCTGCTCGTACCTTGCTAATGGGCAAGAATGGGCAGCGCAACGTTGCCGGTCGAAGGTCGCCCGAAGCATTGCGTGGGGCGGATGTAGCCGGCTTAAGCTTGGGTATCGGGGTGGACGCAACATGCATCTGCAGGAACCGAAATGAATAAAGGAGTTGGAGATGATGTCGACTTACAAGTTACAAGACAACACGTGTTACTGCACTCCTACAGCGAGAGGGAGCGGCATCTCCAAGGCATCTCGCTGATTATGCGTCTGCGGACGAAATGAAAGATGTACGGGAGCAGCGGGGAGAGTGCGGCTGCGTGTGTCGGGGCGCGTCGAGGAGATTGTGAGCTGTGGACGGAGGGAGAGGCGAGGCGCAGGGATGCAGCAGTGCCTTCTCGCTGAGTCGGCGGCGGACGCCGTGGTACATGTACGGATCGCGCGGATGTGAGCTTCGATGGGCGGACATCGATCCACGCGGAGAGACGTGGGCAGGCAGGCGAACGGCGGGAAGTGCGCGTGTGTACGGGGGGACGGTTCAGGCGTTAATGCACGACGCGGCGGGGCAGCTTCCGTGGATCTGTAGGCAGCGCAGCGGTCTCCTCGGTACGGCACAGCCATGCGAGGTCTGCACACATACTGCAGATATTCTGTGGAATCGTTAGTATAATGCGCTCTGCGGAGTGGAGATGCACGCACTGTCGTCCGTGCCGTTGCTCGTCCGCTGAGTCGAGGCCCTCGCTGTATCTTCATGATTCGCAATCCAGCGCGTACATACGCTCTTGGAAGAGCTACATAGTAGTGGGTGTCTGTGAGTAGTCGGCTCAGTCGATGGGTGGGCGCCTGGCTGCATACCATTCTAATTTCTAACCACTGCCACTTGACCTCGAGCCCTCTCCCTCCTCCCTCCCCTCGCACTGCTCTGACCGTCCGTGTCGGCGTCGTCATTCCAGTCTCGTCGAGCGAACAGATCGAGAGCAAAAAGAGTGAGACGCCGAGGGAGACGCGCGTCGGTGATCAAATTTCCCGGCCCGAGCTTCCGGCTGTCTCTCCATCCAACTCTCTCCAACTCTCATCTCGTGAACCACTGAGATGAGTGACCGAACAAAAGTCTGAAGCGGATGCCTCCAATACTATGGACTGAAAACATCCTCGTCAGTGGTGCGAGAACGTTGTCAGGCACGGCAGAAATTCGACCCAGGTGAGAGCTTTCACCCACCCCTCAATAACCCTCAATTCTCTTCCGACGGAGCGGTCGAGCAGATAGAAGCGGCCCCGATCTACACAGAATCCTGCCTCGCTTCTGACAAGCGGGACGACTTCAAGTTCTGATCACCATGAAATCATTTTTTCTGTTCTTATTAGCCGTCTCGCCCTCGCTCGTCCCAGTCAATGCTAGGTCAAAAATCTGCGAAGCACCACCCATGGCTGCTGACATCCAGGACGGCCAAACGGGGGTCCCGATGGTCTTGCCCCCACGCCAGACCGATACCGGCACCAAGCGGGTCCCAGGTGTGCCCATATTTTCCCTCCGACCAAAACCAAACATTTTTACACGACAAAGTTATACTAATAGGAAGGTCGTCTAAGCTAACGACTGCCCGTTGTCAATCTTGAATCCCTGCCCCGTGGCCAGTGCTGAGCGCATACAAAACAAATACGCCTCCGCCGCGCCTTCCGGTGTGCCCACCTCATTGGTCAAACTCATCTTTTTGAAAATCTCAGTGTGCCCGCCCGTCAACGTGTTCAACAGCTCCGTCTCGACCGCGCCGGGGATCACCACATTCGCGCGGATCGGCGCGAGCTCGACTGCGAGCGCACGCGCGAGCACCTCGATGGCGCCCGCGACGATGGCGGCGATGCCCCGTGTCGGGCGGTGCGCGGAGATGCCCGACGTGAGCGTGATGCTGGAGGCCGCTGCTGGCGTGAGGTAACGCCCCGGGTGGGCGGCGATGAGCTTCGCGACGAGCAGCGGCCCGAGGTAGCGCACGGTGAATGGCGCGAGCGCAAGTTCAGCCGTCGTCTCTGCCAGGGACGTCCGGGCCACGCCCTCGCCCGCGGTGTAGACGATGTGGTTGAGCGGGCCGTCGGTGGACTGCACCGCCGCGTCGAGGACGCGCTGCAGATTGGCTTCGAGGGTCTCGGTGTTGGAGAGGTCGGCTGGGGTCCCGCTGACGTGGGCGTTCGGGTAGAGGGATTGGAGATGCGCGACTTTGGATGCGAGCTTCTCGGGTGTGACGGAGGTGATGTGGACTTTGGCGCCGCTGGAGAGCGCGCCAGAGGCAACTGCGAAGCCAAGCCCGGACGAACCGCCGATGATGAGAGTGCGGCTGTTCAAGAGGAAATTTGGGTGTGCAGCCATAATCCTCATATCGCGATGATTGTGGGAGCCCAAGGTTCGCCCTCTTTAAACGCCAGCGTTTCCCGGGGAAATCGGCCTCTGCGTGCCGTTGGTAATGGCCGTCAACAGTATTACCTGTTCTGCCCCAGGCATGCGCATAAGTTTCATTGGAAGGCGGCAGAGAATGGTCATAGAGCTGACCTTTGCGGGTTGTGTAACACAAGATTTAGATTCTGTCATGCAATATTATTCACGACAAAGAAAAGAACACCGGAGAACGGGGGAACACAAAGTAATGGCGAGAAAAATCCAGAATGCTTAGTGATACTTCCCCCTGCCAAATAGAACTTTATAACTTTGTCATAGCCACAGCAGCCGGAGAAATGCTTGAAATTGACTTTTCGAACATGAGTCATTTCTACTTTGAGGTTCCCGTGGTTGGTCACCTCTGCTTACTATCTCCTCCCGGAACGCGGTGAGTTCCGGCCGTTTCGAGTACTTCGGATTGACTTCGGAGAAAAACGCGGACACGTATAGTCGATGCGATGGATGAGCGCGGCGACGAGATATTTCCTGACATTGATTGAGCACCTCTGGCACCGTGATATTTCAAATTCCGCTGTGACAATGCAACTTCGATTTCTTCCACAACAGCCTGAGTCTGCCAGTGAGATATGAAGCTCCTAAGTTGTCCTGCTCTGCTGTTCTCCTGCCGTTTGCCCAGGGTGGATATTGGCAGAATTTCAATCCCGGGTTGAAAACCCACGTAGGTGTAAAGCTTGAAGTATCGAATCTTAACCCCATCAGCGGTTGCCAAGTTTATCAGCTGCAGAACTTACTAAGAACTTACACGCTCTCCGGATAAAATCCCTGCATGATAACCATGGCAACCTCTGGATTCTTCTCTATTCGAACTGTAAGGAAGCGAATTTTCTTGAACTATCCGGGTGACAAAGAAAACCGCAGGCGTCGAAGGTTGACGCGGGGGATTGGGTTGTCAGGGTGATGAGTAGTACTCTGTGAGTGAAGTAACCGAAGTCAAGTCAGCAACCCATGCCAACCCATCCCCTGTGCGGCCATTGAATCGCGTTTACAGGCGGTCGTGTCGTGGGTTGTGTCAGAAGGAGATTGATATGAGCGAGGCGCTCGAAGCGGTTGCCTGAATCAATCAATCATCCTCATTCAACCAAGGTCACAGTCCAGAATCATCGACAAGGGTCGCCATTTGTACACCTATTACATACATGAACCGGTAATAAACCCCCCCAGAACAGACAATATCACGACTCACTGCTCGTCGACAGCCCGACACTGGATTTCCTCGGCGGAGCAAAAACCACCTCGTCACCGGAATCCTCCGATCTTCGACGACCTCCGCACGCTTTACTACTGCTGCACGGCCGACGAGCAATTTCGGTTTCCGCGGTTCGCAGAACTAGCATAGGGAGGCCGTGTCAGCCATGGTGTTCAAAGCGAAGAGAATTTCCGTCGAGGTAGGGACTGCACATACCTCCGCACTCGCCAGCTTGCCCTCAGCGGTTCCTAGCTCGGGGTCATGCTACGAAGAAAGGCACAGCGAGTTGAGCGTCGGGTATCAGAACGAAACAAAACGTACGACAACTGTGCGCTGGACATTTTGTGCGGTGTTGAACGTGGAGATGTTGCCGCCACCAGACGCATTGAGTTCGGCACGGATGTGCACCCGCGCGTTGAGTGTCCACATCATCGAAAAGGCGTAGAGCTTGGGGAGTATCACGTTTGACGCCAGAGTTCCTACGACACGCGCATGCGGGACGACGTTTGGGAAAGTCAGCGAGAAGACGAAGCCGATGAAGGCGCTGGGAAATCATGTGAGTGGATGTATTGGATAGAAGCTGAGATGACGTACCAAACGGTGGCGGGTGCGGCGGTTTGAAAGGTCAAACGAATGAGTGCGTTGAGAACGCCGACACTCGCGGGCAGGACGTCTTTTGTAAGGGATGGACCTCGGCATCACGGCATCCGGTGATGTCCGAACGACGGCTTGACGCGACGTGTTCAACCACGTCTTCAACTACGTGGTTGAACTGCGAGAACTGTACCTTTACCTGCGCGCTTGCGGCACAGGCCTGTATTAATAGAATTACCTTTTCAGATGTATGTACGCAGTATTGTAGAATCCTATTTAATGTAGCTAGTGAGTAGGTAGTGCTTTAGTTTTCTCGAATCCAATACCTCACCCACTCACCTTTGTGCGCGAACTACTTGGTTTCTTGACAACTCTAGGGGGGTTCTGACCTCTCAAAGGACTGGAACCTCACATTTTTTGAGTGGTACCTTTTACTTGGATTTTTCTTTCGTGTCGACTCTCGGATTGATCACCCGAGTGTTTCTTTCTAGAATGGTTTTTATTGCATGCAACAACGTAAAGACCTCGTCTGAGGTGGCTGTAACCGGTGTGGCCTTCGACGACCTCGAGGACACCAACCCCTGGATCGACTGCCAGTGTACCTCACCAAAGGGTGTGTACATCGACGGCTTCGACGACACCAACCCGTGGACAGACTGCGTGAGTCTTTCCTCGCAAATGTTCCCCACACCCATCGCTAAATTGGACCTGTCGCCTCTATCCGGGACGGTCGATGTGGTCTGGATGGGGAATGTTGAGCGCCTTGAGGTGTCCGCCTCTTGCGTTGACGCCTCGGCTGTCGAGAGCCTTGAGGTGTCCACTGTATGTGTCGACGCCTCGGCCGTTGAATTCAAGCGCCTTGAGATGTCGCGCTCTGCCGAGACGCTTGACAACTCGGCTGCTGAGCGCCTTGAGATGTCCGGTCTTGCGACCGTCGACAACTCGGCTGCCTATGATTCCCGTTCGAGCCGTTTGCTCACGGATGGTGGAATGGCCTTTTCATGCGCATTTTGCGGTGAACTTGGCTTGGGGACTTACCTCCCAAAATGCCGGAGCAAGCGGCTCGCGGCAGGACCTGCTCCGACTTTGGTCAAATCTGACAAAGTGGCGGAGGCAGTAAACGGCTCTGATAGCCGTGTGGCCCGCATCTTGACGGCCGGAGTTGAAACCGGACCAGGTGAAACGGAGGGCGCACATACTCTAAATAGGTCTGGCAAGGATATGAATCAGAATTATTTTGCAATGGATTGGAACGACCTCTTGGATACTGAAGATCAGTTGGGGCCATTGCCATGTTGGATTTCTTCTGCGACGATGTTACCGCCAGGATACAACGGCAAAGACACTCTACCAGTTGTCGAGTATGGACACTCGCAGAAGAAACATACCTTGGCCATCAGAGTTTACCGGGATGTACCGGCATTGATTATGGACACGATATACGAGGAATCGGACAATGAATCAATTGCGAGGTCGGAATCTATCCGCGGGGACAATGAACCGGTGATTTTTTGTGGTATGGGTCGGATCTCCGTCGCTCAGAGTAAAAGTTCAGACTCTGAGCAGCCAAAACACCGCAAAAAGTCAAATACACCTTCCAACAATTCGACGCATACAGTCTTACCTGATAAGGCCGAGAGGAATCGACACAACTCTTCTTCTAAGGGCCGTAAGATTAATGTGAAGAGCTTCAAACGTGAAAGCTCCGAAATACCGGAAGGGGGCTGGTTTCGAGCCACAACTGCAGAAATGACTGCTGAATCTTCGGCTTCGAGCTCAGACAGCTCGTCTGATTCGAGTTCATCGGACAACGGAACAATGTTGAGCTCTGGAAGATTGAGATCTGCGCGTGGTGTGAAAATCAAGAACCCGTGTACCTACGATGGAAGGGCGGATTTAGACCTCTTTGACCAATGGACATATGAGGTGGACACCTGGCGCGAATGGAATGGGATCAAGGACCGGATGGCAGTCAAGATCGTGGTAAATTTCATGTCGGGAAAAGCCAGCAGGTTTTTCATGAAGCACGTCGCGCTTCGGCAGAAAGAATGGACGTTGAAGTCTATCTATGAGGCTTTGTTCCATTATTGCTTCCCACCAGACTTTAAGTTGCAATTGAGACAGCAACTTACCGGGGCAGAGCAAGGAAAGAATGATGTTCGAGACTTCCAACGCGACCTCGAGACATTGGCTGTACGGTTTCCTGACGTGACAGAAAGGGAAATTAGACAGATATTTTGGAATGGAATTAGAGGGTACCTCCGTCTTCACTTGATTGGAAAAGGTTTGAACCCGGAGCGAAGTTCCATCCACAAACTGGTCAAATATGCATCCCGTCATGAGGCGGCAAGGAAGACATTGAAGCGGGAGAGAAAGCGGTGGAATTACAACCTGACCCCCAGCGTTGTGACTTCCACTCGTGCTGCGACGGACGACGAGAGTATCCCAAGCGCAACTGAGGCAGAGATAAGCGACGAGTCTGAAGGAGAGGCTAGATCGGTTGAGAACACCATGGAATCTTCGGAAGAGAGCGAAGAGAACAAACAGCCGAACCAATTCAGACCTCAGAATTTTTTGCCTCAGCAGGAGTACATTCGATTGCGACAAGAGGGCCGATGCTTCAGATGCAAGAAGAAGGGACATTTGAGTCAAAACTGTCCAGAGGCCGAGCCAATTCCCCCAGTAGAAGTTCTGGCTGCGCGGTTTGCGGACCACGAAGAATCGGACGGGTCCAGTGAACAGAACGAGTCGGAGGACGATGACATTCGGAGCTCCGAACATGCACTGGAGCTGAAAGACACAGATGAGGAAGACACATCAGATTTCAGTGAAGAGAATTTCGGCGATAGGTACTCCGACTCCAGCGACGAGTCAGAGTACTATGTCGGTGCAATGAGAGTTGAACTTGGATCAGATCGTGGACATCGGCTGGAGGGCGAGACAGAGACTACGGAGTAGACGTGGGAAGCATAGACGATAGGAGATTGATGCAGAGGTCCACAGATGGAAGGTTTGTGAGAACAAACCTTGAAGGGCGAATGTAAGGGATGGACCTCGGCATCACGGCATCCGGTGATGTCCGAACGACGGCTTGACGCGACGTGTTCAACCACGTCTTCAACTACGTGGTTGAACTGCGAGAACTGTGCCTTTACCTGCGCGCTTGCGGCGCAGGCCTGTATTAATAGAATTACCTTTTCAGATGTATGTACGCAGTATTGTAGAATCCTATTTAATGTAGCTAGTGAGTAGGTAGTGCTTTAGTTTTCTCGAATCCAATACCTCACCCACTCACCTTTGTGCGCGAACTACTTGGTTTCTTGACAACTCTAGGGGGGTTCTGACCTCTCAAAGGACTGGAACCTCACATCTTTCCTGCACTTGATCAAAAAGTACGCGGTAGTGGATGTGAGGAGGATATCGCCGGCTTGGTGGCAGGCCGTCAGACGGAAATCAGAATTATTCGTGCAGAAAAGACCCACCCATGGTCAACGGAAATGGCAGATATCTGCGGAATGAACGGTGAATCCGTGCGCCAATGCTACGAGCCATGTCACGTACACCACTTTGGAACCCGTAGAATCTGGGCCTCGCCTTTGTACCTGAACGCATCTGCCTACATTGAGGATATCAGGGAGAGCAGTTACGAAAGTGGGATACGAGCACCCACCGCGATGACAGTCGTCACGAACGCAGCAATGAAAATGGCGAGCATCGGTGCCACGATGTACCACTTTTTCGAGAGCAGGTAGAGGCGTGAGCAAAAGTAACATTGCACATACAGCCCGGCGATGGCGCGCTGGTTGAGCGAGGATAAGTAGAAGAAACAAAGAGGGAGCCAAGACTCACAACGACCCCGTTGGCTGTCGTCAAAGAAGTCTGGTACCTCAGAATCGTCCCAAAGTGCACGGCGAACTCTTCCCACAGGAGGGTGCTGTCAAATAAGATTGAATATGCTTGTCGGGTCGTGCCTGCGAATTTGTACGTACAACTGAAGGACCGATATCACGGTAGTCATGAGAGCGAGGCCCGCAACCAATGCCCGCAAGACGAGCGGATCATCGCGAAATTGTCCCAAGTACTTGACGAACTGTAACCCGCCGTGTGAGAAAATGCATTTGGTAGAAGGAGAGACGCACTTGGGCGAAAAGGATGCCTTGCAGCACCAATTCAAGGCTGGTACCTATCAGCTGGAGTATGGTTGAGGTCCGGCGCTAATCAGAGCTTACTGCGGCGTACCCATGGTCCAAGCAGATATTCGGCGACGAGGTTTGGTGCGCTCATGTCCTTCTTGGAAGCGGGGAATTTGTGGAGGCGGGATGCAAGAGGCGTTGACTTCGTTCCGCGCCCTATATAAAGAAGAATCCGACCCGCGCGGAAGTGATCGATCGAGGGTTGCGAGGAGTTTTTTTGCTGAACCTTTAGGTTTGGGCTACCCTAGAGAACTTGGGTTTCGGCCAACACAGCATTTTATCATCCAAATTTGTCATCACTGAGAAAGAAATTGCAATGCAAGTGCTGAAGGGAACAATATCTCACCAGAAGTCCACAGTACTTCATGAAACTTCATACAGATTGAATTCCCCAACCCACTGCCATTCCTTTGCAAGCAGATAACAGATTTGTGAAGTGCCAGTTTGGTCATTACTCATTTCCGCTTTGTGCTCGCGTCATTCCAATTTGGTCATCATGGCCAGACAGCTCGCCAGGAACGAGGAAAAAATCCTAGGTAGTGAGATCATCATCCGTGAGACCTTTACCTACCTTTCCGTGACTTAGTGTCTTCGCATAGCTCTGTAGACTGCATTAACTCTCAAACTCGGTCAACTCGATGTGTCATTTCCGCCTTGTAATCACCCGTGGGGCGGAAAATGCGTTCAACCCTTGTTACAACCTTGTTTGCGCTCCACCAACGCTCAACTTGTTCCCGAGACTTAATTACATCGTTTCCCTTGCCAAAAAGCCCAAACTGTTTCTCCAACCACGGCTTCTGAGTCGGACTTAAACTGATACCGGACTCAACCATCTGTTTTGTCACCTACAGCAAAAGAGGTACGAGAGGTGCGGGTGAGCCACAGCCTCAGGCTGGATCTGCGAGATATTTCCCCCTCAATAAACACCAATATCTGAGACACAGCATACAAAACAATCCTATATTGGCTCACTCAGGCTCGTTGTTGATCTGGATTTTTTGGTTATATCCAATGCGACCAGCTGACTTTTGGTGGTAGAAACTCCGAATTGCTCTTTCTCGCGAATCCTTGCACTACCAATGACATGACTAGGCCCTTTTTCATGTACCTTGTTCTTGTATCATGGATCCAACTGCCAGCATTCATTGTCGCAGTCAATCTTTGAATATCGAGGAGAAACCAGTCCTCCGCGTCCTTAGCTGTTAGTTCCCAACAGAGATTCAGTGGAGGTCAGGGTATACTCATCCAGCTTATTCTGACCATCCAGCTGGTAAGGACAGATATGCAGCTAAGGATATACAGAAATTAATTTCTGTGTCCGTTGTTCAGAAAATACAACCTAGATGTTGGGAGGAGGAGGAGGAGGATATATTATACTGACACGGTCCCACTTGGAACAATCAGTTTACTACGAAGATTTGAGTAACTGCTTGTAGGCTAAAAAAGTCACTGATCTTTACGTAGAACACACGCACTACTGAAGGGGGGCGGAAAGACTAGGCATCAGGGAGATCTTCCCGACCTGTTGTGGCCACAACAGGTAGGTCGTACGGTTAAAACCTCGTGGGTAACCAATGACGATTCCTCGCCATCAATTATAACTCCCCGTCGACCAGAAGAAACCCCGGATACGTCGCCTCAACAGTCCCTACAGGCACGCATGCAAAGTAACTACTAAAAAATATACTAAAAAGGATTGGGTGAAAGAAATCGACATGTCAACCTGGCTAGCCCAACCTAGATCAACTGTTCTGATTAATCGTCATCTCGTGCGTCAATGGATCAAATAGGATCATTGATCTACACCGGGCCGGCTCCGGGTAGGGCCAGGGTTTGTGCAATCAGCTCGTGGACAGCGACGACAGAAATCCCCCGCCCCAATCCCGCTCTCCCGTCTCTGCAGTCTGAGCCCATCTGCGCTCCAGGTGCCATGATCATCAGATCAATCCACTCCTAGGTACTCGAGGCTTGTGACTGTTCTATCCCGACCCGTCGCTGTCAGTGTCCCTGCAGTGATCACTGAACAGCGACGACGAAAGCCCTCGAGGTCTCGAATTGACGTTGGTGGACTCTGCTGTCGTTGCGGACAGGCCCGTCTATCGTAGAACCACTGAGGAGACATCCTAAGCCTGAATTCCACTTTTTCATTTTCGATGATGGTGGTTCCGGTCAAGCTGTTGGTTGAAGTCTTGGCTCATGGCTTATAGCTGTGGACGGGAAGCAAAAAAAAGCGTTTTTTCAAGTTGGAAAGGAGAAGAAAAGGGGGGAAAAGAGAGAGAGATTCATACCATTGAGAAGAATTTATTGACCTCCAAACCTCGCTTTCAGACCGTTTCCTGGCGCAAAAAACGAATTTTCTGCCTTGATTGACCTACAGAATGCCGAGGCGTTCCGCTGATCCCCGTGCTATCAAGACCTATTACCTTCGGAGATAATTCTGTAGGACCCAGCCAATGGGTTTTCAAGGATTTCAGGCAATCACCGGATCCCGTGCTCATCAGGTCATTCTCAGTGAGTCATCAGCCCAAATGCGTCTCTTGCCTTCATTTCGAACCCGCCTTTTTTTCTTCTTTCTCTCTCTCATTCCACAGCACCACAGATCCCAATTTCTTGAGTCCTGTCGTGAAGATCTTCCAGCTTTTCAGAATTGACTTACGCAAGTGGCAACTTGCAAGTGCGCGTGATGCCACTGACTACTGCACCGCGCTGACGCATATGTTTTCTCTCATGAATCTGACTCAACGCGGGTTCCTTGACAGGTGCACATTTACAGTTGTAACTCTTGCGGCTGCTTTTTTCATCCGAGTCAAGACTCATTTTGCGAGATTTCAACTTCCCCGGGTATGAGTATAAGGCAAAAAAGTTGTCAAAGATACGTAGCTCCCTATAGTCTGCGGGGCTTGACTGACCGGGATAATTCTATCTAACAACCCCCCTTGTTAAGAACAACCAGGTTGTTAAAACTGGTTTTATTTCTAGCAACCCCCCCAAAAGTTTCCAAAAATAATTGTTCTGCATAACAACCGCGAATACGAACCGAACCACGAACCAACCCACCTTCCGGCGTCCCCATCAGCGCATACCGTACCAAAGCAACATCCTCTTCGTCTCTCTGGCTTGTCTGGGTTTACCTTTTCTCTGTGGGCCTCTCTCATTGAGTCGGCAAGTAAATCCCGGCTTCGCACCTCCAGGAGTGTTCGCGTCAACGGCTTGAATTCAAATGCAGCCTTTTTTAATTTCTTTCCGCGCCGTGCATTTACTTGGTTCCTTATATTTGATCTGCACTCATACCTTAGCTGGAATGAAAAAAAAAATACTCACGAGCATAAAATCCAGTAAGCGCGCCCTGTTCCGATGTAGCCCAGTCGACCCGACGAGATGTGCGAAAGTGGGGCGAAAATAAAATCATGTACAGCTCTGGACACACATATGTAATG